>JAWNNQ010001742.1:0-600000 GCA_035044765.1 Leucophenga montana
CATGTATCGCTCAAATACTGAGCGTGCAATGATCATTTACAAAAATCAAAGATTATTTAATGGGGTCCACGCATGAAATTTTTCTAAACTCAAACATTTTACTCATTCATGATGTCTCTCAACTGCTGTTGAATGTTATAAGAATGACGTGGGACCCACCTATGGTATGCATGATGAGTTCAGTTCGAGTTTAAACTTGATAGCTCAAGAAGTGTCTGCATGGGAGCTAACTTCAGACCATTTGAACAAACGAAGTGTTCGTATTGCATGTCAAATTGATTCAAGAAATACAAAACCAGTCAAAATTAGCTGTGTATAAGAGTTTGTATGGAGCCTAGATATTCTGTGGATTTCTGGGGTTCAAATCGATACCCCAGAAACTGAGGTTACGAGGAGTACTATTTATATTTCGGGAATAGCAAATAATAACAAACATTTTTAAATGAAAATGGCTTTATTGTTTTTCAAAATATTCCCCTTGATGATCAATACACTTTTGCATTCGTTCAAACCATTTGTCAAAACAGTTTTTCCATTCCTCTTGAGACACCACCAAAAAGCAATTGTAGCGTTCAAAAACCATTTTGAACGCTTCAATTGCTTCTTCGGCGCACGTCTATCGTTGACCACGCAGTTTACCTTTGATACTCGGGAACAAGAAGAAGTCATTGGCTGCCAAATCAGGACTGTACGGAGGATGAGTCATTAATTCGATGTTTTGTATGCTCAAAAATGCACTAGTTTGAAGAGATGTGTGAGAGCTCGCATTGTCATGATGGAGAATGATTCGTCTTTGGCGGTTGGTTTTACGAATTTCTCCGAAGACTTCCGGCAAACAAATGGTCGTGTACCACTCAGAATTGACCGTCTTACGTTGCTCAAGCGGAATAGTGGCCAGATGACCCATTCGCCCGAACAACTTTTGTTGGATTTGGCTCGTCTTGGAATACCCACACGATCGATTGCTGTTTTGTTTCCGGCTCAGACGCATATATCCATGATTCGACACCTGTCCCGATTTAATAGACGTCTTTTGAAGCACCGCGGTAGAACTTTCTAATCATTTCCTTACACCAATCGACGCGACCCTTTCTTTGAGCGATTGATAAGTTATGGGGTATCCAACGAGAGCAAATTTCGTCGGCGACTGAACTACGACCACGATTGAATTCACTAAACCAGCGATATACTGTGGTTTTTGATGGTGCTTTATCGCCATACAAAGAACTGAGTTCATTGACACATTCTTGTTGAGATAATCCACGTCGAAAGCTGTGAAAAATAATCCAACGAAAACCTTGTCTTGAAATTTCCATTTTTTGGCTAAATTGCTTTTCTTAAACAAAACTGTAAACAAAACAAATAGCAATTGTACATCAAAACTTTGTGAGTACGTTTTTGCCAATGCCATGTGTGCATGAAGGCGACCCTTTATAGTAGAGTTGGCACATTCATTTAATATACCTTAACTGAAAAAGAAGTATGCGAGTATATACAATCAAACTTTAAGTCTCTATCGTCTGTCAAATATCTCGATATTTAGACAGATGGACTGTTAGACGAATACGTCTATATTGACTTTGATCCTGTTCAAGATTATATACATATACTTAGAATCTATAGGGCCTCCTTCTGGCTGTTACATACATTTTCACGAACTAACTGTACTATTTTAGCCTATGATTACAGTGTACAAAAGTTACTGCTTACCGCTATGGTCATTTAATGAATTGGTGGTAAGATACGTTACGATACGATACGAGATAAATCTGTAACATGTGAGGTACTGAAACATAGTTGATTACAAATTAATGGTAATTACAGATCACTGTGAATGTCAGTTCAGTAAAGGCTTAGTCCTTAAAAAACTACTACATCTTATTAGTTTGAATTTATTACAACACGGTTGCTGGGTTTCCGGTCGAACTTTGTTTAGTATTGAAATAAGATTCAACGATAACATGATAAATATTACAAATCTGACTTATGCTTTAGTTCCTAAATTCTAATAAAGTACAAAAATTTTATTAAATAAAATTTAAACTTACAAAAAGCCAACGATTGTCTTTCATTCTCCGCCTCTCTAACATCATCCCGCACACATGACCATTTAAGGCAAATACATGATCTTTTTATTGTCTATGATAGTAAGTAGATGTGGTTGAAATGTTAGCGCTGTGTTTGTTTTAAATTAATTAAATAATTGCGTTAATTTAATTTTCATAAATTATAGCCTATGTGTTATTCTAATATATGAGCTATATTACTGTAAAGTTTCATTGAAATCTATGCAGTAGTTTTTGCGTAATAGAGTAACAAACATCCACATATCCACATGTACATGCAAACTTTAGCGTTTATAATATTATTTAGTAGGAAGTAGGATAGTAAGATGTATATTGGGGTTTTTTATCTTAGCAAGTATCTTTTATAGCTGTTGTTTTTGTAACAACTTGTAGGCTATACCGGGATCAATACATAGGTACACATTTGATTATATATCATAATAGAAATATAGTAAGAAGCCATATAAAAGAAAAGTAAATCGTAACTTTGGTGTCAAGTCATAAAAACAATGTTACTTTGATTGAACTCATCCATAAATCCACAGAGCTTAATTGCATCGGAAAGGACGTATGCCACGTTGATTGGGCTGATCCCGCTTCGTTCCGTGAAGCGCTCTTGCATGTTGCTCCATACGGAACCTAATTTTGACATTTTTCTCTTTCATCAAGAGATGATGATATCAAAATTGTTTTTTTTTTACACCTGCTAAATTCACACCTTGGAATTTTATGTGAATGAAACTGAAGTTAACGTTCTTTCTTGTTTAAATTTTTATATGTGAACATTAATCCGACACTTCTCTTCTCTAGCGAAGTATTTTGAACGGAATTATTTGAATTTTACATTGCATAATCCACTTTTGGGAGAGGTGCTTATAGGTTCATGGTAAGAAACACGCTAATAAGTTCATGAATGTCTTGTAACGTACGCACTTTTTATTAATTAGTACTGAGAGTGAGGGAATACCTTAACTGTGGATCACCTATAGATATAACGCGAAACATTATTTAGATCGTTAAGTTGTTTCACCTTGATCATCAAGCTATGGATGCTCAGTTGTTTACGGGTTCTTTAATACTTAGTATCGAAGAGCGAATAACTTTTTGACATTAATCTAACAGCTCTTGAGCATGCAAACAACGTTTTTGTTGATTTCGACATGAGTATTTCATTCAATCTATGTTTTCCAGTTCAGCTTTTTATCAAAGGTTATACGTAGATAAAATATCCGGCGATATCTAATTTGGCACTCTCCGGTTAATGCTGTTTCAGCAAAAATGTTTTTCGCTCAGTAAAGGGAACCAGTACGAGTTTTGCAAAACTTAGTGATAGAACTTAGTATATCTTAAAGCATACTTTCACAGTACATACCGATATCTTGAAATTAGAGAGAGAGAGAGAGAGTGAGAGTTGTTCGTATATGACTAAATGTAGTGAATGGAATGGAGTGAATCGAACGTCATTGATAAACTTATTTGCAGCGTATCTAAATAGTAGCACACTAACAAAACGTTCATGTTAAAAAAAAGTGCCAACACTATAAGCACCTGTGTGTGTGTGTTGTGCACATTTGCACGCTCGTGTGCTGAAGGTGTTTTTTGTTTTTCACTCGTGCGCTGCACATTTGTGTTCTTTTCTTATGTTTTTATATGTTCTTATTGTATGAAGAGTATTATAATCAGTTTAAGTTTCTATATATGCTGTAAGTAGTTAAGCAACAGTTTCATTTTAGAAAATTATTTAATTAAATTTAAGAACGCGCCAAAATATTGTAATATAAATTTGCGCTTACAAATGGGAAAAGCACTGTGGCCAAATATTTAGCTGTATTTAAATGGCACAGTATATTTGCATTTCTTAAATTTAAGGCATATAAGTATATATTATATATATTTAATATGTAATACACAAGAAATTAATATAAACATGCAGGGTTCATAAGTTAAAGTGAATAAATCAATTAATAAAACTATTATATTAATTAAGTAACAATATAAGAAAAACAAAAAACACTAAAAATGTTAAGACCATGCAAAGCTGGAGTTATGAAAAATAAATATAAAATATATAAATATATATAAGAAAAAAATAAGATAACATGGAGAAACATCAACTTCGGTGATACTGAAGCTTTAATACCCTTCACAGAAATTTGTATAGCGAAATAGTATAACGAAGGAAAGAACAGAACATATTTGGCAGCCCTAACTCAAATTGACTTACTTTACAACACTGGTTAAGTAATATATTTGCAAAATAGATCTTCCGTATGGAATCGAAATGCTATAATAGAAGCATGAATTGGTAGTAATAAAAACGATAGCCATTTTCTATATTGAAGAAGTTACGTGGAGCAGAATCTCTAACTGGATCATGATTTTGCATGGTGTCTAACAGTGGTTAAATACGAGTCTACTTGGAATCTACTCGTATTTAAAAAATATGTGTATGAGAACACTTTAGAAACAAAATATTTTTTGTTATAAACTCGAAATGATAATGAGCGTTAAATCTAAAGAGTATTCCATTTAAATGAATACGAGTTTTTCCAGTTATAATTTTTTGAGTTAGAAAGCACATACAATAGGATAATTTATGGAAAATTAGTTCCTGGATATGTTCACCCCAACAGTCCTGTTGGAACTGAACGCTTTTGACCATATTTCCAATAACATTTTTAACAATTGCGACCGGAATGGCGTGAATGACTGATGTAATGTTCTGTTTCGAGGCTGGAATTGTTTTTGGATCATGTTCGTAGCTTTGTGTAACTCCAAAGAACGATGATTTCGATGATTTCGAAACTTGATAACTAAATGTTACGATGGCATTAAGTTAACCTCTTGTATCACAGCAATCTCATTCACCGCAATTCGGACCCAAATCAAATTCATAGGTTGAACATAAATATATTTCTGCCCATTTGAAGTCATCAGAGTCTTGCCTATTGAAATAGTTGTTTGCAAATGTAAACTTATGAAATAATTGGAGCAGTCTGTGTTTATGTGTACTCGTATGTTGAATTTATTCTTCAGCTAAGGGCAGTTTAGCATTTTAACATTTAGTACATTTTAATTATTTAATATTACTTCATAAAACTGTATATTTATTTACTTAAAACGGACTAGGATAGGTCAGTTTAAGCAAGAACAACGAATTTCCACTAAAATTTTTTGCAGTATTGCCAACTGGTTTGTACTTCGACCAAATAATTTGTAAATATTACATTTAAGGTATTCACAATGTCATGCAACAATAATAAAATTATAGTTTAAAAAAGCTATAAAAACACACTTTAATAGAAAGGTGAATTAAAAACTATAAAATAAAATTATAGTTTAAAAAAACTAAAAAAAACAGGCTTTAATAGTAATGTGAACTAAAACTATAAAATAAAATTATAGTTTAAAAAAACTAAAAAAACAGGCTTTAATAGTAATGTGAACTAAAAAGTATAAAATAAAATTATAGTTTAAAAAAACTAAAAAACTCGCTTAAATAGTAATGTGAACTTAAAAGTATAACATAAAATTATAGTTTAAAAGATATAAGTTTAAAATGAGAATTAAGTGATTGACAGAGATATTTTTATATTTAAAAAATTAATTTTTAAAACAAATTTCAACTTTAACATAAAAAAAACCGTGTGGTGCGCTGCAATATATTCTTTTAATAAGTTTATATTTGCAAATAGCTACCAATGAAATAATTATAACAATTAATATCAAGCACCCCACGCTTTTTTTTTTGTTAAAGTTAATTCTCTGTCAATCACTTAATTCTCATTTTAGCTTTATTCAAAATTATTTATTACTTTTTAGTTTAGTTATTACTTTTTTAGTTATTTCAAACTATAATTTTATTTTATAGTTTTTAGTTCACATTACTATTAAAGCGTGTTTTTATAGTTTTTTTTTTAAACTATAATTTTTTTAAAAATAACATACGCCGTTCTCATTAACATCTGTACTAAGTTGTTGACTTGTTTTGTGGGTAGCACAATGAAACAAAACAAACGAAACAGAACGGAACGGAATATAACATGATCCACAAACAAATCAAATATTCTGATGATCCTGGTCAGGCTATTAGGTCAAAATTGTGAAATTATTTTACTGTCATCGGTGCTTAATACACGTCAAATTTCAAATTATTTCGACGTTATGAAGTTGGTGAAAATTAAGTTGAAAGATTCCGTTACATAGATGCAAGCTAAGCTAATAAAAGCATGTTTCAAAGAGCAAAACTGCACAAACGTCGTCGTGAGCACACTTGTGCAAAATTAAGTAGTGCAATTTTACACAATCAGCTGTTTGAGATTTTGTTTGTTTATTTGTTTTGAACTGCTAATACATTGTTGTGCAAAAAAAAAAAAAGAAACGGCAAAGTATTAAAAACAAACTATTGCGAAAAATTTTCCGAAAGCGTCTTTTACGCATGGATGTATGTTACTTGTACTTATTTTAACATATGCACACAATTTAGCGCCCTAGGTCTTTCTCTCTGCCTCTTCGACGCTTTATTTAAAGCAACAACAAAAGCCTAACGAAACAACAACAAAAAAGACACTTTACGCTTTAACTTGGCTCGTTTTGCTCAGTTGCTGAGAGTTGAACGAAAGTATCACCATCAAGCTGTTATCGTAAGACAGTTTCATGGGTATCGTTCATCGAGAAGCATGAAACAGAAAACACGAAAGAATCAAAAAGAAGTGTTCTCTTAAGATAGTGAGCGAGTCTTCTTCATTTTTACTGTCGTTTCGGTGAGCAGACAGCATAGAAACATTTGCGAACACTGATATAAATCAACAGATTTAAGAATTGAAAGCGTTGATGCGTTGCACACTTTCTTTCATTTTATCATTCGAACTGGAAATCGAAATGCTTGTGCAGATTTGACAACTCAATGTACAGATTATAAGAAGTTCCATTGACTAAATGCTAAACATGTTGTTCAAGATATATACTTCCATAAAATGTTAAAAACTTAGAGGCAAAATGATGCGTGAAGGGTATCCAAATTATAAAACGAGTAATAGTACATAGTAGAAATAATAGTAAAAAAATAAAAATGCAGCGAAGTACATCATCGTTACACATTATATAATGCATCAAAACATACCTACATATATACATTTATAAATAATTATGCAAAGTAAACACATAATTAAACATACATATACACATGTACTTACATATATTTATATATAGAAATACATATAATATAATTATGTAACATGTATTTAAGCATATTTATTAAAAAGAAATTAAAAAGAAATTAAAATGAATATTAAATGAATTGCAACAAGAATAAAAACGAACAAATTAATACAAACGCATGAGGAAAAAATCTATTCATTTCGGTGGCAACGAAGTTTTTGTACGCTACACGAGCGCCTGCAAAACGATGAAAAACGTTAGCTTCGGTTCGGTTTTCTTGATTGGGTTTTTATAGAGGCTTCACCAAAAAGAGCGCATGCTTGGGGTTAACCCAAAAAGTGATCGGGCCACGCCCGTCAAGATGTTCATATTCTTATGCCAATTTCTAAGAAATATTTTTTTATATCATCCACACATGAAATGGAATCTTCAGTGTATCTGAAAGAATGCACAGTGGTCTGAAAGCCACGAAAAACTGCCAAATTCAAAATGGAATCAGATTAAGCGAAATGTGTACATAATAAGGTTTTGAAGGTAGCTGAATCTGGCGGACTTAAAATTAAAACGCTTGTTAATATGAGTTAACATATATATACTCGCATTCTTGATCAGCACGACGTGATGAGGCGATCTAGCCATGTCCGTCTGTCTGTCTGCCGCCTGTCTGTCTGTCTGCATTTTTTGGGCACCAATTTTTACGCCATCCAGTTGAAAATTTACACACAGACTTCTAATTATTGCAGTTTAATAGAGTATCAAGAGTATACGCGCCACGCCCACTATTTAAGGTAGCCCCCATACAAACCCACCGCCCACTTTTGACTTTTTGTATGAAAAACTTTTTTTTGTAGCCAATATCCACTTAATATTTGATATGGTAGCTTCTAGTAGACGGACACTTCACATATACATTAATGGGTGCGTTCCGCCAGCTGATTGGGGTAGCCCCCATACAAACCTACTGCCCAATTTTGTGTTTTTGTATGAGAGACTTCTTTGTTAAGGTCTATATTAGGTTGAAATGCGACGTGGTGCCTTTTAATGGATAGCCACTTAACAACATAGACTAATGGGCGTGTCCCGCCTGCTTTTTGGGGTAGCCACCCTAAAAACTCACCACTTTTTCTTTTTTTTTATAAAAAAATTCTTTATTTAAATTATTATTTGCTTTAAATTCGATTTAGTGGAATTTAATGGACAACTGCTTCATATACATATACAAATGGGCGTGTCCCGCCCACTTTTTGAGGTTGTGCCACACAAATCACAGCTCACTTTTATGCATTTGTATACAAAAAGTAACTGTCAACTTGAAATTCGATATGACGGCATCTTATAGATGGTCGCTTCATACTGATCTACTAATGGGCGTGTACCACACACTTTTTGGGGCAGCCTCTTTTTAAATCCCTTACATTTATGTTTTAAAATACGATTTAAAATTTCTTGTGAATGGTATTAGAGCTTCGGTTCAACCGAAGCTAACGTTTTTTCTTGTTTTTCAATAAGAATGGACAAGAAGCTTATTTCATATGTGTTGCCTTTTAATCTAATGATAACCTAAAAATCTAAGTAGATTTTCTTCTGATTATGCTACGGATAGATATACCCATAGACGTTTTCCTATTTACTATCTGCGGCAACTATAGATATTAAAGACAATACTTATACACAGCTATTGCTACAAATATTTATATACGAGTATTTTCTATACAATTTTGGACATGTTACTTAATTCAATAAAGTTCTTTCGAAAATTTGCAAATTCTTTCTCAAAATATGAGTATAAGTATTCGAAGGGTGTATAACTGATTGCATGAGTAAAGATATAATTTAAATAGTGATCTCGAAACAAATGAAAAAAAGATAAAATAAAATTGTTAATGCCAGAGAAAATCATTTTATGAAAGAATGAACATGTTAAATACGTAATTAGCGCAAAAATTAAATATTGTGCATGACGGTAGACACATTTTGAAATTAAATGAAATAATAAATTAAAAAATCATTAATAAACAATTAACTTGAAATGAGACAATGTATTGGCGTTGAGCAGAGTGAAAATGCGTGGCTCTAAAAAAATGACATACTACCGTCGAAGTTTTTGAACACTCCACCTTTGAAAAATCCAGTAAATCTCAGTGCGGATGCAGTACGAGCACTACATAGTTTTTACTGATGAAGTCCGACGTAGACGTGTTATATACCAATAAGAACGGTTTGAAACATTCAGAAAATGTTAAAACACATAAAAAATTGGTTTCGAAGTCTTGAATCTTAACCGGCTTATCGACCATAACCCTAAAGAGAAAAATCCAGGGGTGTGCTATCACACGATCTAGGCGGCCAGTTGACAGGTCCGAAACGCGTAATTTGGTGCTCACCAAAATGATTACTCAATAATGCCATTGTTTCTAGCGCTGTGTGTGCCGTATCACCATCGTGCTGAAACAAAATGTCACCGCCATCACGGGCTGCAATTTCAGGCAACAACAAGTCCCAGTATCATGGTGTGGTAGCTCTCGCCATTGACGGTAATGTTCTGTCCGGCTGCATTTTACACGAAGTACGGCCGAAATTCCACCAGCCCATAAACATCACCAAACAGTGCATTTTTGTGGATTCGTTCGAGAATCTCTGCTCTTATTCGGCGCGAAAAAAAAGCGGATCTTCATAGAGCTGTTGCAGAGCCCATTGACTGAAAATAAAACGAAAATTCAAGTCTGACGGCTTCAATTCTTGAACGAGTAGGATTTTGTAGGCTCTTAAACCAAGATCCCGGCGGCAAATTCAAATTCCACACAGCGTCGAGTCGATTGGTCATTGTTTTTAGCCACACTCTCCACTACAGCCGCAATATTTCCTCACTAAGGGCTGCATGTGGTCAATTTCGTGACGTATCATCCAATAACTTACACTGAGACTCAAATTTGTGGATGGTATTGGCAATAGAGGGTCCATGATGCACACCATATGTTGCTCGAGGTACACGAAAAACATCTGAACAATTTGGAGACGTTGTTGCGATATGAGCCTTTCCATGATGAATTGTCAAACAATAATGAATATAAATAAGATGTCTGTATGACACCAGCCACGCGTGATCTGAGAAAAAAAAAAAAAAAACATGAAAAAAAAACCCCTAAAATAATCACCCGTTATTAAAAATATAACACCTCATGTACGGTACAAATTACCTTTACTCTGGAAGAGAAACAAATAATTTCCATCGATACTTAGTTAAAGTTAAAGTTAGCTGATATTCTGTGAAGTAATGGCAGAATTCTCAGACTTACTAACGGGTGACCATATAGCTTTAATAGTTTTTCCAATATTTCAGCAACTGTCAAAGATGTTTATGACATCCAAATGCAACTTGACAACATCGAGATGTGGTTCAAAATTAAGACAGAATCAATTTGATGTTTCCATTTTATTACATTTTTTCTTAACGTTATTATTTGATCACCCGTTACATATGGTAACAGACGCATGGACTCCAACGGAAACAGCTGATTAAGCTGAGCTGTTTTCATCTACAAAAAGTGCTATTATAAAAACCAACACACCAATTTTAGAGCTGAAAGAACGCCGGAAACCCAAAAAGAAACCAACTCTTTTCAGGGTCTAAAAACAAAGAAGAATCATCTCTGCACTGCTAAAACAATAAAAATGTTCTGTAGAAACGAAACGAAAATGTAAGTATTTCAACGACCTTACACAGGTAGTCAATTTAGCTGCTGAAAACAGTAACCTCTACGTTAAATTCTCGTGCAGAAAAGTCCAAGCATTCGTCCATTCGATCTAAAGCTAGATCCATTTTTTACATCTACTGAAGAACTGATACACCGTTGGTATGAACTCCTTAAGGAACCGTTCAACTCGATGAGTAATCCGAAAATACCATCAATATCTCAGCTGAAGATCAGAGAAGAACGGCCTAGCGGATTAACCAGAAATAGTTCGACCAATAATGTTAAGTAAATAACCTGAATCAATTTTAGCAATCAATCTCCTATTTGTTATTGGCGCTTACTGGTGACGGATTTATGCGAGCTAGGAACTCTAAGTATACGAATATTCTTATATGCCTTAAACTTTTATCAGGACGGAACATAAAGATTCTATATCGCGAGTTTGGCATCTTTAAGACTATTCTTTTTGCCAGATGGGTGAGAGACTGCAAATGACTTTGCAGAGTTGATGAGTGGTATAGGCAGTTTAATAATGGTATTGAGGACATAAATTATGGCCAACATTTTGGCCAAACGAAATATGTGATCACCGCAGATGCCATTAAAACTGCTACCGAAAAGAATATCGATATATAGATATGTCAACAGCATAAAAAAATAACGATACCAATATTAATATAAACATCCCAAACAAATTTAATTCACAGCACATCAATTCTTAACTATTTAGGTCCCGATTAAAACGAATGGAATTTATTTGTTCTGAGAGAGTTTATGAAGTAAACTGCAATTGAAGAGGTCGTATAGAGAGCACAATACGAGTATCGAGGGCATGATTTGGCAACGGATAGTAAACGTCAATGAGCTGAACAGCAAAAACCCGCAATGCACGTTAAATTTGGAAGAACCTGGTATACTAGGTAGTACCAGTAAAATACCAGCATAGCAGTTGCCGTGTTACACAGACTACTTCGGAGACGATTATCATTCTGCTTCCATTATATGTGACCACATTTGCCGCAGACATAACACGCAAAAGATCATGACGGTGTTATAAAATCATGAAGATATATTCCGTGTTCATCCACAAAAAAAAAAAAAATAATAATAATGGTGTCGTCCTTTTTATTGTTCGTTGTTGCCCAATTTTTTTTTTTTTCTTTCTTAAAATTACATTTTATCCGCTCTCCGTATTCAAATGATTTTAGTCAACATTTTGTCCAACCGAAATCCGTCCGACTCTTACCTTTTCCGAAACATACATTTACCGATGACGTAGGCGATGAGGAAGGCGTTTAGCGGACGTAGAAGCATGTACTGACATCCTAAAGAACAACTTAGCCGACGGCAATAATTTCGCTTTCAGTGGACCAAATGTCATCCAACTTTTGACTGGACGTTAGGAAAAAATATTCCTCCACACAATTTCATTTTTACTTTAGAAAGTACCTGGAGTACATGAGCATATAAATAAACCGGCCAAGTGCGAGTCGGACTCGCGCACGAAGGGTCCCGTACCATTATATATATAAAAGAAATCATGTCTGTTGTATGGGAGTCCCACTTAAATATCGCACTTTATTATTTTTTATTTTAACTTTTTTCACATTTCTCAAATTCAGCGTTTCATTTTTCGTCATTTGACTCAGATAGGTTTTAGTATAGCATAAGAAAGGTGCATGTATGCAAGAAACATGAGTTTAAGCGTTGAATAATATTTGATATTACTTCAAGCCTAAAAGTAGACACTAAATACAGAAGGCTCCTATAAATATGCAGCATTGCATTTATCACTCTCGCACATACAGACCTTGATTAGTATGTGCGAGAGAGAGAGAGAGAGAGAGAGAGAGAGAGAGCGAAACAACCGCTAAAAGATCACGTTTGTTGTATTAGAGCCCCCTTAAATATTTACTTTATTCTGTTTTTCAGTATTTGTTCTTATAGCGGCAACAGAAATACATCAGCTGTGAAAATGTCATCTGTCTAACTTTCACGGTTCATGAGATAAAGCCTGGTGACATGCGGACAGACAAACGGACGGACGGACGGCGGAGTCTTAGTAATAGGGTTCCGTTTTACCCTTTGGTACGGAACCCTAAAAATGACAAACGCATTTTGAAATTTTATACATTTGCTAAATTTCTCAACTCTGACTATCTACCACAATTTTTGCTCAGTTTTCAAATTTCTTTCATGGCTATTTGCATTGTACAACTTCGCAACTTTAAAAATCACCCTCGTAACAACAAAATGACATTCACTGAATATTAATAATGTAAAACACTTTCATTATTGGTTAATTTAACCAACTCAAATAAATTTGTAAAAAAGGAAAAAGATGAAACGTTAACTTCGGTAGAGCCGGAGCTTCAATACTCTTCACACGTCTTTGTTCCATTTGCAAGGAGGTTAGCTCATAACTATGTGAAGTTTCTGTCCATTAGATGCCACAATATAGAGTATCAAGTTAATATTGACTATAATGAAGCAATTTTTTATACAAAATCCGATACGTGGCAGGTGTGTTTTAATGGGAACAATCCCTAAAAGTGGCGTAGTAGTTGTCATGTCTGTTCAGCTAGTTCGGTTTTGCTAGTTCACTTCGTCTCCACGAGCTAATCAGAAAAATACATATACTTTATAGGAACTCCGATGAATCCTGCAAAGCGTTTCATACTTCGCAACAAAATTATAATACTATTTGCACTACGTGTGAAGAGTATAAATAAAAAAAAGAACATTTCAAAAACTTCAACGCAAAAAAATAAACACAATTTAATAATTGTTAAAAAAGATGTTTTATTCAATTAATGTACACGACTTGGATTAATATTTCACAGCTTGACACTGGCTTTATTTACATTGTTAGCTCAGAATTTTTATACATTTTGCTTTTTACATCTGAATTGCATAAAATTAGCATTGCCAACTATTCGAAGCGCTTTAAAAATAAATGAAATAAAATGCCAATGTTGCCATGCAACATGTTGTATGCATGGCAGACATGTGTTTATATGCCAGTGGCATTGAAAAATAGTAGATTGCGGTTGAATTGATCAACAGCAACAATGCAACTCGTAATAGGAAGGGTGTTTTTCAAAGAGCTGTAGAGTAGTATTTTACGTAATAGTAACACAATAGAAATTCAATTTGATAAAAATATCTTTACTTATTATGGGAAAGAGTTCTGGCATTCAATCAAAGGAGTTTAGCCACTCTGATATCTTGAAACTGCCACCTACCAACAGATACTTCTCAATTGTTTTTCTCAGTCACACAGACTAGAATGATGGCATGCCAGCTACGGAACAAACAAAGAGCAAGTGGATCACTGATATTTATCTAACCAACTCTTACTGCTGAGTTTTCGTCCCACAGAAGTTTCCAATCAAATCTAGTGTATAAGAGTCGTGAATTTTGGCCAAATTTTAGACTAACACCGTTCAGTTTTGGGGTATCAGGTTCGGTATTTTGAACTTTGATTGATGAGCACAATCTGTGTTTTATTACGTTTCACTCTTCAACCACCTAAATTTGCCCACCTGCAAAGTTTTTTGTGAGCTGTCTCCATTAAATCGATAAATCCGTAGTCTATGGAAACTTGCCGTATATTGCTATGACAACAGCATCCGCATACGCAATAATTTGTTAGCCCTCCTTCTTCAAGCTTCTTAGCATCTTGACGATAGATAGGATCCATAGCAGAGCTGAGACAACTCTTAAGTGGTGGCTCTTTTGACATATCTGCGCATAGACAATCCACCTAGATCTGCAATCAACGCACTGCATTTAAGCAATTGTCTAATGATACAATACTTACCAGGCAGCCATTCAATCCTCGATCCGTCAACGCTTCGGTTACTATAACGTCACAAGCGTGATCTCTTTCCAGTGTAAGGACCACTCAATTTTGGTAACTAAGGTGTGTAGAACAGTTTCTGTTGACTTGCTCTTACTGTATGCATGTTGAGATTGAAGTAATGTGCTAGAGAGCTCTGATGGGCAGATTCTGCGCCTAAAATGGATATCGAGAAGTGTCTCCAAAATATTTAACAGAAATGAGGAGAGACATATTGATCAATAGACTTTAGGCTTTGTCTGCAAAGCTTTATCCGTCTGCTACTTCTACCTTTCTTCAACGTTTGGTTCAACCTGAGTATTCATCTAAATAGTAGGGCCTAATTTACCACAAGCTTCAATGTGTTTTGTAATTGGGCTGGGATAATCCGCCTGGTTCTGGGGACTTGAATATCTGGAAATAGTTAATAGCCCACTGTATTTTTCTTACTCCAACTATTTCGTTTAAAACGTGGTTTGACAATACGCCTTCCGTACAAATGTAATGTATTTCCGGTGTACATCCTGGCAAATGAGTTTCCATTAACAAGTTCAAAGATTCCACACTTGAATTAGTTCATGTATCGTCTAGTTCAGGTTTTTTTTATACATGGTGTCCCAACAAGAGTGCACGATTCAAATTTGGCGCCATTTTTTTTTTCTGTGCAAGTGGCGACTTCTATTGTTTTCGATTATTAAAAATGGAGCGATCAACAATTGAACAACGTGCTATCATTGTGAAAACCCATTACAAAAATGGGAAGTGCACCTGATGGACAGAAAGTCTCCTTTGCGTCGACGAACCGGCCGGTCTCTCAATTGCTACTGTAAAAAAGAGTGTTGTCGAAAAACAGGGAACAACAATTCACAACAACTTCAACTGCACAGCGCCGATAATTCGTTCAACGGGTGACACAGCAAAAGGAAGTGAGTGGCAATTTTTCTAAACAAATCATCTTCACCGATGAGGCGCATTTTCATCTGACAAACAAATTGATAGAAATCCGCAGGTGGTTCATGAAAAACAAATGCATCCAAAACGAGAAACCACCCTGTGCGGACTGATTAGCGGCGTGGCTGAGCCTTACTTTGAAAATGAGCCCGGAAATTCAGTGACTAAGAACGGCATTCGTTAAAAGAACATGATAGCGGAGCTCTTCTAGCCTCAACTGGTATGGATATGATATGGATCTGGACGAAATGTATTTTTACACGATTTTCAGACCGAATCATCTTCCGAAGTCAAATGGTCACAGAGATTCTGCGATTGATTGATTCAGTGAGTTAGAGCCAAATCTTTGTCCAAATATTATCAGAGCTGCAGAGTGTAATTTTCCGGATATTTTATTCCATACATAATCGGAATATTTCTTACAATGCAGTAAAAATATCACAAATATGCGCTATATTTTTTAATTCAATCATGCACTCTTCTTGGGTGACCCTACATAATTTATTGGATTTTCTGATTTTGCCAGAGTTTTTCATAGTATTGAAACATATTCAGTATTACTGTTGAAGTTTTTCCACGCGCTTGGTTTAGTTCTTCTTATTACAAATTTTTTACCACTCTCCATGAAGTTCTGTCAAACCATACTGAATATAAATGTCAAAGGAAAGTTAACGCTGTTTTAAAAATGACCCTTTACTTATGTGTATGCATATTTAAATGAATTCAAAAATAAAAAATAAAAACTCATGCGGTGTTGGACATTAAAAACTGTGACTCTGGGTGGAAACTAACTTCGACCAAAAAAACCAAGAAAAAAGGAATTGCATAAATATTTATGTCTTTGCAAATATTTTCTTGCTACTATTTCAATGCATATAAAAACAGTTTGACATTCTATAAAAAGGAACGAAAGCAAAGTAGTTCCTAGTCGAAAAAAAAAAAATGAAATCAGCTTAAAATACGGAAATTGAATTGCAACAAACCAAACAACTTTCGTACAAATACACTTGATGAAAAACCACTTTCCGACTTGGCTGAAAACAGCAAAAACAACCAGCGAAAAAGTCTGGAAAATGTCGCAAAGAAAAATAGCAGGAAAATCTCGCGACACAAGATGTCAATTTCATTACGAAGAATGACAGAGAGAGGGAGAAAGAGACAGAGAGAGAGAGCCAAGCGACTCATCTGCATAAAGGGGAAATTATATAATTTCTTTTCTTTCTTTTTTTTTGATTTTTTTTTTCAACTCTTCAGATACTTTTTATATGGAAAACGTATCTACAAAAAAGAAGACAAAAAATTCGAGAACAGAAGTTGTGCAAAGTTTTTTCAGCAAAAATTCAGCAAAAGAAATAAATTTGAAAAAAAAAAAGAAAAGATTTTAGATTATGTTAAATGACAAAATGAACTATTCAAAACAATTTCCGGAGCATTTTTGAGTGAATAATGCAACGAAACTAATGAATGCATATTCTTGAATTGAAAGATTTGTTTTTCATTCTAAATAGTGTAATTTTTTAGGCATTAGCTTATATATTAATTAGTAATTTTGCAAGCCGACGTTGTAGTTGCTGTTTATCTCAGATATCAGATAGACAAAATGAAGTTGAAATTCTCCATTGTCACAGACCGTCTAAAACACGGCGATCCTTGTCTGTGGACACCAAGTACTTCTTCTTGTCCACACATTGAGTCTGACTTTTCGATCTCCAAAAAGGCCTTACCGATGATATCAATATCATCGGCATGCGCGTGTAGCATCACTGCCTTATGGAAGATGGTGCCCGACCGTTCTATGTGTAGGCATTAACATAGATTATAGACCAGATTATAGACGATAAAACATCACTAGGGATATCTTTATAGAATAATGGATCAAGAACACTGATATTCCAATCGATTGGCATGCATTTATTGGATCATATCTTGCATATCGCCTTCGGTTTTTAATAACTTAACTGGCAGATCATCGCAGTCTGCTACTTCGTTATTCTTCAGCTTTTTATCAATTTTTCTTACTGAGTCAACATCATTATATTCCGAAAGCTCAATAGGAGAGCTAACATCAACTAGTAGTTCTAGAAATGCTTCTCTACTGGCGGCATTATTCATTCCATCAGCTCCAAATATGTTTCCTGTGCAACTCGACTTCACATTTTAATCCTTGCAGAAAAAACTCCGAGTTGAAAACGTTCAGTCATACGCTTGACCCTTTGATAAAATTCTCATTTCTATCACAAAGCACCTCAACATACTCAAGCTCATACCCTTCTTGCTCCTTTGTTTTGGCCTTAATCCTCTCTCCGTTTCTTAAGATATCGCTCTCTAATAGTTTGCATTGTTCCCGACTGCAGAGTTCTTCTGATCTCATGGGCAGCAGTATTCATGGAGTGGGAGATATATCTCTACTGCTCACATATATGAGTATATCGTCAAAAGGCGGAGAGAAATTTCGGAACAATTGGCAGAGTCTGGCTAAAAATCCTTTGCCAATCTTTTGTGAATGCAACTTTCGGAAGTCTAGATATCGTCGAGTATTGGGATGTGCGTCGTACACCATGCTAAGCCTAGTACGTACCTTGGCTGCGACAGGTAGTTGTCCGAGCATAGGTTGGGACCTTGTTCGTACAGCCATCACGCGCGATGCGTGCCTTCCGTCGATCGTAACATGATCAATTTGACTACGAGTGTTTTGATCTGGACTGCCCCAAGCAGCCTTGTGCATGTTATGTCATGTTCCGTTCTGCGACAAACTCGCTTAGCCTCTCTCCATTGGTGGAGTTAGCATCATAAAGTCTAATGACGGATGAATTCCTTCCCATGATATACTCAGCTCGTCAACATTTACGAAACTAGAGACGACGCCGCATAGTTTCCTACTAACTACGAAACAGCATCTAAATTCGTACTTCCTCGCATGGCAACAGTATAGTTTTTACAGCCAGCCTATCCTATTATTCTATTTTCCTTTATTGGGGTGATGTCAACCATGAATTCGTCGAGTACATTAACCAGTTGAATAATTACACATTCGTCACAGAGGACCCGGACATTCCTATGGCATATCCATAAATCATGGTCCTTAACTCATTTGCGTGGGTTGGTGGTAAACATTTTTTGCGGTGACGGAAACCAAATCCTGTGTACCAACCCTTTATTAAGGGATATTGTTTTCTCACAACCCGAAACGTATGTTTAGATGCTACCCATTGAATTCGTGACTAACGGACGTTTGAGCTCACAAAAATGGCCACAAATGTTTGTAAACGTTTTTGACAATCCACAATCGAATGGTAATCAATAACAATCCCCCAGTAATGTGAACTTCTGGTATATTACCCGAACTCATGAACAGTATTTGCCACGAGCACATAATTTAAATATAAAATTTTACTGAACGGTATTTCCGCGTGAAAAAGTTACTTCCGTTATAAAAGATCTGATCATATTGCGCCTAAAGAAGTTTTACTTCAAAAACAAGTGAACATTTTTTTTTAAATTTTAACCAAACATTTAATTTAAGTAAAAACATTTTTTTTTTTTATGGAGAATAAATAACGTAAATTTTTTTTGCATTTTGCCACAAGTTAGAAAAAAATTCAAAATACTCAAATGCACAATGCATGCCTTCTCAAAGTAAATTGAATAGAAATGCATGGAATTTGTGTGCTTCCAACATTGCTAAGTAGATAAGCGCCAAGAAAAAGTTCAAACGCGACAAACGTGCTCGAATGCTGCCAAAATTACAGTAGTTCTTTCACAAGTTTCTGCAACCCCAAACAATGCCTAACTCCACCTAACTCGAACCAATTTGTTTAAGCAACTCGCCTGTTATTTCTTAACATACTTACCAAGCAAGAACTTCCAAAGCAACTCATTGGAGAGTATGAGGTCTAAAGGCGGCACATCCTTACGATTTTTTGTAGCATTGAGGCGCCTACAATGCACTGTAAAATTTCTGTAACGCACAAAGTGGGCCAGCAAATATTTTAGACAAACACACCCACACACACTCGTATGTGTATGCATAGCTTCGCGTTAAAAAAATTCACCATTTGAAAGTAAAAATGCTTGTGGACAAAGTTTTTCGAATTCTGCGATTCTTTTGATATTATTTGCAGCCGCTTTGAGTAAGTGTATTAAAGACAAGCATTTGCATTTGCAAAACAACAAAAAAATAAAAACATTTTAAGAAACCAGCCGACCAAAAGTTCGAAAATATTATCGTTATGCATAGTTTATTGGGCAAAACTATTGATAACGGCAAACATTTTCAAAGAAATGAACCCAATCACGCCGCCTGACCGAAATATGCACCAGATGGTTGCTCGTTGCGGATGCATTTGTTTCTCAAGGATAACGTACCGATTTTCGGAGCACAAAATTCGACAATTGGTTTTTTGGTGATGGACCTATTCAGATGAAAGTGAGCCTCGGTGAAGAAAATTTGTGTCGAAAAATCGACTTTCCCCTTTTTTGTAAGAGTTTTCAGAATTATAACTCAATTTTTAATAATCGAAACAATTGTACATACTAGCTATTAAATTTAAGAGTTGCCAGTTGCACAGCAAAAATATGCCGACAAATTTAAATAGTAGATTTGTTGGATCAACCTGTACAAAACATAAATTATAGCATTAAAGGCCATTTTCACAACTTGCCTATATCTTTATAGGCAATTTGTCCACACTATATCTTAGTTTTCAATGTAAAGACTGTTAGATCTAATATATACATTTCAAAGATAGCTTCACATTAGCACTGTCCACCCGATCAGCATGTAGCTCCTCACCTCAAGTAAAAAAGTAACAATAGCAAGCAAAAAGGGACCGATAACAGACATAAAATCGATTAATACTTCAGGGCTACTCCAAATGGATTTATTACAATTGTGAAGTTGTGAAATATACTTCTGAATATTATTTCCCCAATAGCGTATCTTGGCAATTCGTATTCTCTAATGTACTTCTAAGTCATGAAAATGGCCCTAAGTATATATATCTGTGCACGTCTTTTAAGCGATCTTTGGTTTGTGCCATTTAGTAAGTGTTTAAAATCAATAGTTCTAGAGAAAAGTACAACAAGAAAAAGTAAGAGCTATTTTCGATGTGCTTGTCTATATTATACCCTTCACACTAAAATTTTTTTTTGATACCAAATCTTGCTTTCTGCATATTATAAAGCAGGTTAAATCGTTAACTTCGGTTGAACCGAAGCTCTCATACCATCACATGAAACTTTAAATAATATTGTATGTGGGCGGTACACGCATTTCGCATTTCAACCCAATATTGACTTTAATAAAGAAACTTTTCTTACAATAACACAAAAGTGGACAGTTTGTTTGTATGGACGCTACCATAAAAAATGGGCGGGCCACAACCGTTAGTCTATGTATGTAAAGCGGCTGACCATAAAAAGGCAGAACAATGCATTTCAACCTAATATTGACTTTATTAAAGAATTTTTCATACAAAACGTCAAAAGTGGGCAGTAGGTTTGTATGGGGGCTACCCCAAATAGTGGGCGGGTCCCACCCATTAATGTTTATGTCAAGCATCCGTCCATCAAAACTTTCCATATCAATTATTAAGTTGATATTGACTACAATAAAAAAGTTTTTATTACAAAAAGTCTAAACTGGGCTGTGGGTTTTTATGGGGGCTACCCTAAAAAGTGTGCGTCGCGGGTCAATCTTGACAGAAGTATTATTTCGAATATCTTGAACAATATTATCAGCAGGCTGATCGGACGATAGGAGCAGGTATGGCGCACTTACATTGGGCAGGGAAGTGACAAAGCCTCAAGATGCCGTTGTAGATCGCCATTATATGCATGCGTTTGGGTCAGTCACGGAAGCTTGGGCACATTGCGAAAAGACTCTTTACAGATTTCGCTAAATTTGACAGGGCGAATTAGCAAGTCCATTCGACCCGGAGCATAAATAAAATGTGGTTCTCTTCTTTATCCGCTTGTGGGCATAAGTCAAACGGAGTAAAGTTAGAATGCAGGTCTTGGTGAATTTCATAGATTTTTTTTTTCATTCAACGTCAACTATGTTCCGCTTAGGCTTTGTATGGGGAAACTCCTTTAGTTGGTCTTTTTTTTAGCTACCTCACATAGCTCCAAAGTTTATTCTTTGCACCTTCATGCTCAACTTCAGCAGGGAAGGAATCAAATTCTTGGACTTTTTCCTCAGTAATCACCGCTTTTAGCTCCTTTGTAGCTTAATTTACAGCAGAGTTGCCAAGCGAATTTTAGCTAGCATGAAAAACCCGTCTCAAACTTCTCTTTTTTTCGGACCTTGATAGCTATTTTAGATGACTAAAGGTGAGTGTCGGCTTCGATGTATAGGTTCTTCAAGTAATGCGTGGGGTGGAGAGATTTGCAGCTTCATTAACGAGCTTCTCGGCCAGTACTATGGTTTGTCTTATAAGTGACTAATTATACCAGGCCTGCTCAAAAGGAGAGCAGTCAAAGTGTGAATGTATGCTTTGCACTGCGAATTTGTATGAGAATCCTTCAATATTAAAGCCTCATTACGGTTAGCAATGACTGAGTCATAATTTTTACACGTATCCTAAGTACTGGAACCGGAAAAACTTAGGCTTGATTTGATCAAGCATCTCTTGAGCTTCCTTCCTCCAGTGGTTGCAATTAATCAGGTAACACTCCTGAATTTCAAAGTAGTGCAGCGCAGTCAAGTGAGTTTCGGACACAAATAAAACGTCAATATTATTCGTATTGAGCAAAAGCTCAACAGCATGAGAGAGAATTTTGTATATTGTGTAGCCTCATAGGCTCTGGATGGAACGAGCACTGTTATGGCATGTTTGGATGGTATCTAAACCATTTAAACTTGTATCCAGATGTAGACAGTAACTCTTCGGTACTTTGGCATGGAGTACCACAAGCGAACGAGCAATTACTAAAAGTTGTTTTACAAGTATATAAACATTCATACAGGACATCATATCAATCATACAGGTAATAACACAATCATAATCTCTCAACAATCCTTCGCGAACAGTACTAAAATATTTAAAATGCAAACAAAAGCAATAATGGTTTTCAGATACAATATAGGTAAGTATGTATCTGAAAACCATGAGATAGAAAGCTGCACAATCACTATACGAAGCTGCAACACTCATCTATGATGTGCTCAATATAAGCTGTATGTACAAAATCACTTCATGTGCTATGATTTCCTTCACTCACTCAGAATTCAACTTGGCATTGCTTCAAAGACACTTGTCATCATCGTTCTATAGCATATCGAGCAACTTACTAACTCTGACTCGGATCTGCCTACATTTCGATTTGCCTCGTTCGATTTCGACTTTGAAGTGGATTTAAGCATTTGAATTCAATCGCATACTCGTATCAGCGCAGCATGACGGCATCAAACCGCAACAAGCAATTCGGCGTTATCCTTTTTCCCTATAAATGGCATTTATTGCGCTTTTTCTGCTTGTGGTATAAAAGTCCTTGCTGACGTTCTACACTGTTCTATTGAGTATTTTTTATTTTTATCTGCTTATACTTGTTAGTGGCATGTTTTCGTTTTCAAGCTTTATAAATAAATTGCAGGCATTTGGAGGACGAAGAATGCGCTATGGAATTGCGTTGATCCGCTCAAAATCGCGAAGAGAAATCAGCTTTCGAAAACTGAAAAAAATAAGGCGGTATAGTCTTTTCAGATGGGTTGCCATTGATAAGTTTGTAATATGCAATGAGGGGGAAACAAGAGAAAACGTTAATTTCGGTGTAATCGAAGCATTAATACTCTTTATAGTCACTTAAAAGTGAATAAACTATTCCGATTTGAAATAACTTACAACAGTTTTTCGAAAGAGATAAATAGAAATGCCACAATAGGTCTATGTAGGGTTTTTTGCAGTAGAAATAACTTCTCCGGAAAGCGTGGTCGCGCCATAACAATAAATGTAAAGCAGCTGTCCATAAGTTGAGTTCATAGCGAAGAAAGCTGAAATAGAGAAGAAGATCGTAGAAAAACGCTTCCTTCTACAGCATTTTTTATGAAATTTTGATGTGAAACTTCTTTTGCGTCGTATCTATTTGAAATTTTGTCTAACAAAAATGAAAAAATGTCTCAATAGTGAGGAAAGAAGATAGTTATCTATTGATATATAATTCATTTGTTCCAAGACGTCTGCTTGCAATTATCGCCTTGTATGCTGCTTAATTCTTACGTTTGCTCTTGAGAGCATAACGTGAGCAGTGCTTTTTGTCAAGTGTGGCCTAGCTCTCTCGGCCACACTTGACAAAAAGTTGAGTTGCTCGCAAATGCATTAATATGAGAAGATAAGACTGTATGTATGTGGTGGCTGCGTGCGGCTTATAGTCAAACAATATCAGCTGGCGTATTAAACCTTGCTTCTCTCTTTTCTGTTCCTTTCGGTTAATTTATTTTCAGTTGTCACGCTCTAACGCTCGCAGCTTCGAAGAAACAGACAAGAGAGCAAATACGGTACCTTACATTATTCCATTGAGATGCTGCTGGTCAATAGTTGCAGCTCACATGCGTGAAATAGTCGAAAGTGTCATTCAAAGTTAGGACATAAAATGAGAACATAAAATCTGTGGACTGACCTTGTTTAAATACAATATGCAAATAGCGCCTGCGGCTTAAGCAGGTTCAATTCCACCGTATACTTATGAGGATGAGGCCCACACAATTGTTTGTTTTATAGTCAATATCAACTTCAAATTCGATACGATGGCTACATATTGACAGTTACTTCACATATATATGAATGAGCTTGTTCCGGCTACTTTAAAGTGTTAGAACTCATACAAACCTAGCGCCCACTTTTTGGATTTTGCATGAGAAACTTTGTCATTTTAGCTAATATCAACCTAAAATTCGATATGGTGACTTGACTCGTATGGACGGTAGCTTGACATAGTTATTAGTGGGCGTGTTCTGCCCACTTTAAAAGGGTAGTCTCCATAAATACCAACTGCCTACTTTGTGGTTTTTTATTGGTAAAATTTTATTATTTTTCGAACTAAGCACCTTAAAAATCAAATGATAGCGTCAAATTATCACTAGAGCAATATAACACTTGATAGAACTAATTTGTTAGATGCTAGTGAAGCGTATTGAAGTTTCGCTTTTACCGAAGTTTACGTTTTTTTATTATTTTTCAGTGTTTCCAAATCGTCTACTTAAAATTTCCTTGCATGTTTCTCGTATCTATTTTACCGGCACAGATCACTTCTGCAGCTTTCTTAGTAGCGGAATTAATACGAGTACCATTGGACAGACGGACGGATATTTTTGGTTGGTCTTGTCTTATCGAACTCTCAAGAATATCTTCACATTTTGAAATATCTGTCATACACCTTCTCGGTGTGTGTTACAAACCTTGTAAATAAATTAATATTCCACTTACACTATGTGTGAAGCGCATATATTAAAAATCGAATCCTTTTCACGCCAAATCGTGTCTAATAAGCAATTTATGATATTTGATTTCTTTGAAAGTTTTTGCTTTTAGTTTATTTTCCTCGCTAAATGAAGCATTTCATCATAGTTCATTATCATTATGTCGTATTAAGTTTTAAGTATCTATCTATCTTTTTTCTATCTTTTAATTTTAAATTTAATTTGTACTTAGCACGTTCTTTAAATTACAATAGATTCTTTTTTTTTAAGAATTATAGAATATACTAAGTAATTGTCGTTTAAACGCTCCAGAGTAAACCGCAAAGCACGCTTGAAAAATAAACACAAAAACTTATTACCTAGAGCTATCCTTCTGACAGCCGATTAGGCGTCGCGCCCTGGACTTAGCTCGATGATAAATTAGATGCCTGGCAGCGTTGCCTATACACTCCACCTCCATCTCCACCTCCACCTCCATCTCCATCTCCCCCTCCACCACCATCTCAAAACGCGTTTATCAGCGTTGCAAAGAATATTTGCTTTAAATTTTCAAGCGCATGAATTTCTAATTTAAATGCTACTTCAGTTTTGCTCTTTAATAGTCGAACACAATATTATTTTCCTTGTTTGAATTTGGTGTGTATGAAAGCACCTTTGCTTTCTTGAAGAGAAGTCAATAAAGTATCAAATTACCATTTAATGGCCGTCGACCTAATGAGCTTCAGCAGCGTTTTCCGGAACTTGCATTGTGAGGCAATGGTTTGTCTGTGAAACTGAAGTCGGTTGGGGAAATATGAAAGCATTGCAGAAGGAAGTTTCGGCGGAAACAGGCAATAAAATCATGAAGCTAAATGTTTTACACAATTTTGTGTATTTATGTTAATTTGTTGCGTGTTCGGTGTTGATTGTTTGTTGAGAATGTAGATGGAGTAGCATTTTGTTTAATTTAATCGCTTGGGGAGAGCGGACTGCTTTGTTGTTGTTAGTAGGTCTATCTAGATGTTCTATGAATAAACATTTGATAATAGTTATTATTAAATACGATTATACGAGGGTTATCACTGGAAGTGTTACCTATTTCAAGCAGCTATAGCAATCAAACGGGTAATGACAGTGCGCTCTTCTTTTGTCAAGTGTCAGTATGTTAATCTGCGTACAAGCCTACGGACTCAGAACAAAAGCGTGGCATATCAATGTGGATACTCAATTAACTTGAGGCCAAAAGAACTCTGCTCTTCACTCTGGTTTAAGCTACGTCTAAACTACGGCTACTTATTTACCCACTAGACAAACACTCCAAAAAACATCCTTACTCCCTCACTCGAGTGAATTACTACAATCAAATGATGTGAAGGAACTTAAATACATGATGAAGCAATTAATACAAAAAAAAAAAAACTAATATCATGAATGTTATAATTCTTTTTAATACAAAAATTGGCAAACAAAATAGACGATAAGTTGAGAATAGGTAATTGAGATAATAATCTGGAATGCAAATGGCCTTCACCAGCAGTTACTAGAACTAAGAAAATTTCTACATGACAACAATATTGATATAGCTCTAATCTCGGAAACGCTTTGTGCAAATAAACGCTTGTTTAAAGTACAAGGATACTCACGGTTCCATACAAATAACGCAGACGGAACAGCACACGGCGGAACAGCAATAATTATAAAAAGGCTATTTAATAACGGAGCTTCACAACTTCAAAGAAGAGCATATCCAATCAATATCTTTGCTAGTATCTGACAAATATGGACAACTTACGATTTCAGCCCCATATCAAGACATAAAATATCAACCAACCAATACGTCCGCCATTTTGATTCACTTGAAAATAGGTTTATCGTTGCAGGGAATTTCAATGTCAAACATTGAAAAGCCAGAAAGTTAAAGATCTTATGATGACGAACCAGAGAAGCAACTCCAAACTGATAAGCACCGGAGAATTAACATACTGGCCTTCAAAAGCTTCAATATCTTCGGATCACACACTCATACAACTGGACTATCTATTAGCCGAACACAATATCTTCGCCCAGTTTTGAATGACTAACCACAAGACCGACTGGGAAGTTTTTAAAGTACGCTTAAACCTAAAACTTAATAAACACATATTACTCGAAACACCAGACAATATAGAAAGCTTTATAATTTACTTTAACGATGTGATTAATGAAGCTGCTTTTAAATCTACTCATACAATTTGTCCAGAAAATATATGAATTACTTTACCCCCTCATACATCAGACGGTAGATGGTGGAAAGATATGGCAAACGATGAGATCACCAGACAACAAAAAGAAACTAAATAAGGCATAAGAGGGATCTTATGTATAATAATATATCAATCACAAATTATCTAAAAAAATATTATCTAAAAATAATTGAAGTCAGTATGCTGAATGCTATTAACGAAGTAGATTCACATCGCTTTGTTATTGCAAGGTTTATACTTTGGTTGCTCTCTTTCTGCGCATCTCTGTAAAGAATTTGATGGTTTGTACTCTAGTATGTATGAATGATGTAGTTGCACATGAAAATGTACAGAAACATAGAACTGTATGTACATAAATTTCTACTTATGCTTATATGCAGATAGATTAAAATAAACTAATTTTTTGCTAGTAGAGTACAAACGGAGCGGCAGCTAAAGTGAGAAAGCGACGGAGGAGCCAAGCACTGTTGAATAGTAAGTGAATTGAAAAACTGCACCGCTTGATCTTCAAAACAACTTTTGTTTCCAATATTTTTTCAGTATCGAATGAAAACAAGGACAGCCATTTTTTGTAAGTATTTGGAAACCGGGAATTTTGCAGAATGCTCTACCATCTATGTACTTATGTATCTATTTCTGTGTATCTAAACATCTGTGTATCTACTTGTCTATGTATCTATTAATCTATCTATTCATCTACTACTATTTATCTATCTATTTACATTGTTATATATACGTATCATATCTTTCATATGCACTTCACTTCGAGTTAATTGCTTCCATTGGTGATTTTTTGACACAAACATTGCCACAAATTATATGCTAGTAAGCACTTTCGCTGCCGCAAACAAATCCCACACAAAACCGCACAATTAATACAATTATCACATTTATTGCCGACAAAATTCGCTTAGCGTACAAACAAAAAATATGCACAGCCATACACATATAGAAAACTTCCGACGGCAAACTTTTGCATGCCAACACTCTGACAGACACGGAAGAACGTAACCGTATATGAGTATGTACTGCGAGACAGACAAGCAAACATACAAAAGGACTACAAGGACGATGATTGCCGCTCGCTTAGCTTGGTCTCATTCAGCTCATGCCATGCCAAAAGTACTTGAGCACAACGGCATTCAATTACACCTGCTTACGAGCATTATACGAAGAGTTCTGGAATTCGAGTAAGAAGTAGGAGTGTCTGTAGGCGTCAAAGTATATGTTTTTGAACATATACTTATGCAATATATATGCATGTATGCAGATGCTTGTGTGTATATTTAATGAAAATAGTCTAGAATTGCAGTAACAGACAGAAATGGACAGAAAGACAGACACCGCACAGTGGACGAAACGACTAATCTGGCGGCATTTTACTCAAAATTTTAATATGCGAATACGTTACAGGTTTTTTTTTTCTTAATTCTTTACCGATAACTCACTGTCAGAGCCGTCTCAAAGAATGATTCATTTTTAAATCACAATGAATTATACAATTTTGAATACATTCATTTAGCAATAAATTTGAATTGAATTAAAATTTAAAATCATTCAAAATTAATTCAAATATTTATATGCATTCATTTGACATGAAAATTCAATTGAATTAAAAATGTATTCAATTCATTCAAAATTAAAAGTGTTTGAATTAATTCATTTCATATAAAACATTAATTAAATTAAAATTTGATTTACTTCGTGTTGAACTTAAAATAATTCAATTAATTCATTTGACACGAAACATTTGTTGAATTAAAATTTAAATTAATGTTTCAATGCATTCATTTCATAAAAAAAAAAATTAATTGAATTAAAAATAAGTTATTTAATTTTGAATTACAATTTTTGCATTCATTTATTTGCTGAAAAGAAAAAATTATTAGAATCTTCTCCTCGTTTTTTAACACATTTGAAATTCGTAGAAGCCATCGAGCAGATTTCTTCGTGCACAGCAGATTATTTTGCAATATTCGCTATGGCATTTATTCCGAATTCCTCAGCAACCATTTCTTATGTCAATCGTAGCTCTTCTCCAACTGTAACCTTGACCAGGACCACATTTCCATGCTCGTTCTTTGCCGCAAAACGTCCAGTCTAGAACCTACTAAACCACTTGGAAACAGTATGAAGAGATGTTGCATTTGTTTCATATGCAGTTCATTTATTCAACTAACCAGACTTTTGTTAGACCCTCGTATTTGCGGTCAACATATAACTGCATTAAGCAAACAGGTTTTACAGATTCGACCATATAATTGATGGGTTGTATTGATGCTTTGCAAAAGTTGATCTATCTTTATCGAAATCGGGCATAAATTTACCCTATTCATGCCCAATGGATAGGGCTATGTTTGTCTAGTGCAGACCAACGCTAAGTTCTGGCGTTTACAGGGTATTACCTGCTGTCAAAAATGTTCAGGAATTTAGAAAATGCGGAAGCAATTTACGTTTTCAACTGGAGCAATAAAGTTTAGGCACTTCTCTTCTTACGGGTTACAATTGCGGAGTGATCGCATGATTCATCTGCAAAAAGGCAGCAATTTAAGTGTTTAAGTACATTTGTACCCATTGAGCCGTTATGGTTACATTTTTTCGCGAAAAACAGCTTATATGAAAATCAGAAGAAAAAAAAAACTAATTTTTATTGATCACGAAGAAAACTGCGTTACATGGCCTTCTTAATTTTAGCTTTATCGCGTACCACGTTGTTGTGGCAGTCCGCCAAAGCTTTTGGAACGTTGCTCTACTTTGGCAGTGAAATGGTCAACTCCGTTCATTCTTGTGGCCAATTCTGATGTTGTTGCTTATGATTTACCACAGCGACCAGGAGGATTTTCCATAGGGACCATGATATATTCAACGACAAACAACGCAGTTTCATTATTGAAATATCAAATGCGTTTGTAAAAAAGGACCAACACCACTTTTTTCCGCGAATGTATGAACTAGTTCTAGTGCTTTACTTCGGAACTGTTGGACTAGTTGATGCCCAAATGCTCGTGATGGAGATAGTTTGACATCACGGTGACAGCCTAGAAGAGCATTAATTTGATTAAAATTTTAAAATTGTATATATGAATGAAGCATACGTAACTATCCTTCCAATGCGCAGTATACGTCTCCTTATTATTCTCGAAGTAATGTTCGTATACACCACGGGCACGGGCAGTGCCTTTTCTTTTTATTTGCTTTACAGACGTCAATGGAGTATTAGAAGTTCTGTTTTCTCGTACTCTGTTCCTGTACTGAAGTACTCCAAGTTCGACAAGAAGCACATCAACTTATAGCTTGTAAAATAGTTGAAGGTGCTGCAGACGCTTCGCTATTCGCAATTATTGTAGTCGTCATTCTCGTCAGCGGATGACAGGATACAAAATGTACTCCACCTCAAAAGTACCAGCAACTTCACCCGATAATATGGAATCAGAACATTCGTTGAGCATAATAATATAAACATCGAAATCTTCTTAGTCGCTTAATACAGCCAAAGGAGGGGATTTGACAATTACTTTAATTGAATCGTCATTTTTACCACCATCTTCATCGTCACTACTCGAGTCATTTACTGCCTGAAACTCTCCTTGGTTTAGACAATTACAACGATGAATCATTTTTTATTTACTGTCTGTCTTTCAAGAAGAAACAAACCAACACAGCGAAACACAGCAAAGGGTACAAAAAGACACTGAAAGATGAACAGTGACCAATTCACCAACTCCAGCTGATCGATGCTTGTTTTAGAAACTCATTGCCCAACAGCTCTTTGTACTATATTATAATTTTGTTTTCCGGCAAACACATTCGAAAAACGTACTTACAACTAACTACTGAGTCAACCACCAGAACCATTGCTTCTTTGCTTTACGGCAACTTACCAGAATCAAGATATTTCTTAATGAGCGAAGAATGTAGTCTCCAATGAAACATTGGATTGAAATGACATGTGGTGCCCTCAACCTCTTTACATTCCGTGTAAATCGAAGACAATCGAACTCGAAAAGTGTTTCACTCAATCAATAATTGATCCAAAAAATGAATTTCCGGTGGAATCGTGAATGCTCGTAATTTTTTCAATCCAAAAATCAATTTTGGGTGGGACGAAGTTCTCCTAAAATTGTATATTTGACCGATCGGCTATAGGCTAACTCTAAGATATAGTTGGTCAGGATTTGCTCAAATCTGCATTTAAAATACCGCTATATCTGCAAGTCTTTATATTTAGTTTCGCCGTTTCGCCCACTGTGCGCCGCCAACAATGTTATTATGTATTTTATTCTGAAAACAGGACTCAAAACGGACTGAAACACTTATTACCCAAATAACAACAATAAAGACAGCTGGAAAAACTGCCAGCAATAACAATTACAACAACAATTACAACAAATCTGTGCCGGCTACCAGCTGTGCAGAGAGAGAAAGAGACAGAGAGAGAGAGAGAGAGAGAGAGAGAGAGAGAGTTAAAACGAACACTTGAATTTTTTTGGCAACTTTTACACTTACGTATCCTTTTTTTAACCGTCATTTTGCATATGCAACAACGCCATCTAGTGGCGTTAAAATCGCCGAATTTCAAACAAAAAAAGAAAGCATGGGAATAAGAACACAACAACAAATTATCGTACAACAAAAATATAAACAAACTTTTGGGTTATTAAATTTTAAAAACAAAAAAAATTTCAGATGGAAACAAAAAAAAAATGGAAAATACTTTGTGCATTTCCACTGCAACAAAAAAATAGTGCGTGATAGAGACAGCAATATATCATAGTAGAATAGTTAGAAAGAGAGCGAGAAGTGGTGAAACAGTAGACGAGTGGAGAACGAATGCAAACCGGAAATGCACGCAAAGTGTTAAAGCATGTTTCCTAGTTTTTGTAGTTGTTGTTGTTGTCTTGTTGTTGGCATGTTTTCCGTTTGCTTCTTCTGGCTCATTCTTTCACTGTAGCTTTCTCTGTCACACTCTCGTTCTCTAGATTTTTCTTGCGCCGTGCAGATTTAATTAGTTTTTATTGCCAAAAATGGCATCCAACTCTCGACTCGACTGCTTTCGTGGTAGTGAAATGCATGCCATATGGCGTATTTCCGACTGTCAAACATTATACAACGAGGGTGGTATGATAAGTTAGTGCGTACCGAAAATAAGTTCTAATAAAGCCAAAGGTTGCATACCTATATCATTTCGGTTCCACCACTACGCATGAAACATGATCCTCATTCTTCGTCACAGAATTGTTTGCGAATTTCATGCGATTGGCTTCAGTAGAGGGAGTCCAATATGCTTTATATTAGCCAACATGGTAGCCGAAACGATTGCAAAATTAGTTGAACACAAATCGTATCGATATTTACTTTCGTATTTCAAGAGAGGGCTCTACATCTAAATTGCTTATTGAACCCGAAGTGGCATCAATAAGCGTGATTCTTCGCATGATTTTCATGATGACGTATTGTTGCAGGTTAACTCTGTTCCCAGGTAGACAAACTTTTCTACAATACTGAAGTTAAAATTCTCCAAGTACTTCGTGTTGTACTCGTTCACCGTTAGGCACATGAGACGTGACTGTCCTTAAGTTACAGTTTGTGCCGATGAGGCAAATGTCATCAGAATACGCAAGTAGCATCACTTCCTTATGAAAGATTGTGCCCGACCCTTAAAAAAAGTAGCACGATAAAGCATCACCCTGCCTGAAACCTCTCTTGGTAATAAAGAGCTCGGTGAGGTTATTTCCTACTCTGACTACGCTGTGTGTGTGTGATCGTATGGTCGTCATGATGGGATATCAAGTTTGCTGTGATACCAAGTTCAGATAATGCTTTTAAATACTTCGTTCATATTGACGTGTCGAAAGCCGCCTTACAATCGTCAAAGAGTTGCTGTACTCACGGGTCTTTTCCAGGATTTGTACTAGAGTGAAACTTTGTATCTGTGTGTTCCCTGTATCACTCCAGCCGCTTACACACAGCATGGGATTGAACTTTATATTCAATTTAAAGGAGACTTATTCGACGGTAGTTCGCGCCGACAGCGGGGTCTTCTTACTTGAAGATATGAAAAAACAGGAGAGGAGATTCCAATTGTTGGGCATGCATTGTTCGAACCATATCTTGCATAAGAGTTGCTGAATACGCTTTACCAATTCTCCACCACTAGTTCTGAAATAAATCACGCTTTTTTATTGCTCATCTTTTCGCTTACTGAGTCGTTATAGTTCTCACCAAGAGAGCCAACAGCTGGTGGTTGGTTTTAGAAACACTTCTCCATCAGCAGCGTTGCTCTATTTATCGCCTCTAAACTATTATACATTAGAGGAACAACTGTACATAGTCACAGTGATTCTTGTACATCTGTAACCAGCATTCAGTTTTCGTCCTTGCTTCTGAAAACTCGTTGCTCCTCTCTCTGATTCTCTCGATATCGTAAATGACGTAGCTCATTAACAGTTTCCTACTAACCAAGAAACCGCCTCAAATTTGGAACTTTATCGCATGGAAACAATAGTATATGTCACAGGATTCTTTTTTAGTGCAACCCTGTCGTATCCATCGCCCTTGTTTGGATAAAATTTTGGTCAGTTGTGTTCAGAATTACTACTGATGTACTCGTACATCTGTTTCCTTTAGATCCTCTATGTGTATTAAAACTATTCACATTGGGAGTATTTCTCGAGTAGTGCGAAGATTTTCTGTTTTCTGTTGGGTAATCTCATTTTGATATTTGTGGCAATATCAAAATTATATGTTATTGTTCCAGGATAGTTAATGGCAGATTGGTTGTCTAAATAAATGTCAACGTCTTGGTCAAACAAAGTATCCACGTCAGATCTACAACTTGCTCGATGGCAAGAAACTCTGCTTGGCCCGCAGTAATCTGACAGGCATATTAATATCGAATTCTTCTAAGCAATAACATTTTTCGGTAACTTGACATCAGACTCCGTCCGTGGCAAAGTGCATACTATTATTAAAATAGTTTGTAATATTAATAAAAACACTCTCCTCTCAGCGTTTCTACACACACATTAAAATCGCCGTGGATTTAATTCAGCCTTCAGTAAGTGACAGCGATCATATAAGTTAAAATCACTTTTTCAATTTTATTATCATACATTCCACTTTCAATGATTTATCAAAACGCCCGCGTTTGTATTTAGCCATCTCTGTCACTCTGACATGTTCGTACTGTTCTCCCCTTACATTCACTTTTCAGCTAGTGCAAAGTTAATAGTTTCATTTTATGTTTCATAATATTTTTGGGAAACATTTCTGTTGCTATTTTGTGTTGATTTGCTTTTTTAGGGTTGTTCAAGTGCTTAAAACATATTTGGCAAGGATTTGCTGAGTGACAGAGAACCAGAGAGGCGAGTCCTTGTACAAAGTATTTAAGTTGATTGCACAAATTGTTGGCGTTATATTCGCTTTAATGCCTTTATGAGTGATATGTTGACTGCACAAATTGTTTGTGATAAGCAAGTAATGAAATAATATTTTTTAAAAGAGATAAATGCATTTCAAATGATTAATATGTAAAATTAAAGTTACATTCATTCGAATATATTGCTGATGTACACATATGCTTATACAGAAATGCTTTCAAAGTTAACAAAACGCCAAAATGTATATTGAAAAACCAGAAAGAACGCTGTAGTCGAGTGTACTGGACTTCGAGATACCATGTATCTTGTTTAAGGCTCATTATACAATATGAATTATGTTCTTAAGTGGTCCGATCTGGACATATGCGCGACATTTATTAGAATTGATTAAATATTAGAATTAAATAAAATTAAAACCGAAAATATTTTCATACAAAAACTTAAAAACTGGGGATGATTTGTATGGAGAAACCAGTTAAAGTGGTACGATCTGGTAATATATGGAATATTTTTGTAATGACTGACGTAAGATATGCAAAATTTGGCATTTCTAACCTTATTAAGAACAACAATATTTCATACAACTAAAAATGGAGGTCAAGTTTGTATGTGGCTACCCCTTATAATGGTTCGATTTGAACCTATGCGTTATAATTTATTAGGAATTACGTTAGATACACCAAATAGTTTCATATAAAAACTTAAAAATGGGCGCAGATTTGTATGGGGACTAACTTTTAAAGTGGGGTTGGCATGCTTATTTATTATTAGATCTGAAGTGGGAAAACAAGAGTTGAAATATCTAAATTGTAAGTCCCTATCTCTTATAGTCTTCAAAATCTGTTCTTTCAAACAGATGGTCAGACGGACAATTCTAAATCAGCTCTTCTTTCGATGCTGATCAAGTATATATATACTTTGCAGGGTCTGCCCCGCCTCCTTCTGCCTGTTACATACGTTTGCACAAACTTAATATACCCGTTTACCCATGCGTACAGGGTATAAAAATACATCAATCTTGGCAATTGCTTAGCAGCTTAAACGCTGGTTGGGAAGAACTACTTGATGCAAAATTTTTCTGTTTTCAATTTAAAAATCAACAATCTTTCTACTAAGTCTAGTCACGTATATGTACTGATATATAAATATACATACAAATGCTGATGATAATAATCAGACCCAAAAGTTAGTAGCAGTGCACGCCACACACTCAATAATAATAATAAATACCTTCTAATAAATACCTTCTAATTAAAAAGTTCCAGTTTATGCTGGAATATGGACGGACTGCTTCAGTATCTCAGAAAGATAAGAACCGAGCTCTCATTACTTAGCGCTAATTGTTGATTTTCGAGTGAGCACCTACACCATAGCCTCAAATGTTCACCTTCGTCCACGTCATACCTGAGTTGCAGTAGCTGCTAAATTTAAATATGCAACTCAGAACAAATGCAGATATTGAAGATGCTGTGGATATATTTCTAGGTAACATTTATGGTGCTGCAGAGTACTCAACATTCGGTTAACAATCTTCTCTTATTCCTAATTCAACCCGGCCTCTTTTAAAACCCGCTGTTATGGAGCTTGGTACACAGAAAAAATCACTTCATTGGAAAGCAATTCAGACACGCAATGAGGTTTACATGCGAACATATAGTCAAGCTGAGAATGTTCTTAAGAAACTGATGCACGACATCAAGACCGGTTTCTTTGATGACCTACTCCACATTGCTGACCCAAATAAGAAGCATGAGTTTACTCTGTGGAAGGCCGCTCATAGTTTTAAAATACAATCTCTTCGCCGAACTCTAATTCAGCGTCCGGACAACACATGGTATCGTTGAGACTCAGAAATTTCGGCAGTGTTTGCTGACGAATTGCAAAACCGGTTCATGCTTTTTAAGCTACCAAGTCCCTGTGCTGTACGTGATACGGAGTATTTCCTGTAAGCTGAATTAACTGATTTGCAACCAATCTCCCCAATCACGCTAGATGTGGTACGTTTTCAAATTAAATATCTCAAAGCCACCAAGGCTACAATAGAGTAGATGGTAGAGTTGGTAAAGCTCTTCACGAAATGCAAGCCATGTTCTTTGTGCTGCTTTTCAATGCTGCTTTTCGCATGCATCACTTTCCCTCTCAATGGAAATAAATAAGTTTGCTAATTACTTTCTCCAAGATCTATAGTTCAAATAAGGAGTACTAGACGAGTTCGATGTCGATAGAAAAGTTAGAACACTTTCAAAATTATTTTGGTTTAACATTGCTGAATGCTGAATAACCAGAATTTTATTTAGTTTTATACTTAAATAAAGTAATCCTTACTTACTTACTTAGGTGGCTCTAGAACCGTCTATCGGTCAAGGCCGCACGTAGGAAAGCGCACCATTCGGTGTAGTGTAGTGCGCGCCGGTGCCAGTCGCTGGCAATCAGGAGCTTCTTCAGGTCAGGTCAGGTCAGGTTCAGGTCAGGTCAGGTCAGGTCAGGTCAGGTCAGGTCAGGTCATTCGGTGTCCTCTCTGACGCCGTCCACCAATCAAGTTCAGGTTTCTGTCGTAAACCTTTAGTGCTGGAGCTTCGGGGTTCATCCGGATGATGTGACCAGCCCAGTGCAGCCGTTGGACTATTTCAACCTCATCATACACAGCTTATACAGCTCGTGGTTCATACGGGCCTTAAACTGGACGCCAACTCTAAGGGGAATAAAAATCCTACGAAGAATCTTTCTCTCGAATACTCCTAAAGACGCTGTATTCGTTGATGTCAGTGTCCATGCTTCTGCGCCGTACAGCAGGACCGGGATTAACAGTGTCTTATAGATTTTTATCTTCGTAGTTCGAGAGAGGGCTCTACATCTAATTTGCTTGCTGTGCCCAAAGTAGAGCGATTAGCAAGCGTGATTCTTCGTCTGATCTCTCTGCTAACATTGTTTTTGCTCATATTTTGTGTTCCCAGATAGACGAAGTTTTCTACAACATTGAAGTTGAAATTCTCCATACTCACAGACCGTCCAAGACGCGCTGATGGTCTGCGAGTGGACACCAAGTACTTCGTCTTATCCTCGTTCAATATCCATTTTCCTAATATTAATACTTTTTTCTCTTCTCCTTAGTAAAGCAAAGAATCTCATGGGTTCCAATCGTGATGTAATTGTATCGTAGAGTTATCACCTTTAAAACCATGGTTCTGGCTACAGTAGCAGGGCGATTGACTATTCCATAAAAGTTATCAATTAATACAGTTTGATAGTTGATGAGCCCAACTATTTACACCGTTTGCATTACTCGTAACATACCATATGGAAGCCTCTCATTGTTTAAAGGAATAACAAAATTTTCCTGAGCTTCCACGTGCAAGTCGACTTTTGAGTTTTTGTCATACTTAATTGGATTAAAATGCGCCCATCCATCACAATTAAATGCACCCAAATGTCTCCCAACCGTCCTACTAAATGTGCCTGCAAACGTCCTCATAAATGTCCCCCAAATGTGCGTCTAAATGTACCCCAACCATCACCGTAAATGTCCGCCCAACCATCCCGCTAAATGTCCACCCAAACATACCGCTATATGGCCCCAACCATTCCCCAAATGTCCCACAAAATGTTTTACTACATATACCAGCCTTAATACGCGCGAGCGCATAAATGCATGGTCATGCTACATTTGATTTACTAACAAATGACCAATTCTTTATTTCCGTCCGAAAACGTTACTTCCGTTAGAAAAAGATCTAAGTTACTCGTCTAAGTTTTACTTATAAAAACTATGTTCAAATATAAAGTTGATAGTAAAGATAAATTAAATATGATTCTTTAAATTGACTAAACACGCACTCTATTCGTCATTTATTTATATTCTTCAGACCACGCTTCTCATACTCAGTCACAATTTGTTAGAAGTCTTTAATGTACTATGATTTAGTGCAGTTGACAGAGTGTTATTGTCCTTTCGGCGAACATAACATCTGTTATATTCATAGGTATATATACAGTAAAGCCTGGCTCACACTTCCATCGGACAATACTATAACTTTATAAATAAACTGATTACCCATTACATGGACACTTAATTAAATGTATTGTTTTCATATGAGAAGCAGCACTCTATACTCATAGAGTCATAAAGCTTCTAATCACATTAAATACTCATATCTTGTGAAACAAACAAAAATATTAAGGCAAATGCTTATAAGGCATCAAATACTCGTAAGCATATACTAGTTCCTAATACTCATATAAGTAGAACTCCAATAAGCTGCCAAACATTTATGCACAATCAGACACCCTAAGTACCAAAAACGCACAGACACACATACAAAGCGGTTGTATACTTGAAAATTGGTTTTTAATAACTCAACTAAGCTAGAAAACAAGAGTAACAACAACATCAACATCAACAACAAGAACAATCATAAAGATGTTTAACAAATCCTATCAGGCATTCAAACTCATTGCACACAAACAGGCTCAATGGCTGACTTTTCTGTCTAGAACTTCCTGTGTGCCTCCATTTTGTCGACTGGAAGCATTCAAAGTCAAAAAGCTAACCGACAAATTTGTTTATAGCAGCTTGGTTCCTTCTAAATGTATTTGAGTATGTGTGAAAGATTGTGTGTGTATATAAATCATTCCCTGCACTGATTTTAAGTGGAGTTGTGTTTTAAAACTTCAGCAGTTTGTGAATTTAGTGGCAAAAGTTTTGTCTTGTTTTGCGCAATTTGACTGCTTTCAGCTTAAAATCTCCTTTACCTTCCACTTGGCATTTAGCTTTCCATCTGACTGTCTGACTGTCTGTTTGTCATTTTTGGTTTTTTTGGTTTGTGGCAGCAAAATGATAAACTGCTTAGACAAATATTGCAATAATAACAATAATTTTATGGTTTGTGAAGTTATGCGACTGTGCGGCAAATATTTTCCAGACTAACACATTCATTGTCTTCGACAAATTACGAAATGAGTTGCTAATGAGAAGTTGTGCTGCTGAGTGTGGGTGTTGGATGCCGCAGTTCGAATCTTCACGGAAGAGTTTCATTAAAAAAACAATTTTTTTTTTTTGTATCTTATTAAATGAAAATCTCTAGAATGTGTTACCCGTGACCCATGAAAGAAGTCGTAATTTAAGCAGCCCATGTTTGCATATTCGTCTCTTAATAGTGCCTTAACCATGACATGTCTTAGTAATCGGACTTACTCATTCGAAACTAAACTGTAAGCGTTTTAATACAATAGTTAAGCGATGGAGTAGTCGTGGTTTACGCACCCTGTGCTTGATACTTCCGTTTGAAACCGGTTAATTTTACCGTTTCGCTAAGTGCTCGTGCGGATTTACTTTACTAGAATATCAATTAATTAAAACCACGCTTTTGGTCTTCGTGGCAGGATAATAATAACTTCTCTATAATCGCCTTTGGTACTAAAATTCAGACTTGCTTGCAGTCTCCATAATAAAAATATTAATTTATAATATGAAATTAGTAAAATATTTTGTGGCGGCGGTTACCATCGGGAGCGAAGACTGCAAGCGAGAGAGACGAAGACGAAGAAGCTTCCAATCTGCGCCGTTTCTATATGAGTAACCAAGTATTTTGATAGTGAATAAGCGGAGTCTCTTGTAATCCATTGATCGCCGCTCGTTCAATGTGAACAGTAGATATTTTATAAAAAAGCCCTCGCATCATGAAAGCTCAACAACGTAATAGGGTAAATATGCTTGCAGGAGAAATAACAATCTCGGTTCCATCAATATTAGAAATACAATGCGACAATATATCTGCATAATTTTCGCAAAAATGCTCTAAAGACCCGCTTTGTTATTTTAGTCAAAATGTCTCCATTAGCATTGCCAAAAATAGTTGAAGTTTTTTTACTGAAGCGCTTTCGCCAAAAGAACCCAAACGGAACAACACAATGTCCAGATGCAAGTCGACGCGAGTTGTTTAGCGTTATTCGCGTTATTAGAGTTGATATCATCTTTAATCAAAGATAATAGTAATAAAAAGTTGGTTCTGCAAACCCTTATCATTTGCTGAAAACATCCATCATCAAAGCTGCGTAATATTTCATTCTGCCAATGTACAGACTTGGGAACTTCCACATCAACTTCTCGACAACAAGAGTGGATTACGAGGAAATCATAATAACATAGTCTCGTCTTCAGTGGCAACAACATTACTCCCAATGTCTAGAATTGCTTAAACGCGTTAAATAATTTTGTTATAAAAGCCTAATTATCTGTACTAGAGTTCTCCCAGTGGTCGAAATTCGGCATTTTGTCTTTAAAGTACTCAATAATAAAAATATCCATAACACACGATTGTCCAGAAAATACGGTCGCTTCTAAATAAACGCTATCCAGGCATAATACCATGGAAACGAACACCCTCGTGTTTTCACACACATGCCGAAGTCGGCTGCTTGATGCTAAAGAGAAACAAAAATTTGAATTAGTTACTTTGCATTGGTGTTGTATTTTGGCACACTGTAAAAATTGTGACTCAGAAATATTCGCATAAAATGTCTCGTACAAAGCAGACACATACAGTTACACTTTGGATGCTCTCCATTTGGACAGCCCTGGTTTACATTGTGAACGTCCAGAGAGAGAGAGAGAGAGAGAGAGCGGCAATAAGTGAGCAATATTATTAGCAATAATTAATGCACAGTTATAAAAGATATTCGTTGGTATATCAGTTCTTTCTCTTTTTTATTTTCAATATTTATTTGATTCCTCTTCTTTTAAAACTTTACCTACCAAAAGACTATCAAAAACAAACTCAACTGATGCTCGCCAACATGTTTGCAAATGCGCCCACAAAATTTTCGAGTCTGACGTTGAGCTACTCGATCGACATGCTCTACAATGTTAACACGACATATCTGAGAGAGAGAGAGAGAGAGAGAGAGTCTTTGTGATCGACCGAGGGCGTTGCCTGTTTTTTTCTAGCTTAGACGCAATACTTTAAAAATAAAATTACATTCATATGTGCTCCTCTTTACATTGCTCCCAACACAATACTTGCCTATTTATATATAGATAAGTTTTTCGATATATATTCGGGCAGCTTATTTTGACGTGAACTTCCCAATTGTTATGAATATCAGACGTATATTATAACTTTCTTTTAGTTAAGTTTTCAAGTAAGATTTAAAGGTAAACTTGCATAAGAAGTGGCAAATCTCGAAAGTAAGCAAAAAGGAAAGCAAGGCCAATAGTTCAGAACTCAATGTAGCTTGCTGTGCCTCTGCTACCTTATATTTGGTTTCAAGGCCACATTAATATTTTTTCGTTTTATTTTTAACTCACTTGATAGAACCATCTCTGCTCTAATACAATCTGGCAAGCAGTACATCACCTTTTAATAATCCCAAAACACAAAACCGCACGAAAATCCGATGAAAACTTACACTCAACACTCCAATAGTTTGCAGCAATAAATCTCTGCAAAGTTCGTGCCGCGAAGCAATGGATAAAAAAAAAGGCATCGAAGAGAATTGTGAAAAAAAAGTAAATATATGTAGGTATAAGATATGCACATAAAAAATTCAGTTTTGCAAATGCAAATAAAGCCAAAATTATTATCTTTGCTTGAAAATCTGGTTTGCTTTCACTGCCAGAGAACTTTGGCGCTTAGTATTTCTAGTGCTTCTTATTCTTGGCTTCTGCCCGAACAGAATTTTTTTTTTCAAAATGCCGACACAGAAAGGAAAGTAAAATGTAAAACTTCTTCAACAATAAATAGAGGGGTACTATTCATGGACTGCAAAGAAAGAAAGTTATGCTTTGCTTTCAGCTGTTGAAATACAAAACTCAGCACATATACAGAAAGAGAAAGGGGTAGGGCAGAACTAGAAGTAGCGCACAAGTGTGAATTATGGGAATTGCATACGAATTTTTCACACGCTACCAGGAGTTGCACCCAGAAGGTGCACCACCTTTTACAGTTCTTACTTGCAACATGCGGCACGGCAGCCACCTGTGCAACAATGGCGGCAGTGCTTGCATTAAATAACGGAAATGAAAACAAAAGACTCCACTTCCGGTATGTGGCGGAAGGCAACATAGCGTAAAGAAGTGCTACCAGTGTGAGGTGTGAGGTGTGTGTGTGTGTGTGTGTGTGTGTGTGTGTTAAAGGTCCTCGCAGTAAAGTGAATTGCAAGGAGCGGCAGTGGCAGCCAGTAACATTCCAGTGAAAGTGGCAATCTGGCTTTTTGTAATTGTATGTAGCAACTTGTATTTGTTCGCCTGTTCTAGTTGCATTTTTTTTCTATATAAAGCAAACAAACAACCAAACCGCGCAGTGTTTGTGTATCTGTGAGCTTGTATGTTTGTTTGTATGCTTCTAGAGTGGCATAAATAATTTGCACACTCTGCTAAACGAATCCACAACATTTCTGGTTGCCATTTGCACACTGTGACAATTTTTTCTTCTTTTTTTTATATATCTTTTTTCAGTTATTATTTTTTCCATTATAGCTCAAGTGCAAGGACAAACCAACCAACCCACTAAGCAACGACAAAGCCAACTAAGTTTTAATGCCATTTTACACTTTTTACAGATGAAGGGTGATTTTTTAAACTAATATTTCTTAAAATAGGAACTAGTTTTCAGCCGTGCTGTCACTGGTACCGTTGGAGCAGTTCGTCTCACCTCATAGAACCATTGAATGAGGAGTCAATACCATTGAGCATCAAGTTGGCACCCCTCTACCAGGTAACGCTGGGACAGGCAAGACTTTAACACCCACACCGCAGTCTTAATGGTGACAAAAGCGAAGCTTACTTTGGTAATCAAACCATGTTGCCATTATAATCCAATAATGTTACAGGTTGTGGATGATGCAGCAATCTCAATGTTGCATCCCTCACAATTATGTTAAAAATTTATGAAGGAAGACGAGATAAGCCCAAGGCTGGGAAACGTAGGCTTGTCGTAGGTAAAGACTTTCTCCCAAAAAGTCTCAGCTCCTTTGTTTTAAACACTCTCACTAGATTGATAGATAACTAACGGAGAGAGTTATTCCAAAGTTTTTAAATAACTTTAAAACACACCATGTCCTACAATAAAAGAAACTTGAAAGGAAACAGCTTTTCACAAAGTGGCAAAGATGCTAGCGAAATTAATTGAATTCGAACATAACAACTTGCTATCTTTGCTAAACATTAGGAGTGTCTTCAAAAATATTTCCTATGAACCGCAGTAATTCGCAGCTTGTTCGAACGACCTAGGATACAAGTAAACCATCTGATATATTACAACACTCCTAAGCAACAGAAGAATTGATGTGGAGCTAGAAAAGAACTGAACCACACGATTTGTGTGTAAAGAAAATACTCAAGTAGGATTCATCTTTTCGTTTTGTGGTTAATTGCAACCAACCCCATACTACGAATGCTTAGCCGAGTCGAGTCTGGATGATAGGGAACATCATGGGATAGGCTCAGAAAGCAGCAGCATTGGCACGCACATTGGTCTGAGTGTCAACCTGCAGAAAATAAAACTGATGTTTCGACAAAATAAAAATTCCAAAATTTAATCTTCCAAAATAAAATGGTCAGAGGGTAACATTATACTTGAGGCCAATGTTTCTAGAAAACCGAAGATCCAAACCTAAAATGGAGAGGCAATGCTGAAGAGAGAGATGAATAGGCTTTTGTCGGATACTACTCCTGCAAAAGAATGTTCAGAATTAAATGGGAATGCCACCCAGTAATACTGTATATCTAACTGTATACGCTATAGCAATATGTTGGACGGCCCTAAAATATCAATAAAACGTCACGTGCATGGTGAAGGTGCAGTGGGTGTTAATCTATATCCACAGTAAGTATGTGGTAACAATCAGCGCGAACACACTGAAGAAGGTAGTTGGAGAGAAAGACTCCAATCACACAAAAGCAACCTGATCTGAAGTGCGTCTTTAAGTAATTAAATCCAAATTTCTTCTTCACAAATCTTTCTAACTTCTCTTTATATCGATACAATATTTGTAGAAGATTTTGAGTCTTGAAAACTTTGACTTCTATATTCATATAGATGGTTCGATATGCTGAAAACTAACTCTAGGAATCAACAAATTTCCAATAGAACTACAGAAATTGGCTACTGCGATCGATTAGACACCACTTGATTACTTCTTGTGATGAACATAATGGAACATTATGGCTGAGTAAGAGCACCAAGTGTAAAAAAAAAATGATAGGATGCGCTTTCTTAAAAATAGTGAAACATCTGAATTATTTTTCAAAATGAATAAATAATTTGATTTGAAACTAAAACGAGAATAGCGGAGCTACTTATGCAATTTATGCTATTTAAATTGAACGTTTTAAATTTTACGTGGCCTATTTGCCAAAATCAAATTCCCTTATATAAATGGTCCACTAATCACAAAATATATCTCTTATAATTGCCACTCATCGCACCAAACAAGCAGCAACTATTATTAAAAACTTTTATTTAGCTTCACTTCATATATTTATTTGCTTCAAATGCACTTATAATACACAAATACTTCATACATTATCTTTCACTCTTTTACGAGTATTACTGATCTAATTGTTTGATAGCGATTTTCTATACTTACAGCCCAAGGCTTCCGTAAATAGCTACGCTATAAAAAAAAAGTTCCACAGCTCTTAAAAAACATCCTTTATTTATGTGAGAATATTCATAGAGCTTCAACGCTACTCTGATAGTTTTATGTGTTCTACCAACAGTGAGTGAGAAAAAAATGCTAAATAATGCATATACTCAGTTGGTTGGTTGCACGGTTGGTTGCGCTACTTTAGCTTTTGTATTGTGCTATGAGTTAGTGAGTCCTTGTGGAAGGCAAATGCCGCGAGTGGCTTGATAAACATTTTATTTATTGACTATTGCGATAGTTATTTAAAATCGTACCTTGTGGGGAAATTGTGAACTAGCAAAGCGGACAGAGTAAACTTGATTTGTGGTTTAAAGTCAATAAAAGCTGAAAAAAGATGTGTTTGTACAATGAAAATAATATTGAATATCCTTAATATTCAAAAATATACTTTTACAACTTTCTTGAATTTTGAAAATTTTCCTTTAATTAACTCAGGAATTGAAAAATTATTAAGCTGACTTTTTCAAGCCAGTCATTTGCAGTTGCTACCAGTATTCAAAATTTGTATAACACTATTCTACAAATTACTCCACATTCGTACAAGAAAGATGGTTGAGGCTATAAGTTACTGGGACTCCATATCTTTCTAAGGCGGTGGCATGTGTATTTAGCATTGTTACTACTCGTCAAAATCGTTCAGGATAACGATACATGCAGTGAAGTTACTCACATACTCTCAGGACAATGTCATCACAAGTTACGGGTTTTGGTTGGTTGGTTGCTTAGCTGAAGTGTTTGCTTTGCTTGCAATAGAGTATGTTAGCAGATGATACATTAAAAAATTACGAGTTCATGGTCTTCTCGTTTCAGATGATGTCACAATGGATAAAAAGGTCTGACTATGACGGTTCTTATCTGAACTTAGACAAGAAGAACTAAGTTACAATACTCTCATAAAAAGACTGTGAGAAGAAACAACACATTCAAAAATACGCAGTGAATGTCTTCTCTCTTCATGTATCATTCACATTAACCGATCATTGTAACGTCTATCATGCGGAAGTGGCTACCTTTCAAGACACTGACATGCATAGCAAGATGTGCTATTTCACTACTCTGACAGCCAAGCTGCTCTCAACTTATCTATCTGAAAAATTATTAATATGTGCAAAGTATCTCTAAACGAGCTTGCCATGCATTAATTTCAACTGGGTAGCAGATCATTGAGTCATTTTGGGTAAAGCAAACGCCGATGACCTAGCTAAACTAGAATCGAGCACCCAGATTTGTTTTGATAAAAACTTTATCCAAAAAATTGTATCTTTAGGCCAAAAGAGATAGAAGAGGCTAAATACCTGCGCCACATCAAACTAATATTGTCTGGGTACCATCGGAAATGGATGTCAATTCTGTTAAAATTAAATAAACTCGAAATTATTAACTTCAGATACTACTTACACGACTTCTGTAGAAGTTGTCAAAATATGGAGGAAAAAGCATCCATCTAGCAGCCATGTGTATCTATTAGGTATTATGTAGGATGCGGCTTGAATGTCTAGAAAACTCATTCATACACAGCCTAGTAGAGATTTCAGGATTCAAATGTGATGCATTTTGAAATATATCTAATCTTCAAACTGGAGCACTTTACGAGAGAATCTAGTGAAATGAGTGACTGTATCTGTATCTCAATGCGCCGGAGGAACTAAGTGTAGCAGCTTCTTTTGAAGTCACTTGCCAATTTTACGAGTAACCTAAGCTAACCTAACCACGATAGTCGAGAATCCACATTTTTGAGGAATACTATCTTATGCCCGTTGACATTCCATAAAGAGATCTAGAAAAGAACTATCAGTTGTGCGAAAAGCGGTTTCCATAAATCTTGCTAGCAGAACGGAACTTCCGAACAATTTATTATGTTTACCTGTCAAACTTTTTGTTTGAACAAAGTCCTGCGTGCTGTCATTTAGTGAATTTTTAGTGTTGGAAACCACAATTTCCCTCAAGTTTACCAATGCTACAAAGCAATTTCACAAGTTTTTCAATGCAACCATTGAACTGAAACTTAACTGACATGTTTTTTTATGAACTGCAGCTGGAGTTGTGTCCGCCATAACGAGTTTTTGCTAGTTCCCTTCTAATTATCTATATGTAAATGTCCTATAATAACTCAACTGAGATGTTTTCTTATGGACTGCTACCGCCTTGTGATCTGCCACTAAGGCTTTTTGCTTTGAAATAAAATCATGCAAAACGATAGCAGGCTGTAACTAAAGCAGCAAAAATTAAATATTTTTAATAATGAACTAAACAATTTTATAGAGGATCAACAAAACGGTGAAAATGTCCTCCAACGCTGCACGAAGCTTATACAAAGTATTCGTCACTCTTCCCAAAGTTACCTTCTCAGCATTTGAGTTACTTCACTCCCACGGCTGCAAGACAATTGTCTGCGATAGTTGGCCTTGTTCACGTGCCGAAATTTTTAATAAGCTTAGCGGCGTTGATGCCATTTTATGGGCGTCAGCTGAGCCACTAAATGCAGAGTTAATTGATGCAGCAGGTGAACAATTGAAAGCGGTCTCTACTATGTCATCTGGTTTTAATCATGTCGATGTGGCAGAGTTCAAACGTCGCCGAATTGCGTTGGGTCATACACCAGGAATATCGAGGAATTCCGTGGCTGATTTGGCAATTGGTCTGATGATCTCGGCTGGAAGAAATTTTCATCAGGGCAGAAAGGCTATTGAAAAGTGAGTATGAATCTAGAACGCTTACAATTTTTAGTATGAAGATGTATGTTTTTATACATTTCCAAAGCTCTGTCTGGCACTTCGATTCAATCGACTGGTTGATGGGTCAGGAATTGCGTGACTCTGTCGTCGGTTTCTTCGGTTTCGGTCAGATTGGACAGGCAATTGCAAAACGTTTGCAGTGTTGGAATATCGCCAAAATGTTGTATACAACGCGCACACGTAAGGCAAATGCTATAGACTATAAGGCAGCTCATGTGCCATTCACGCAATTACTGCAGGAGAGTGATTTTCTAGTGGTCTGTTGCACATTGACTCCAGAGACACAATTAAAGTTTGATGCGTCTACATTTTCGCAAATGAAACGAAATGCTGTCTTTGTGAATGTGGCCAGGGGAGGAATTGTAGATCAAAATGCTTTATATGCGGCGTTGAAGTCAAAACAAATTGCATCCGCAGGTTTGGATGTAACAACGCCTGAGCCACTGCCAGCAGATGATCCATTACTCTCATTGCCAAATTGTGGTAAGCAGTACACAAGAAGAATAACTGCACCAGATACGATATTTTACAGATACATATATAATTGTTTTTTTTTTATTTTTTTTTTGTACTCAGTTGTGCTGCCACACTTGGGAGCACGTACCTGGAAGACTGTACATGAAATGGGCAAAGTTGCTGCACAAAATATACTGAATGCCTTGAATGATAAACCAATGATCAGTTCAGCATATTAATTTTGTATACTTTTATGTGTTTCGAAATCCAAAATATATTTTATGTATCTCTATTGTTTTGTAGGTTTTATTGTGGTGCTGGCTAGCAAGGGACTGGTGAATCGCTGCCTAGGACTGGTTTGACTTACTGTAGGGTATTTTCGCTCTCACGTAACTATAAAGAGCCTTCAATAGTTTTCAGCGATATTACAATAAAAGAAAACAGCGCGAATAGTTAGCGACTTTACCTGTTTGCTCCCAAATAAAAACTACTACGATAGGAAGCAACTGATAAATAATCTGACCTAAATTCTACAAATGTTAGATAATCTAAGATAAAAGAGAATAATGCCGCCTGCATCGTATATGAGAATTTGAATGAACTTAAATTGACAGTGCTGATCCCTGTACCTTGTGTAAGGCTCTTTATTTGTCATTTTTAGGGTTCCGTACCAAAGGGTAAAACGGAACCCTATTACTAAGACTCCGCCGTCCGTCCGTCTGTCTGTCCACATGTCACCAGGCTGTAGCTCATGAACCATGACAGACAGTTGAAATTTTCACAGATGATGTATTTCTGTTGCCGTTATAACAACAAATACTAAAAAACAGAGTAAAATAAATATTTAAGGGGGCTCTAATACAACAAACGTGATCTTTTAGCGGATGTTTCTCTCTCTCTCGCACATACCAATCAAGGTCTGTATGTGCGAGAGTGATAAATGCAATGCTGCATATTTATAGGAGCCTTCTGTATTTAGTGTCTACTTTTAGGCTTAAAGTAATATCAAATATTATTCAACGCTTAAACTCATGTTTCTTGCATACATGCACCTTTCTTATGCTATACTAAAACCTATCTGAGTCAAATGACGAAAAATGAGACGCTGAATTTGAGAAATTTGGAAAAAGTTCAAATAATAAACCGGCCAAGTGCGAGTCGGACTCGTGCACAAAGGGTTCCGTACCATTATCTATAAAAAAAAATCATGTCATTTGTATGTGAGTCCCACTTAAATATTTATTTTTATAGATAATGGTACGGAACCATTCGTGCGCGAGTCCGACTCGCACTTGGCCAGTTTATTGTATTGTCCGATCTGCAAATATATGCTACCGCTTATAGTGGTCCGATCTGAAGCTGTCTGGAATATAAATTTAGGATTTATTTTGGATACAACAAATTTGGTGCTTCTAGCTTAATTAAAAACAAAAATCTCTCACAAAACTCATTAATGGGGGACCAAATTAGCATGGGCACTACCCCTTATAGTGCGGTTGGCATGTTCATTAAATATACTTTATCTGAAGAGTGAATAAGAGAGTCTAAATAATCAAACTTTAACTCTCTATCTTTCAAATTTTCGGCGATAGTTTGTACAAATAGACGGTCGGTCGGACGTACGAACATATCTATATCCTCTGTTGACTATATCAAAACTGTTGCTGCTGATCGAAAATATATATTTACTTTACAACAAAGTCAGATTATACAAAGCCATACTAAAGCCGGTAAAAAGTAACCATATCGAACTTTAACTTGATATCGATCGGTAATAAAAAGGTTGTTCATGCACAGTCCGACAAGTGGGCGTTGGGTTTGAATGGGTGTTACCCTTGAAAGTGGGCATGGCATGGTCATTGTGACATTTATGCAGTATACTGACAAAGGAACAAAGGAAATCCATAGTGGACCCCATAAAGTATATAGTATATTCTAGAGCAGTGCGACGAGACGAGTCGCTCTAGCTATGTACGTGTGTCTGGATTGACCAATTTTTCAGTATTCAGTTGTAAGTCGACACATAGACTTATTTTTATTGCAAATTAATAGAGCATCCATATTATTATGCCACGCTCACTTTTTATAGTAGCCCCCATACAAACCACCCGCTCACTTTCGCCTTTTTGTAAAAAAATGTTTTTTTTTTTATTTCTATCAATATCACCTTAAAAATTTAAACGGTGACTTCTTATGAAAGGACTCTTCACACAGATGTCAAGAGTGCCTTGTTATGGACGAATGCTGCACATATACTAGGTGTGATTTCTCCTATTTAGGGATAGCCCCCATACAAACACTCCACCTTTGGAATGTTTTCATGAAAAACTTATTAATTTCAGGACAAATTCAACTTGGCATTCGACATTTTGGCTTCGTATGGACGAACGCTACGTGCAATTAGAAAGTGGTGTGTCACGCGCACTTTTAGGTTTTTCGTGTGAATGGCATTAAAACTTCTGTTCCAACGAAGTTAACTTTTTCTCTTATTTTATAGCTATCTTCAGCGTTAGCCAACTTAAATGATTCTTCTTTATTAGAAAGGGTATACCCTAGGGGTAATACCATGTAAATCGGGGCAAGTTCTGATGAGAAATTCATCAAACTCTTAAATATGCATAAGCCTGTGCATGTCAAATTTTGGCAATTTTGGAGTAAGTTTTTTTTTTTTTTTTTTTTTTTGTGTGCGAGCATTTGTTATGTAGTTTATATTGGTCTAGTTACCATAGTTGTTATTTTTCCAAAGTTCTTCTTTTCCCATAAACAAAATTTGCAACATCAAAGCTTCAAATGCAAACTCCAAATAATCTACAGCGAATGTCAAGCGACAAGTTGAAGTTTGTCCATGTTGCTGCACTTGAGCATCCACTTAGCTTGAAACAATTCAGCCAACTTCTAACATAACAACTCACTACGCTGAAAATTTGTATTTATGATGACATAAAATTGCCGCCAACTCGAATAAGCACAAATAGAAATGCAAAAGTGGACCAAGAATTGCTGCTCGAAGTTGAGGGTTTCCTTTTTTTTTCTACAGAAACTTTCATTTTGCTGGACGCATGTCTGTCTTTTATCCTTTTCTTTTCTTTCATTTCCCTTTTTTTTCGTTGTGGTTAGTAAAATTTCTTATTTTTCTGTTGGTTTATTTTTGCTGCCGGGTTTCCCAGTTAGCATTATGCGCTTGTTTACTATTTTATTGTCAGGCATTTTTGTGCTAAAATCAACTCTGTGCGTTGCTACTATTGAAGGCCTGCAGGTCCTTTAGCGCGCTTCCGTACCAAGCATAAAAAAGAACCCCAAAGAAATGAAAAGAATGGCGAAACAAAACTTAGCGTTAAATTACTTCAAGTTCTCGAGGGCATAAAACCGAAAATGGAAATTTATGTCCCAATTGCATTCACCAAAACTGGAATGAGATCCTTTTTCTGCTATTATTTTCAGTTTTGTATTTTCATGCGCGAAAGTTTTCCATGTGAACACTGAGAATTATTAGATTTTAAGCACAGCGGCTTCTCCAGCTGTATCAATATTAAAGTTTTACATAATCTAAGCCGCACGTGTGTGTTTATATTAATGCATACTATTTAACATAAGAAAATATTCGCACAGCCCACATTTTAATATCGCAACAAATTAACATAAATATAAAAAATTGTTGAAAATATGTCCACCATTTCATGCCGTAATTGCTTCACAGCTTCCTTGTTCTTCTTCTAAAATATAATACAAACAAAAATCACATCACAAATTGTATCTCTCCAACGAAGTTTATCAAATGGTAATTTGATAGCTTATTGACCTTCTTTGAAGACCACAAAATAGTAAAGTGACAAAGAAAGGTAATTCCGTACACCAAAATCAAACAAAGAAAATAATATTGTGTTTGTCTATTGAATAGAATAATTGGAGAATATACATAAACTCAAATATTCTTTGTATTGCTGATAAACGCATTCTGACAAGGACAAAATCCATGCAGCAACGCATAATCAGCTGCCAGAAAGATACCTGCAGATAATGAATTTTTGTGTTCATTTTTTAAGCGTACTTTGTAGCTGTTTCTAGAGCAGATATACAAAAGTTTGTGTAGGTTAGTTTAGGTTTAATTGGTCGGGTGAGTAACAAACTTCCACTCAGCACTTAGGTCAAACAAGGCCCGTTATGATCCAACAAGAATCTCCTTTCAGACACATTACTTTTACAACCACTGAGAAGATTTTATATACTTCACTAAATTTTTTTATCTCTAACTTAGAAGTTTCATTTAGGAAGTAGGACCCCAGGTGATTGAATCTAGTCCTGAACAGTCCGGGGCAGTGACATAGAACGTGTTGGTCGGTTTCGTGTTTTTCGTAGATTTCACAACAAGTCTTGTGAGGAGGCCCACATTCTTCTAGCATGCTGGTCTATGACTCAGTGTTCTGCTACTACTCCTATTAAAATTGCTACATTTGTTCTACTCTTCCTAAGTAGGTATTCTTTTCCGGCCATACTTAGACCATGCCTGCCATGAAATGCTACACGTGGTAAGTTTAGACCACCTTTTGTTTGCGATCCTAATATTGTTGGTTTTGTAGCTTACAAGTTGACAGCGGTATGTCAATCGACTCCTTATCCTGTCGAATATTGGTCATTGTGTAATCTGCTATATAGTTACTCTCTATTACTATTACTGAGCACTGGAATCCAAACGATTTGCATACTGTACTGCTTAGCCATATCATGACGAGAGTTTCGGCAGTTAGTTATGGTTCTTGACCGGTTTTAATAGGAGTCCAGCGCTTTCACAACTGTTTGGCTGTCTGAGTATAAGTGGAATTGTTTCCCTCTAATCCTAGATCATTCTAGCTAAAACTTTGTCTCCCGGATGACAGCAACATCCGCTTGGTATATGCTACAGTGTTCCGGTAGTCTAGAAGAGTCATTGAGACTCATTTCTGAGATGTACACCTCACCACCGACTCTATTTTATAGTTTCGAGCCATCTCTGAAAATCATCAATGAGTTTTCTATTTCTATTTCCTGTTGCTGTTTCTGTTGCTGTCCCGGGAAGGGTTACTAACATCGCAATTCTTATTAAAGTCCAGTATACAGTAATCTATATTTCCGGGTATGTTTTCTTCTTTTAGGATTGTTGACTGCCTCGTTGTCTCGTTCTACCAATAACTAAATCCGCTATTGTAGCATTTTCCATTCTTATTAGCTCTAGTGAAAGAAGATGTAAAATCGTGTTTACCGCTTCTATTGGTGTATTGCTTAACGCCCCGCTAATACATAATTCTGCACTTCGTTGCACCATAGTCAAGCTGTTTCTGCTTGTGGCCTTTGTAAGCGCTGGTCTCACTATTGGTCTCACTACGAGAGTATACAGCCAGTACTATATTGTTGCTGGACAAAAACCCAATATTTTGCCTATTGTTTTTCGGCACGGATACTGTTGCTTTTTTTACTCTTTCTGTTATGTTATCATTCCACAGAAGCTTTCTATTCAGTATTGGGCCCAGGAATTCAACGCTAACTCTGAATGTGAGATGTACTGCATTCAAATTGGGAGGGATTAAGTTGGATATCATGTACCTTCTTGTAAATAGTATAAGTTCAGTCTCAGTTGGGTTTACTCCGAAGTATGAAGTGTTCGCCGAACTAAAAAGATCTTTAACTAAACGTGGAAAAGAACCGTGACTAACTTGGTATCTCAGCAATGTTCGTTCGTCTTTGTATGATGGCGTTATCACACACACAAAGCGTCGCCATAGTAGCAAAGAAACCTACCGAACTCTTTGATACTAAGAGAGGTTTCAGGCAGGGTGATACTTTATGGTGCGACTTTTTTAATCTCTTAATGTAGTAAAATATACGCCAATGCCCATGCGTATATGATCTTCCATAAGAAAGTGATGCTAATCGAGACATGGAATATATCTAAGTCTTAAAAAACTATATCAAAGACATACCACGCATTTTTCAGAAGCTTCCTCTGGGCACCCGCTTTGAAACGGCGCATGCTCACTTTAAATCGGGCTGGGGAGAAAGGGTGAAAAGGGATAATTATAATTATGTTCAGTATGATCTCAAGTAAACTGTTCATTTCAAAAATAAAGGCTCCATATTTTGCACACTAAATTTTCTTGGGCACCTACTCTAATATAGATGTTTCTTAAACGAAAAATGTTCATAAGAAACATATATCGAAAAATATTCTTACTTCATTTTAATCGAACTCGTAACCCGCGTTAAACGATTTGTGAGAGCTTGCATTGTTGTGGTGGAAGTTGATCCATTTTCGCCGATTGGTTTCCCCCAATCCTCCGAAGACTGTCCTACGTTGATCTAATGAAACAGTTGCGACATGAGCAGTTTTATGAAAAACAGGCGTTTTCTTGCTTTGTCTTGGAATATACATACAGTCAATTGCTTTTTTATTTCGGGTTCCTATGCATAGATTCATGATTTGTCAACTGTCAGAGATGTATTTGGAACCAACACATTTCGTTGTACCTACAGGACAGGAGCCTTTTTTTTTTTTTTTTTTTTGTTTGACCGCTCCAATGCGAAGAAATCTTCTTGATGGTCAAATTTTCATGTAATGTCCAATGTATTCTCGTTCCACTAATGCTTAAGGATGTCTCAATCTTACGGTATGTCATGTGATGGTCTTGTCTTAACAGTTTAAGCAAAGCTTAGTTGTTTTCTGGGACTACAGTGGTTTTTGAACGACCTTCTCTAGATTCGACTTTCAATTCAGCATTGAATTTCACAATTGAATTCAGCACATCAGTCATAGACATTAGTTTTTGATGGCACTATATTGCCATAAGGCGATGTAAGTTTATTGTTGCACTATTGTCTTGATAATTCTCATCGAAAGTCGTACTACATACTACATCATCCCACGAAAACTCCACGTTTTTTTTCCGAGATTAGCTTCGCAACTCACTGTAAACAAGACAAAAGTCAAACTTTTGAATGAAAATTTCAGTTGGCACTTATCAACACTTAGGGTTGCCACGGCGCACAATACATAAGGCAACTCCTAGTATTGCAGAAGATTCCATCAATATAAATTCAGTATCAATATCAGCAAATGGTTTTTCTTAAGCTAAAAATCAAACTAAAGTGAAATGATTTATGTACCATAGGGAAATTTCATATTTCTATTTAAGGTAATACTATTTTCTTTTTTTCCAATTTTTAGCGCAATTATAAACAAAATATAAATTTCCATATCAATGAGTTTCTATTTGCTTCTTCATTCTGAAAAATTATGGAAATGAACTACTATCTCCATGCTTAATTTAGCAAGGGAGAAAATCGTACTGAACGAAATCGAAAATCATAAATTGCTTATTAAAAGCGATTTGCCGTAAAAACAAAATTGCTTCCTTTTTCATCTGCTTTCATCCCACTCAATACAAATTACGAACTTATCAGCGGCAACCCATCTGAAAGGACTATACGCTTTATTTCTTTACGTTTTCGAAAGCTGATTTTTCGTCGCGATTTCGAGCGGATCAACGCAATTTCTTAGCGCATCCTTAGTCCTCAAACCGCATGCTATTTATTTATAGGGCTTGTAAACGCAAAGATGCCACTAACAAGTCTAAGCAGATAAAAATAAAAAATACTCAACTGCAAAAGTGTAGAACAGTGAAGAACAGCAGCAAGGACTCTTATACTACAACAAGCAGATATACACCCATTGAGCGCAATAAAAGGCATTTATAACGAAAAAGGATAATGCTGAATCGCTTGCTGCGGTTTGGTGTCGTCATGCTGCGCTGATATGCGATTGAATTCAAATGCTTAAATCCACTTCAAAGTCAAAATCGAACGAGGCAAATCGAAATGAAGGCGAATCGAATCGAATCGAATTGAATCCGAGTCATAGTCAGAGTCAGAGTCAGAGTTAGTAAGACACTCGATATCCTAGATATGCTATAGAACGATGATGACAAGTGTCTTTTGAAGCAATGCCAAGTTGAATGCTGAGTGAGTGAAGGAAATCATAGCACTTGAAGTGATTTTGTGCAATCAGTTTACATTGAGCGCAGTGTAGAGGAGTTTCCACACTACTTTCATGGGTTCTAGTTTATGTCCTTATTGTGCTTGTATATACAATATAGCATCTTGATTTCGCTTTCGTTGCTCATTTCTGGCTTTTGTTCGCATTTTAAACATTTTATTGATGTCGTTGACAATAAAACGCTTATGATTATTATTGGTTTTTATTTTTATTATTATTATTATTATTACCACATTGCCGTTTAAACATTTCATTGTTGCCCATTTTTGTTCAGTATGGAAAAAAAAATCTCAATAAAATTTTAATTTGGATCATTTGGAAGTATTTACTTAAATTTAAATTGTATCAAATTGTAAAATGCTGTACATAGTAAACTATGAAACACAGACAGAGATATGATTGTAAGAGTACTTAACTGCTTTAATAAGATATTTTAACAATCGCGATACGTTGCAGGTATCTCTCGGGTTTCATCGTTTTATACACTTTTGAATTGGATGTAGAGCTCGATCGAACATAAGAAACTATTTGCGCTTTGTATAGCCAACAACAAAAGCCACGTCGCATGCGAAATGTTTCCGTTTGCCTACGGCATTCGAGGAATGATGAAATTGTTTGTGTAGTTCATGCTGCGTCATGGTAGAATAATACTGGGTGTCTCAAAAGAAAGTTCACATTTGATTTGCTGATTGCGTGAACGCAACTATTCCGAGGGGCGCGGGGGGTATGTCAATCGGTAGCCTAGCTTTTGGTAATTTAGTAGCTATGGAGCGTTATTCAGCGACTATAGCGCGTAGAAAATTGTGCAGTATTGGACATGTTCGTCATTTAAATGATGCGCCAAGCCCTCGACTCATTGGAAAATGAGTCAAGAAGTTTGAAGAGACCAGTTCAACGCTGGAAAAATCAAAATTCGAGCGTCCAAGGTTTTCGAGAACGTTCGAAAACGTTGACAGTGTTACTCAGTCTGTTCGTGACAACCCGGACCATTCGATGCGGAAGTGTGCTGTTGCTGTAAACGTACATAGATCATCATTGTTCCGCATTTTCAGCAACTTCACACACGTCCAACAGGTCTCTACCATGAGTTTATGAAATTTTTCCTGGCAAATTGATCTCCAGGAGAGGTGACATAAATTGGCCTCTACGAAGTCCACAATTTAACCCCAATGGACTTTTTCCTGTGGGTTTACGTCAAATCTAAAGTTTACGGCAACAAACCGACTTGGCACCCTGGCACAATTAAAAGAAAATATCAGTCACGAAATGGTAGCCATCACGGAGAATACCTGCCGAGCCGTCATAGGAAATTCTGTTGCTCCATTAAATGAATACCGTGAACGCAACGGTTTACATTTGGACAATATCATTTTTAAGAAATAAATTCCCAAAGTGTGTATTTTAATATGTAATAAACATTTTTTCTATAAGCTACTTAGTTTTTTTATATAGATTTTTTAAATGTGAACTATATTTTGAGACACCTTGTATAAGGCGGCAGATTTAGAGCGGAACAGATAGTAGTTTTTCTATATTCTCCAACTTAAAAAAAGGAACCAACTGCAACGAATAAAGAGAGCAGCTAGGGGAAATAAGATACTGTTTATTATTCTACTTAGCGCGGGGTAATGCACCAGCTAACTGTATCTACAATGGCCAATAAGAGTTCTAGCATGCAAGCAGACAGCTAGCATTTGATAAGAAACTGTAAGTGCAAAAGAGTTAGGGGAAATGTTTGTTTGATGAGCGTGTACGAGATATGGATATTGCGTGTTTTATATTGCATGTTATTCCGTATGTTACACAGTATTCTAATTATCAATTAATGACTCAAAATATAAGAGCGTCAGGCCGCATGCAATTACCTTACGTTAAAGGGTTATCCATTTTGTGGGTTTAAAACCGTAAGGCTATCCTTTGTTTTTCAAAAAGTCAACACTCAAAGGTGAAACAAACGGGTGTGAAATGATATATGTGGTAAATTTTTAGCTCGATTATCTTCAAACTTAGTTTGTTAGGCTACACAATAAATTATTGAACGTCTTCAAAATAGATTTGCTTTTTTAAGAATCTGTCCCGTGCAATAAAGGGTACAGCTGCTAGTTCTTTAATAAATTGATGGCCGACAGTACTAGTGGTTTTCATGTCTGTAAAGCCGCATCAAGAAGACAATTGACCTTATACAGTGATGGATTTAGGATTGGTGTTTGGTGTTTGGGAGATGCTCAACATTTTATAAATTTCCACGACTTGCGTACATCTCTATAGCTTATTTTTTCCATTCTATAGTCTGTCTAGACGTTGTTAATAATGTTTTAGGAAGCAATTTTTACTTCTTTTTATTTCAGTTAAATGGAGCATCCATATTGAAAACCCATGCCCACTTTTTGGGGTACTCCACATACAAACCACCAGCCCACTTTTGACTGTTTGTATGCACATTTTTTATTATTAAAATCAAAATCACCTTAAAAATTAAAAATGCAACTTCTTATGAAAGCACTCCTCACATTTAAGTATTGTGTGTTATCTCCCATTTTTTCTGCCCGTTACAAACCACACTAAGCGTGAAAAATAATAGCTCTGTCGTGCTGTCAAGGGCGAATAACCGTGAATAAGAGTAGAGAGATTGGTTATATTGTTTGGCTAGGTGTTAGTCTTCTGAGAACGTGGTGGTCAGTTGCAAAATATTTTATGGGGGTTAATTAATCTAAACTGATATCTTTATATTTTTATGAAGGAGTTTCGATAGGCAGTCTCTAATGGTTGTGCCAAAGAAACTATGATGCACTACAAAGATTTCTACTGGCTTGTTGGTTCGATTATACTTATATTCTTTATTCAATTTTAATGATGATTGTGACTCCAAGCGCTGACGTCCGATCAGGTTAAGTTCATACCTTGGAGTGGGCAATGTCGGTCGAGCGCGTCGATCGAGCAACTCTACGTTGGGCTCGAACATATTACTAAAATGTTGGTGAGCATAAGTTGAATGATTTTTTGAGAGATTTGCAGTTGTCAAAATTTTAAAAGTAGAGGAATCAAATAAATATTTAAAACAAAAAAGAGAAAGATAAAGAATACACCAATATGTAAAACTCTTTTAAAATGGTGCATTAGTTTACTGCATAACTGCGCATTAATTATTGCAAATAAATTTAACACTCATCAGCGGCATCTCTCCTTCTGGACGACTCTTAAAGCAGGGCTGTCCAAAGGAGAGCATCCAAAGTGTGGAACAACGTAACTATTCCAAATTGTTGTTTCTCTTTAACATCAAGCAGCCGACTTCGGCATGCGTTCGTTCGTACACGAAGGTGTTCGGCCCCATGGGCCTATGCTATGGCTGGACATCGTTAATTTAAAGGCGAAAGCATTTTCTGAACAATATTGTATTATGAATACTTTTATTATGGTTACTTTAAAGACAAAATGTCGAATTTCGACCAACGGAAGAACTCTAGTTTTCTAGCTTGATTAAAAAGTCTTATAACAATTTTTGTTATGACATCTTTAAAATACTTTTTTACCACAATTTACTTTCAGCTTTTGCATTTGTTATACAAACAAAAGAATATTTTCACTAAAAACAAACTGACCTATATTTCGACTGTGTTTGCCTACGTATTTGCACTTTTAGTTCAGCTGCTCAAAAGAAAATTGAAAATCTTAAATGATTTTTGTTTCGATTTGGTTTACTCGAAACTTGGAAGATTCAATGAAATAGCAATACAAATATATTTACCTACGTTTTCATTCGATTCTGTACACAAAAGTCGAACTGCTTAATGCAATAATTTCGCTATAGAACAAACAGACTACTACTTTAACATCTTCCCCGCTTATGTACGTTATTTATGTGCGCACTCTTTAATAAACTCAAAGTTAAAGAAAATAGTATGAAAAGAATTCAAGAATTCGAAAAACTTTGTCCACAAGCATTTTACTTTATAATGCTGAATGTTTTTCTGGCGCAGATATGCATTCACGAGCAAAAGTATCTGTTAGTGTATGTCTAAAATATTTGCTGGCCCACTTTGTGTATAGCATTGCCATTAAAAAAAAAAAACCTTCAAATTGAGAGGATGCCCTTAGACCTCATATTTTGCAGCGCAGTGCATCTGAAGTTCTTGGTTGGTTGGTTGGTTGGTAGGAATGTTAAGAAATACCAGGCGAGTTGCTTAAACAAATACATGTATATTCCAGGCAGATGGTGTAGTACTGTTGGAGCAAGAGGAATCTTTTAGTAAAACTTCTGCATTGTTAGCTGCCTTCAAGCATATTTACCGCGCTTGAACTTTGTTTTTTTTTTGTGTGTGTTTTGTTTGCCGCTTAGCTATGTAAAAATGTTGAATGAGCACAAATTGCATGCATTTCAATTAAACTTATTTATGAGTTTCATTTTTTGTATATTCCTACTATTGATAAACTCTTGATACTTCGATTACATTTACAAATTTTAATTAATTACACTCTACATAATTGCTAGCATACACAAATTATGTCACAGAGTTTGCAATACCCAAAAGGTGACTTCGAATACAGCAGATACATGAATAAGATACGCGCTGACTAACAATGAAGACGGGACATGAAGACGAGAATACGTAAAATTACTGATGCAAGTTCGAAAGATCGACCGACGAGAGAAATATGACCCTAGTAATGGCTACAGTTGACGAAGATTTACGATTGACATAAGGAATGGTTGCTGAGTAACTGTGAATTAGTGACATTTCTGTATCGCAAATATTACAAAAAAAAATCCGCTGTACGCGAAGAAATCTGCTCGATGCGTTGCACGAATTTAAAATGAGGTCCAAAAAGAGGCTTGAGTTCGTTTTGCCCAATATTCACCAAAACATTTCAAGATCTAGCTACATTGATATAATCGTAACATGTGATAAATAAGTGCGAGCCGGAAGCCAGTCCATGATAGCCTTTACCAGGGTCACATTTCTCTTGTCCTTCAATCTTTCGAACTTGCATCAGTAATTTTACGTGTTCTCGTCTTCATGTCTCGTCTTCATTGTTAGTCAGCGCGTATCTCATTCATGTATCTGCTGTATTCGAAGTCACCTTTTGGGTATTGCAAGAAACAATGGTGCAGTCATGAACTCACAATTTCGAAATCTCCTGCCATATTTCAAATACAAATGAAAATAATAAATTTTTGTTGTTTTGTGTTCAATAATGTGTTTTTTTTTTTTTGCTGGTTTAGCTTGAAAAATATGTTTTACCTTTTATATTATCTGAGATCTCTTTCTTCAAACATACACAAGAACGGACAGAGCAACAGACGGACATGGCTATCTCAAACTAAGCTTTCAATGCTGTTCATGAATATATGTAGTTAATGGGCTCTGGCCCAGGGCAGGCTTTAGCAAGAAACAATTGAAGTTTTAATACCATTAATATGAAGCTTCAAGCTGTAAACGTAGCAGATGTAAAGAAAAAAGTATTTATAAAATCTAACAACCTAATTGTGGGATGTAAGTTCGTTGTAGCCTATCACTAAATGTGGGCGTGACACGCCTCTTGATAATTATGCGAAGCGTCCGTGCATATGCCAAGTTGATTTTAACTGAAATGACAAAGTTTCTCATTAAAAATCCCAAAATTGGGTATTGGGTTGGGGGCTGCCCCTAAAATGAACAAATCACATCTATTTCTCTATATGTGAAGCGTTTGTCCATAAGAATATACTATATTAAATTTTATGTTTATATTTACTGCAATAAGCAAGTTATCTTTCAAAATTCAAAAATTAGGCGATATGTTACTATGGGATGTACCCCTAAAAATTAGCAACAACAGACAGACAGACAGACATAGCTACATCAACGCGTCTCATCGAGCTGATAAAGTATATATATACTTTATGGGATCTACGATGCCGTCTTTAAGGCGCTACAAACTTTCAGACAAACTGATAATACCATTGCACAGTTTAAGTGACTGGTATAAAAAATTAAATTACCGAAATACAAATGTAAACGTGTTGCTAACTAACTTGTAGACATAATAAAAATACATATTAAAATAATATTAAATTTTGGCATCGGCGAGATCTTCGGAATAGTCGAGAGATTCCGCAAATTTTAAAAGTTCCCGCTCGATTCCGAAGAAATTGTCGAGTTCCGCGTGATTATTTTGTATTTGTATTTGATTATAGAGTTTTTGTGGTTACTGATTACGATATTGAAATTAGATTTTAAAAATTCAATGACTTCAGAATGCCTATGAGTTCGATGACATTTTTTTTTCCAAAAATTTTCTACCAATTTGGGTTCGCCATTTTCTTTTCGAATATTATGACAACAGATACGTAATCGCCCTCCTCAAACCCCATAATATTAGATTTTGTTTCGGGTAAATAGCTTTTAAAAAATCAAGTTCGTCAATTTGTTTCGTCCATTTTGTTTTCGGAAGTTTTGAAATCAACTAACTCAAAAACGTATTGTATGATGCATGACAGTTTGAATTTCTTACCACCTTTTCTGGGGTTTTCGTTAAGAATCTTTTTGCTTGTGCAATCGAAATATGACTATATTTTAGAACGAAATTAACATGGTAGTACAAGGTAAGGAATACTAAGAATTAATTTAAAAAATTCTTGGTCAATTCTATTACAGCCACTTATGCTGATGATACAGCTAAAGACACTGCGGCAGAAGTATCTCAAGATATTCAAAATGAAATAGTTGAAATAGAGCGATGGCTTAGGAAATGGAAAATGGAGGTTAATACTGAGAAGTCGCAACATGTCACATTTGCTCTGAGAAGAGTATATTGTCCGTCAGTATTTTTAAATAATTCACAAATTCCTCATAGTGACTCCGCAAATTATCTTGGACTCGATATAAATCGGAGAGTAACTTGGAAAAGTCATATTAAAGGCAAGACAATGAAACTCAACATAAAAACAAAAAAAATGTATTGGCTGCTTGGGAGAAAATCGCAGCTTAGTTTGGAGAACAAAGTTCGGCTTTACGAGGCTATTTTAAAGCCTGTGTGGACATATGCTATCCAATTATGGGGAACTGCAAGCCAATCAAATATTGAAATTCTTCAACGGTATCAGTCCAAAACGCTTAGACTTATTGTTGACGCCCCCTGGTTTGTGGCTAATGACCAAATTCACAAAGATTTAAATATTCCATACATTAAAGATGAAATACGTAGAATAAGCACAAGGTATGTTGAGAGACTACATGATCATTTAAGTGTTTTGGCAATAGGCCTACTAGATAATAGCGATACAACTCGAAGACTTAAAATAAATCATGTGTTAGATTTACCTTTTAGAGAATAAATTTTGTATATATTGTAAATAAACTCCTAATTATAGAATTTTGAATATAACAGCTGTTATTTTCTATGAACATTTTTGCGGCTATAGCTAAGGATAATCCGAATTCGAATATTATTCTTTCACCAACATAGAAATTTGCCTAGCATTAGCCTATTTAGGTGCCGAGAAACAGACCTCCACGAAATATTTCCAATCCGTACCGCAGAATGTGAATTTTAAGGAAGCCGCAACTGCAGTGAAGAAAATTAATACATGGGTGGAGGAGCAGACGGCAAATAAAATACATAATTTATTGAAACCGGACGATGTCGATGATCACACAAATGCGGTGCTAGTAAATGCCATCTATTTTAAAGGAAATTGGAAGACAGAATTTTCAGAAACTCGCGTATTAAAGTGGATTTCATGGTTAAATATAATAGCAAGTTCAATTATGCTGAGTTAGACGAACTGGTTGCTAAAGTGCTTGAATTGCTATATGCAGCATCGAATGTAAGTATCTATGGTGATAGTTTTGCCCAACAAAAGGGACGGATTGGCGAATTTGGAAAATAAAATTGGTACATCCGATAAAACTTATACAAAGCTTACACTAAAGGAGTTAAGGCTAAGTGGTTACAAAATGGTCTGATGTAATGAGCTTCACTGATTTTTTTGATAAACTTTTAACGAATATGCCAGTTGTACGTCCATTCTTACTGAAAATGTTCTCATCAGATATTGCCGCTAAAACTTCTGAATTACCCTTCAAATTGGGTATGGATGCTACCAGTGACGAATAAGTATGCACCCATTAGTCCAAATAATTACTTACTGTCTCACTTATTTGGCGCTACAAGTAGTTGTCATTGAAACCAAGTTTCCGGATGTTTTCCCAAACTTAATATTTGGAACGCATGCTGGGTTGCCCTCCCGGAGCCAGCAATGGGTGGTTTATATCCAAGGCTTTCTCTGTATAGTCACTTTTAAAAGTACCAGCACTTAATGAAGGGGGGTTAGCCTCTTAGAATTTATTCACGTACAATCGATTGATCAGAGGCTTCAAGGGATACGTGTCCTAACGCACGCTTACTAGTTTATTGAATAACTGAATAACTTTTAAGGGGTGGTACAAAAAGTATCCTTAATGTTGTCAGAATCGATTTGGTCCCTGCAATTATAGTTGTGTAAGGTTTTAAAAGAAAGGGCTCTAAGGAGTAGCCCGAGTTCCCCAGAGTCTTCAGTTGCCAAGGGAACCACTGTCATACTATTGCTTTAAAAATGTCCTGGCCCCGCTCATACCCTAAGCGCATGAGCCGCGAGCATTTCAAACATCCACATTAAGGACTTTGAGGTTGTAGTCGCATATCTATAAGAACCATTAGTTAAATGTCAGAATACAATTGATACAAAAATTTTGAAGAAAATAAAATACTTACGCACATACAAAAATGCAAACAACTTCTACACGTTTAGAAAGGCACACAGCTAAAAAGCATCTTACTTACTACCATTGCATTAATACTAAAATAACGCTTCCTATTTAAATATGCTAAGTTTTTCTGGCTTCCTAATCTGAATGTGAGTGCCGTTAATATACCAAATGAGCCCAGATATTCCATATTTCTTTAAGAAATGTTCCTCACATCTTGTCACACTTTCCAGCGATTGTTTCAAATGAATGAAACGGGTCCCATGCTTCTATTCGAGCAACGGAAGCACCATGCATAGTATGTTTGTAACAGATTACCTTGATAAGGACAGCTATACGTATAGCTCTTTGGAATGACCCAACTCTTAAGAAGTGTAGTGTAGTCGGCAGCTGCAGGATGGCAGCAATATACGATGACGGGATGTCGTCTTTGATTATGTTAAAAATCATCGTATTGTGCCGAATTGTACCGAAAACTTTTATCAGTTTTAAAAACCATAAGCATTAGTTCAAGCAAATGGGTCCGTTGCGCATCTGTGATGAATGCAGTCTATTGCCTCCTTCCTGAGTTGCCTCTTCCTTAACTCTTCGCTCGCACTAAGTCTAATAAGAGGCATTTTGTAACCATTATATTTTAAAATTTTTCACAATTTGGAATCGTGTTTTTCACTTGCGGATTGAAATTTACCTCGTTTCATTTGTTTACATTGCCTGTTGCCATTCACATGCCACCGTAAAACTAGCACACAGCTGCTAGAGTTACCAGGTATACTTTTTTAGTTTGGGCGGGCAATAAATATACATTTTTTTGCTTGGAAACTACAAAATTAAAGTCACATAAATGGCTTCATATATTGTACATACGGCGTTATCAAAATTTTCAGTCCTAGCCAAACACTGCATTCATCTGATCTATTAAAATGACTGAAATCAAATATACTCGTATAAAACAATCTTAACGAGGTAAAAACCATATGACGAAAGCCTACTTGCAACTCCATATACATTTGTATTGTTGAGATGGATTGTACTGTGTAATGAAGCGTTCAATAATAACTTTCTAAGTAATTTGAGACTATCAAAGAAATAGAAAAATTAAATTTGCTCTTCTAACACAAATTGTACAAAATTTAGGTAACTTTATTAAGATGTTAAATTTTAGCGACACGTTGAAGCATTTAAATTCCATAAAAGTGAAAAACCAAACTTCGAACACTTTCTCACACACAAAAATAAATGGAATAAAACAAAATAAAATAAAATATGTACTATAAATCGATCGCTAAATAAAAAAGGAAAGCCATATAAAGGCAGACATCTATGTGAGAACACGTTTCGCTATCTAAAAGATAAAAGCGCTCAAGGCGACTAAAAAACAGAGAAAAGAAGAAAAAAAAAACGAATGGCGGAACGACAATTTACAATAAATGGAGTTAAAAGTTGCAATTCAAACGAACAATGTCAGGCAACAAAGATTGCAAAGGCAGACGCCCTTGTATTGTCCTGGCTGGCAGGCAGCAAGTCTATCTGCAGGAGGGAAAAAAAAAATCACGCATGCGATATTTTGTGACTTTAACGTGCGATAAGCCTACGCAATTTAATAGCAAAAATAACAATAAAATATCTGAACACCAAAAAACTGGCTGCCTTCCTGCGCTACTGTTGCTCTCATTTCATGTGACAAAATAAATGTAGCAGCCTTCAGGACACATACAAAAAACCGAATACAACAAGGACGCGTACAAGGACAGTTTGTATTTTGTTAAGAAGAGAAAAAGAGACAGCATGATGGTTAAAAAACTGGAAAAGCGTGCGATTAGTGTGACGCTGCGTTTAGCATATGTAAATATTTGCACAAGTAGGCGACGCACTAATGTGGCTATAATAGCTTTCGATTATTGGTTGTTACACATCAAACTGGAATGAGGCATTTAAGACGGAAAAGTATACGGCGTAAAATATATATATATATATATATATATATATATATATATATATATATATATATATATATATATATATATATATATATATATATATATATATATATATATTTTCTTTTAAGTTATGCATATGGAATATAAAGTGATTGTTGACTATGAATGCCACAAAATATATAAGCCAGTTTGGCTTCAGTAAAAGTATTTTCTATACTGAAATCAGTATTATCAGTTTGTTTGAAAGTTTGTAACACACCAAAGGATGTTTCATAGACCCCATAAACTAGCTCGATGAGACGAGTCATGTCCGTCTGTCTGTTTGAATATTGTTGCGCATTTTTAGGTACCAATATATAAGATATCCAGTAGTAAATTTAAACCAAAACTTCTTTTTATTGCAGTAAAGTGTAGTATCCATATTAACATGCCACGCCTACTTTTTGTGCTAGGCCCAATAGAAATAACTCGCCCAATAAAATTAGTATAAATTTTTATTTTTTTTATTTTGATCAATATTACCTCAAATATTGACTTCTTATGCATGGACTCTTCACTTACTATATATCAATGATTATGATCCCCACCACGGTTTGAGGTATCCAGGAAAACAAACCACCCGTCCTCTTTAGCATTTTAGTATGGAAAACGTCTTTAATGCAGTTAATACTGACGTGAAATTTGACATGACAGCTTCACGTAAATATTAATGGACGCATCCCGCCTAATTTTAGAGGTAGCCCCGTACAAAGTTACCGCACACTTTTTGGAATTTGCATGAAATACTTTAAATTTCTTCTTATGGACGAACGCTTCACATATAGAGAAATAAGTGTGATTCCGCCTTTTTAACGGCAGCAACAATATCACTTTTGAGATTTTTCATAAAAAAAACTTTTTTATTTCAGTCAAAATCAACTTAAAATTTGACGTATGTGCTTCCTATGGACGGACGATTCACACAATTATCAAGGGTCTCTCACGCCCACTTTTAAGTGTAGCCCCCAACTAACTTACAACTCGCTTTTGGTATTTTACAAATATTGTTTAGGATAGTTGAGACGAATGTCTTAAATCTATCGTTTTTTGACAATCGTTTCATCTTCATCTGCTCCAATGTTGCAGAATTTGAAGATGTCTACAATGTTGATAATGGTAATATAGCTGAGGTCTACAGTGAGTGGCGCTGCTGATGTTGTGTAGCTCTTGAAGATAAAATAGTGATTTGCAAGAATGTAAAATTCGATTAACCCAAGTCATCTAATCCATATTTCTATTCTCGTGAGTTGTTTAAAACATATTTTTGTATCCGAGGTTTGTTTTTTACTTTCGTTTCACTAGCTCGAAGCAACCTGTTTTATGTCTGATGTGTGGCATATTCAATTTTATTTAAGAAAGTTTATTCTCTCCGCCCGACTATCAGATCAGGCAGCATTTCGACGTAATGATGTCTATTAAATCGATGAAGGCCGGCTGCATGTACGAAGAAGCATGACTCATTTGTCACGTACAGCGGTCTCGCTCGTTAACGGCGTTCGGCTTGTGAAGCATTGACTTGTGAAAGCAACAGATTTGATTCGTTCTCAACGGAATGAACGCGAAAGGGTGATGATAGCTGAAATACGAACCCAAAGAACAGCTGATCTGAATCTGCAATACAATCGTCTTACGTTCCGGTACAATCCAGCTGTTGATTATACTTCAAGTCGGCATGTTGTCATTGGCCAGATGAGTCATGTATTTATCTACTGCCAGGCTGGAGTGAAAGGAAGGTAGGTAGGTTGAAGGGGGAGAGGAATAAGTGGTATGGGGCGTGGTGATATGGGCAGGAGAGGGAGAGATACGGGGAAGGTTGGTAGAGGGAAGGGTGGTAAAGGGAAGGGTATGGTATTGGAAAGGGCAGCAACGCGCCGGGTTCTTTTTAAAAAGAAGAATAGGTAGAGGAATGGGGAAAGAGGGAAGGAAAAGGTGAGTGTTGGGGAAGGTGCAGAAGGGGAAGAAGGGCAGGGGGAATAGGGGTAGGCAAATGGAAGGTAGGGTATGGGAACATAGCGAAGGAAGGGGAATGTCAGTAAAGCGCTGGGTACCAATTAAGATAGAGCGATGAAATGTTGTACACATGTGAATAGCATCGAAGGGGGCTGGGAAGAGGGTGGTAAAGTAAGGAAAGGTAGCGGAAGGGGGCATAGGAATGGGGGAACCGTTGTAGAATGGGTGTAGAAGGGGTGGAAGGGACAGGAGAAAAGGGGTAGGAGAATTGGAGCTAGAGTAAAGGGGCATGGGGAACGTGGGGCAGAGATAAGGTGGTACAGGGGGAAGAAGTGGTAGGGAAAGGAGTGGCAAGGGGAAGGGCAGAACGACCTCTGTCAGGGTACAGCTAGTATATATATATATATATATATATATATAATTTTACGTTATCACGTAAAATTATCGTCCATAAACCGACTTTACAGACAACCATTTTTCTTTTTTTTTTAGGGAGAAAATTGACTTTCTGTTTCTAGTGAAGATCGCATAGTCGCACTACCGCCTGTGCACACAATTAATAAAAAGGTTTTAGTACTAAATATCTTAAAGCAAAAATATGTACTTAATGTTTGTATGAGAGCTACTCCTAAAAGAGGCATTGCGATTTGGAGAATCTTAGCCTCAGTGAGTCTTCCTATTGGTTTTTAGTAAGATTGAAGAAAAACTGTGGGATTATATATACAAACAGACATGGCTAGAGTGACATGTCTTGCCGAGCTCATGTCATACGAGCTGTAAGGTATCTTGAAGTCGAGCAAACTCGACTGTAGCGTTCTTTCTTGTTATTAATTTATTAAATTCATATTTTATCGAGAGTCACGCATTTAGACTAGCTCAAAAATAGAAAACTAGAAACCAAATGCTCACAAATTAGACCAGAAACCTGCTCTTTCATACATTTTTAGCACTCATCAAAAGTTTCTATTGATTTCAGTTAATGTAAAAATTCGTAGAGAGAAACAAGTAAAATTCAGAAGGCGGTGCTCAGTAGCATGTCATTTTTACCAGACATTCTGAATGAAGTATTGTAAAAATATAAACAATTGACTGCAATTTTTTAATTAATGAAATCGAATATACTAGCCCACTTGCCTTATTTTCTCCTTATTGTCCCACCTCTTAAAAGCACTAATCAAATTTTTTAAAAACTTATTTCAAACAATTTACTATAATATAAAACAAAACTTTGCTAATTAGCTTCAAAGCATCTCTACTTATTGTAATAAAATAATTAATACAGATCAATCATCAATAGAATGCTACACGACTGACAAGTAGTTCACAGAGCAACATTTTAAATTCAAAACCAAATTGTCATCTTCCACCCACTAAAATGCGATTTCAATTAATAATCCAATCAACAAATGCGCGGCACTCGAAGGCCGTGGAGACCTTGTTTCGCTGCTGGATGGAACATACAATCGCAGCGAAGCAATGGTTGTCATAAACTAATCTGCATAAAGCGCTGAAGTGTCTCAACTGTCGAGCAGACGTCTGCCAAAGTGTGCTGGACGCATAAAATTGAAATCAATTCAATTCCCTGAACTGTGCCGGGCCACGCCGTAACCTTAACAAAAGTAACCAGGTCATTATGACCACACAGAGCGAAAGCAAATTATTTATAAGACCAAAAGCTGGCGTTCGGCGGTGCATGACTACGAAACAAGTTGTTGAAATTTTTTTTCATTTCAAAAATATTCCTTTTACGGAAATATGAAGATTTCTTAGCGAAGGCGTGACAGTGTTGCAAAATGTTATTATTTTATAATTAAGTACTTGTCAAGTCTAAATGCGAAGAGGGGCGAACATTTTTGAAGTCCTTGGAGTAATTGTATAAGCTTTGGGCACTTCATTCGCGCTTCGATGAGCTAAGTCAAATTGAAGAGTGAATAGTTAGGAGTACCTCCACCGGAGACAAGAGCCATCAGACGAATGTATACAAAACAGTTGGCCAAATGTTGAATGTAAAGTACGACAAATCAACACAGAAGGATAATGTCGTCAGTAAGTGTCATACTTAGATAAGGTTCACGACTGTGTGATACCCTATACTGATATATGGTGGGAGGTATGTTAAAAATATAGTGCTTTAAGTGAGAATTTGAATAAACAGGAATGGACTGGAGCTAATCATACAGTTTTAGACGATTTGGGCATTTTAAAACATATAACTAACCCAACATACTCTCTCTGTTCTAGATTTCGATACGAATACATATTTTGTTCTGGAATTAATTACTTAATTCATATTTCGAACTTGAAAAAACATCAAATCACAAAGTCTTTCTGCAAGTAAAAATCAAGAAAAAACGATGCAACCGAAACTTTAATACCATTCACACTAAGTTTCAAGTTGTGTATTGGTGTACTTCCGAAAGTTAGGTAGAAAGGTTTTTGGGCGGGACATTCCCCTTGATAATTATGTAAAGCATCCGCATATAAGAAATTTTCTATTGATTTTGCCGGTAATGAAAAAGTTTGTCATGCAAAATCCTAAAAATGGAAGAGATGGCTACCTCTCAAAAGATGGAGCACACTCATTTGTATATAGTATATGTACCGACGGACTCACACACAGAATTAGACTGAGCTCGTCGAGCAGATAAAAAACATACCCGTATATACAAGGTGTCGCAGCATAACTTCTTTTAATGAAATGAGTGGTATTCAGGTTCATGGATCGTCGCGTGGCGGGAGCAATATCAATCGACATGCGTGGTTCTTAAATTTTATTGCTTTCCAGGTCAGTCGGCATCATGCGTTGGAAAAGAATGAAGAGTGCGTTTGCCGTCGAGGTCTTTTTGAACGAATGTTCTGTGATCGCAACACAGCGCGCCTCCCGAAATCACTTCATGTAGTCCCTTAGAGTCCTTTCGCGGATCGGCAATCAATTGTTATATGGATCACTACGTTCAGACAAACCACAAATGTGACAAGACTAAGAACTGTAGTCCCTCAACTCATCAGATCACCTGAGAACATTGAGAGCGTCAATCTTGAGAACCTCGCGGCGTTCTGCACGCAAACATGCGTCTGCAATGGGACTCTCCGAACGTTCAGTGAGAAAAGGGCCATAACCTGTTATGATTTTCAAAACTGTGTAAAACAAAACTTTAGATATTTAACCTACATTACAAAGAAAATCTGATTCATAAATTAGGTTTTATTGCGTTTTGAAAAAAGGAAGCTACGCTGAGGCACTCTGTACTTTATGAGGTCTACACTGCCTCCTATAATGATAGATAAACTTTTAGGCATACCGATGATTCCATTTCACACTAAGTGTGCATGGTGCGAAGAAGCACCATTTTAACCAATTTCAATTTGGTAACTTTTTGCAAATTGTATTGATTCGAAAAGAAGTTACTTTAGCGAAGGTTCTTTGCTAAGTCGGCTTGGATACTATTATTTCGTTTATACGTTAGGGACACTTATAATTCACAAATGATTTTTACATATTCTTGATTACAAGCGGCCTATTGTTGTTGTTTTGAAAACCGTAAACTGCGTAGATAACTACGCACCTGAACTTCAAAGAGAAGGCATAGTAGATGCCATAATGTACATATATTCTTAATTGGCATTGGAAACTGAGTCGATTTAGCTTTGTCCAACCGTCCGTCCGTCTGCATGTGCATATGTGACAAAAGATCTCCGGAACTATAGAAGCTAGAGTCTACAAACTTGGACATTTGCGTTTTCTCATACATACAAACGAACGCATGCTGAAGTCAGCTGCTTGGTGCTAAAGCCCAATACTGAAATCGATGAAAATTTGTGATGATGAAATTTCTGCTATGTCAAACAAACGAAAAACAGTGTTCCCAAATCAACATGAAATACTAAAATCAGATATTTATTAGGTGAAAAGCTCACACATTTTGATTTTTCTTTGGGTTTTTCTGACGGAGATGCAAAAGGTCACACTGTTTGTCATCTGTTTTTGGAGTAAATAAAGTGTTTTCGTTTTTGTTATCAGAGTACTAGATGAAAAACAGTTTGTGCCGAAATTTTTTAATTGTTGTTTGACAACGTTTTTTTATATGAAGTTTTTTGATATCAAAAATTTTCATCGATCCCAGTATGGGGCTTAACGAGAAACAAAAATTTGAATTTATTTGTCTTTTCTTCCAACTGAAAGTAATGGAACCTAAAGAAACAAAAAAGAGTGCAGCTATGCGGAATACGTTACATTATTATATTTTTCTACCATTGAATAAACGTTGAAGTACATAAATAGATGTAAATGAGGAAATGGACAAATCAAATTCCTATTTATCTTTGTGTGTATACAGCAGTGCCAAACAAAAGCAACACATTTTCGTCTAATGCTTATTCCAATAGAGAATAAGTGGTTATTTTTAATTAAATGTAGACAGCTGAGAGAGGGAGAGCACTCAGGTCTTGTGATTAGAGCCGAGCGCGTTTTTTACTTAACTTAGACGCAATACTTAAAAAAAAAAAATTACATTCGTTCCTTTTCCTCTTCATAAACAAACAAAAAATCAAGCGAGTATATTGTGTTTAAGGGATTAAAACGGGTGTGAACGGTTTGCACTTGCCTATTTATATATAGATTATTTTTATGGTTTCACATTAACTATTTCATCACACATTAAGTTGGATAATCGTGGAAACGAAGAACGGCAGAGTATTGCAATTCTGTTGTAATTTGTTTTTGGTTTTCAATTTTGGCACTTTTCAACATATCGAAAATACACTTGTGCACACAAACACATTCTACAAATTATGCTATAATTTTTGCAAACATTATATAGCCTGTCTATATTTATATATGTGCAGGGTATAAATAGTGGAGACGACTGGAAGTATAAGTCGCGCCAGCTGAATTTGTGTTGATTCAATTTGTAAAGTGTAACTTTTGTCTGGGAAACTAGTCGTTCTTTGGCTCCATGACGCCTTGACAACTAGCAAAAAATAAAATTCTTGTTGTGCAAATTGTATCTCTTGACGCCTGCTGCCCCATTCACCTTTTACCTTACAAAATGTATAAGTATGTTTTATGTATTTTAACTAAGCTGCTCACAAACTAAGAGTTAATGTTGTTTTAAGTAGTTGATATAAATTTAGTTAATAATGTTCTTGTAACTGATTAAAGTTTGTTTTGCATATTTAATTTAAGTGTCGAATAGAATAAAATCTTCCAGTACAAATATTTCTATTCATTTTATTAATTTAACTGGCTCTAGATTGTTTTAATGATAAACATTGTTCGTTTTGAATATGAAAATTTTGTAACGAGAAAGAGCAACAAGAGCAACCGTGTCTGGGAGTTACAAACGTGGGAAAACTATAAACACAACATCATAAAATCTACTCAGACATAATTCAAAACGGCCGTACACAAGGCGACTAACATGTTAAATAAACTACGGTATAGAAACAGGCATTTAGTTAATTTACTCTCTAAAAAATCTGTAGAAGAACAAATTCTCTTAAATTATGTTCAATATGTCACTTCTCAGACATAAAACCGGTTCCGTTTCAAGAAACGGAAAGAAGAACCCTTCAATGCTGACGACAGATAAAATTGGCAATTAAACTCTAATTTTTTTAGAACTTATAAAATTTTGACCGTGCTTAATTAACAGCGTTAAATATTTGGCTTCTTAAGAATTTGATCATCTTCCACAAATCCTGCTTTGTTAACCGATTGAATAAAGCTTCAAGGTGGTATATCAGCACTTCCGTAGCAAAGGTACACAATATACGTTACTATTGTTATGATTGACGAGACCCCAAAAACTATCTGCCATTGTTCAATGCATTTTTCTTCAGTAACAATAAGGCCAGCTACTAAAGGCGAAAGAAATGACGCAAACATATGTATTGTCTGACAGAATGCAAGAACTGGACCAGCCAGATTTGGAGCGATATCTACAATGTTAGCCACAGCTCTAGCATAAAATGCAGTTATAAATGATACAGCTATAAACCATAGAACCAAAAGAAACGTTCTATCATCTACATATCCAATCCAGTGTATTAGAAGTACACGCAAGCCCAATGATTACTTTACCCCTGCGCTAATATTGACTAGAATATAGTGGAGTTTCATCTCTCCAGTTCGATGATGTTCTTGCGATGTACTATATGCAAAAAAGTACCATCCAAGGCCCAAATTGTAAGCTGTATTAAACACATAACGCCAACCAAAAATTATTGATGAGAAAGACACATAGTAGATAAGTTAGCCCAATACCAATGCCAAAGTATTGAAAGCTTGTCATAAAACGTGATCGTTCAGCATTCGGTATCCAATATTCGACTATTGCATACATTGCGGGCCATCTTAGACCCGAAGCAAATACCTGGATTGATCGCAATCTCAGGAATGTAGTGAATATCGGCTGCAGTTGGTATCAACAGACTCTGTAAAGAGCGGTAGTTAGTTGCGACAAGCCGAATACCGTAGCAACTCCACCAACAACTTGAGGACCAATACGTACCACCAATATAACGAACTTAGAATATGATTAATCGTACCTGTTCTCGGCGGTGACAACCATTGGAGCAACTGTTGTTTGATTATCATCTTCCACAATTGTCAAATTGTGCACTTTGTATGTATGTGATGAGTTCTCTTTGGACTCTATGAACAAGGAATCCTGACCAGCTTAAAAAGTAGAGTACCAAACTAACTGGTACTTTAGCTCCGAATTTATATAAGCTACATCTGAGATTAGTCTCATTCCTTTTATTCAATACCGCCGCTGCAGAATCGTCCTCATTTGCTTCAGAACACAAAACTTTTGATGGAAAATTTTCCTTGATGTACATTGTTCTATCAATGGTTTTTAAACATGACTTGCGGAAAGTATATTAATAGATGTTTCCATAATGTTTTCTTAAATGAAATGAAGTTTAGTAAAAAGTGGAATGATTACAGATGCTATGTACTCTGTTGCTTAAGTATCACCGAATCAAAACAAATTCAGTACAAGAATATTTTGTTGTAAGTACAATTCAAACTTGGTCAGCAGGTCATATTAGTTTCTATCTAACGTTTCTCCCCTTATTAGAACCCTTGATAATGACTGAAAATTTGAGAATATATTAGTGTATAACATCGATTTTGTTTTTCATAGTTAAGGTGACAATTGATACAGGTCAAAATTAGATTGAGACTTCAATACAGCTGCTGTGCTACACGGCTTCTCGACTTCACTCTTAGAATTGTCGACGTGTACATAATATGATCAGAAAGCGAAAACAGATGGCGTGGAAACTCCAACCATGCTCCAACTGTAGCAGGCAAAAATGTGCATCTTAAATTCCAAGACGAAGGATAAAGTCAACAAAAATAATCCAAAAACGATTCCAGCTCTGAATCGGAATATTCTATCGGTTATTTGGGTCATTCCGGTCGTAATTCTCCAAAATGTTAACGAAAATTTTTGCACTATAGTCAAAGCTCTACAGAACAGTCGCGGTGATCATATTCGGAAGTATTTTTCCATCAAAAATTCTATTGTACGGCAAATCGATTGCAATAAAAATTCGTATGCATTTGCATCTTATTTAAAAACAAAGTACCACACTTCCAAATGGAATACTCTTTACATCGCAAGTTACCAGTTCTCGTCAACCTGGCATATAGAACTTTCCACATTAAATTTAATATACATAGATGACCAATTTAGACCTGGATTTCTTAAGATCGATTTTAACTTAATTCAACGAATTTTTTCATAAGTTTGCAAATCAAACACAACGCAGAGATATGCTTTAAAATATATATATATATATATATATATATATATATATATATATATATATATATATATATATATATATATATATATATATATATATATATATATATATATATATATATATATATATATATATATATATATATATATATATATATATATATATATATATATATATCTCTCTCTCTCTCTCTCTCTCTATATATATATATATATATATATATATATATATATATATATATATATATATATATATATATATATATATATATATATATATATATATATATATATATATATATATATATATATATATATATAAGAACAGAAACATGAAGCAAACCAACAGTAAACACCGCCGAAGGAGCATGAAACCCGAAAGCGAACTATTTGCAACATATCCTGAACAAATAAATAAATTAAAAATAATTTATTCCTTAAAACGCGCCATGGCGAAAAATACAGAAACAAAAAATCGTCAGACCTTCACTACAGTGAGGACCAAATGATTGGAGGAGGAACAAAATCAAAGCTGAAGCGCAGCAACATCTCGCACAGTTCAGCGCACAACGTACAACGTACAAGAAATGTCTGCGTAAGGGACGGGTAGTCCGTAGAAGAAGAAGAAGAAGAAGCGAAACATCGGCAGAGCACAACTGCTGAGGGTCGTACAGCTCCGGCGTAGACAAACAGACGTGAGTAAACATACACAGTGGCAATATAACATTGCCAGGATACACGCAGATGTCGAGAACGATGACGACGATCTGGCAAAGGATATATACCAGTAAGCGAGCTGGTAAACAACGCATCATCCATCCAGTCATCCACCGCGGTAGCCTTTGAGCCGAACAGACGACTGCATAAAATCATTTTCATAAATTTTAAAGATTCACACACAGAACACGAATGCGAATCCGTACTGAATGTTGCAAACTTGCTCTTGAATGAATGTAAAACGAATGAATGACTGGCTGACTGAATGACTGAATGACTGACTGACTGACTGATTGCATGAATGATGTGCTGCATGAAGAATGCTTTGCATCTTTTGCTGCATAACCTTTACCATTTGCGCACTCAAGTGAAAGTTGCCCTGTGGTGAACGTTGACAGCGTTGATGTCCTTTAAAGTTATTCGCTTTTATTAGTTTATTAAATTTTTAAATTTTTTATAGAGTATGGCTACGAGTATGAAAATTTGCTGCTATGTTGTGAAAAAGCAATTTGTGCAGTTGTTTTTAAAGTTTTTAATCCTTTGCCGCAGTTAATTTAATTTTGCATGAGCTCAACGATAATACAATGCACAAACATAGGCAGACATTTCGCAAACATTGAGCACAGAACTCACTCCGAATTGTACAATATGTACTTACGACTATATATAACGAGGGTTAACTTAAAAAATATCAAACCGAAATCGGAAACGAAAACGGAAATATTGTAAGATGTTTAGTGCCTACATTCTATTTACAAACGAGTTTCGATCAAAAAGTATCTCCGTGTTCGAATGCAGCTGGCATTGCTGAGGCTGCTTGACATTACGGTCGTGAACTGGCATCTCTCGCATGACACCAAAATATATTACAGATTAATTCACACGTTAGTTTTTATTTGGCAGTCAGTTGTATCAGATGTATTCAAGTCGAAAGCCATGGCTATAAAAGTAACAACATCAGAAACCAAGCCCAACTAAAATAGCTATCTTCTTCAGGAAGAAAAGCAGGGTTTTGATAGTTAAATTCACAATTTTATTCATTCGATGCTTAGCTATACGTGCTGCTAAATAAACCTAAGTGACCGATGAGAAAAAGGGAGAACGGTAAAAAAATTAGGGTTGCATTTTATAAAGTCCTAAACTACTTAGAACCTGTCGAAACCAGTAGATCTGCTAACACGACATAGAAAGATACCACTCGTAGCGCGTTTTTTCTTGCTAACCTAGAAACCCAAGCGCTTTCGTCTGATAGTGGTACGTTTACTACGGGCCTTATGAATATGTGTCCTAAGCACAGAGAAACTGACAAGAGAGAAAAAAGTGAAAACGCTAAAACGTGAACCGAAGTTCCAATACTTTCCACAAGCATTTAACAAATTTCTGTGAAGTTTTAATGGTATAATGATTATTTAAAGCCTTCTATCCATTTTTATGGTGGTTAGCTCGAAAAATATGAAAACTTTACTTGTAAAAGCCACATTTATGGGACCACCTCTAAAAGTAGGCAGGACATGCCCATTAATAATTATGTGAAGTTTTCGTACATAAGAAGTCACCATATAGAATTTTAAATTTATATTGGCTGTATTGAATAACTTTTGCAAGAAGAATATAATAATATATGATACGCTTATTAGTATTAGTATTAGGTCTGTTATTTATATTTCGGGAACTGGCCACACTAATGTCAAAAGCTAAAATCTGGCAACACCATAATAAAGTTTGACATTTTTTTTTTGGCATAAACGTACTCACAAAGTTTTGATGTACAATTGCTATTTGTTTTGTTTACAGTGAGTTAAGAAAAGCAATTTGGCCAAAAAATGGAAATTTCAAGAGAAGATTTTCGTTGGAATATTTTTCACAACTTTCGACGTGGATTATCTCAACCAGAATGTGTCAATGAACTCAGTTCTTTGTATGGCGATAAAGCACCATCAAAAACCACAGTATATAACTGGTATAATGAATTCAATCGTGGTCGTAGTTCGGTCGCCGACGAATTCCGTGAAGGTCGTCCAAAATCGGTTGTTGTGCCTAAAAACATCGATGCAGTGCGTGAACTGATAATGCAAGATCGTCATGTCACATATCGTGAGATAGAAGCATCCTTGCACATTAGTTCCACTTCAATACATTCGATTTTGCATGAACACTTAGCTGTAAAAAAAATTTGCTCTTGTTGGATACCCCATAATTTATCAATCACTCAAAAAATGGCTCGCGTCGATTGGTGTTCGACCGTGGTGCTTCAAAAGACGTGTATAAAATCATGACAGGTGACGAATCATGGATATATGCGTATGAGCCGGAAACAAAACAGCAATCGACCGTGTGGATATTCCAAGACGAGCCAAATCCAACAAAAGTTGTTCGTGGAAGAAGCACACCGAAGCAAATGATCTCCTGTTTCTTCCGCCGCATATGTCATGTGGCCACTGTTCTGTTTGAGCAATGTAGGACAGTCAATTTTGAGTGGTACACGACCATTTATTTACCGGAAGTCTTCGGAGAAATGAATGAATGAATGATGAAGTTCCGAGTCAAATCAAAGACCAGCTTGCACAATCATTAGGAGCGACTAAACCAACAATTTCTGTACGATTGAAATCCGTGGGAATGATTCAAAAGCAATGCAATTTAACTGAAATCGAGAGAGATGTTGAAGGCGTTTATTCATTTGCGAGCAGCTGGCTCAAAGGCAACCAAGAAAGGGGTTTTCACATATAAAGGTGGCTAGGGATTAGAAATTGATATTCTACAATAACCCCAAGAAGAAACGCTACGCTATGCCCAGTCAGTCGTTGCCTTCGTCCTCAACATCAACACCAAAGCCGAATATTAATGAATCGAAGGGCATGTTCTGCTGGAACCAAAAGTGTGTTGTATACTATGAACTGCTACAACCTGGTGATTCCACGTAGATCGGTATATGCTACAATTGATTCGTTTCAGCCGTTCATGACGAGCAAATACATGACAAAGTTATTCTTCTGCATGACAATGCTTGTCCCAAAAGTCGTGTGGAAACGCTAAAGTGGCATATTTTTCCGCATCAGCCGTATTCTGCGGACATTGTTCCTTCTGATTACTGATTGTTCCGAAGCATGCAGCACGATTTGACATTTAACCGGTTCATTTGTTTTGCTCTCTAAAGACGAGACATTTCACCTAGATGGCATTCAAAAATTGCCTAAAGGGTGAGAATGAGTAGTAATAAGTAGTACTTTAATCAAGCTTTTCATTGATTTTGTTCTGAAATAAATGCATTTTTGATTACAAAAAAACGGACCAAACTAATTTTTACTCCCAATATATGTGAGGCATCCGTTCTGAAGAGGATTCCATATCAAATTTCAAGTTAATATACACTGTAAAAATTAAGTGCTTTTCCCGCAGACAGCGGGTCTCCTAACTTGAACATAGGACAAAGAACACTGAGATTCCAATCGATGGGCACGTATTCATCGGACCAAATCTTGCATAAGACTAGGTACATACGCCTTACCAACTCTTCATCACCGGTCTTGAATAACTCAGCTGCCAGCACATCGGAGCCTTCCACTTTCTTATACTGCAGCTTTTTCATTACTGAGTCGTCTTCCTTATAATTATGTTGCTCTACACGAAACCAATCAACAATTTGTGGTTATAGAACTACTTCTCCATCGGCGGCATTGGTCTCTTCTTCGCCTCCAAGTAGGTTAGAGACGTAATTTTTCCATAGCCTTAGTGATTCCTGTTCATCTGTAGTAAGTCTTCCATTATCGAAGTCAGCAGTTGAAAAACCTTCTTTTTTGTTTTTGTAAATTTTTTGTTCGGTAAAAGCAGAAATTATGACCTTACGGTTACACATAATATTTGAATATAGACGTACTAACATGATAAAGCAACTCCGCATCCATTTTAAGTTCAACGTAAAAATTTGTTTGAGTGCTTACCACTCTGTTGTTTATGTCTGATAAAATTTTGTATTTTTTATGTTGTATTTTTTATGTTCCTGCACCCATAGGGTGAAGGGGTATATTAGGTGTTGCAAATGTATGAAATAGGGTGAATGAGGCGTGGCAGCCCATATAAATTGTATATATTCTTGATCAGCATTGTCTGTTTCAACTAACAGATTTTGGAAACTTTTAGAGATAGGGATTTCATGTTTGTGTATTTAGATAATCCATCTTCCTCTTCAGAGACCTAGTATTAAATGAGCATGTAAACCATACTACAAAAGTTTGCCCCCATGCAAAACTTTTAATTTTTTGTAAGAATTTTTTTTTTTTTTTGATTTTGTTGTTTTTACTCAAGAAGAGTTTGACGTATCTAAGGTAAATCCTAGTTCCGCATAATTCCAGATATGATCACTATATCGGACCACTATATTGGATAGTTCCCATATAAATCTATCTTCCTCCACTTTTTAAGTGTAACGTAAATCCTTATAAAATAGAACTCATAGGTCCCAATCGGACCACAATACAAATTTAACTTCCCTTTTAATGTTTTTGTGAACTTTTTCGTTTTTGTTCTTAATTAAGCTATAAATGCTACAATTGGCTTATCTCACATCAATTCTTAGAAAATATACCATATATTCCCATTTCGACCCACTTTAAGGGGTAGTTTCTTACAAATCTGCCCCCATTTTTTGAGTTTTTGTATGAAAATATTTTGATTTTTTTTTTTTAATTAATCCTAATATTTCATGAAATCCAATACAGTGTCCCGCATATGTCATGATCAGACCACTAAAGAATATAATAGCCTTAAACAAGGTACAGAGTATCTCGAAGTCGAGCACACTCGACTGCAGCATTATTTCCTCTTAATAAATCTATGTTTATACTAATTTTTAAAATTATAATTAAAACCATTCAAACCACCCTCGAACAAATGCAGCTGTAACAGCTTGCATAATTTAAATGTTCAAGTTAACAGTTTTGTGGCTAACCGGCGGAATTTTTCATAGTTAGACGGGCGTGAGTCAGAGGTTGGGTGTGGGCTTCAAAAATTGTCCGTCTGTGCGTCAGCAGCAGTTGGTCTCACATTGGCCACAAAAGTTGGCTGGCCTGCGGGTTGAAGTGTTAGTTTTCAGGGAGTGGAATATTGAAGTAGCTCTGCATAGTGCCAACTAAATTATCAGCACTGTTTGCTATTGTTGCAGTTTGTTGTACGATATTTTAATGCCAACAATATTTTTCACGCTTGCAATCCAGTGTTGAACAGCATATTTTATTGCCCGGAAATGCTGCTTTGGGAAATTATTATATGACTGCTTGGTTCATTGTGGTAGCATAATATAAAAGTAATTCTTAAATTATGAGTGAAGATAGACTTAAAACTTTTAAATTAGCCACTTAAGCTATACTAAATTGGTTGCTTCACAGCTAACGCTTGCAAATCCTTTTGAAACTCTTCAATTTCACAGTTCCATACACAGTTCCGCAAATAAGCGTTATATTAATATGGAATATAAGCTTCAGAAATGTTTAATTAGAAGCTTTGTCCGAAGACAGCCACTCATTGGCATTGATATACAATTTTACAGCAGTTCCAGCGACGGACAAAAGATAAAAAACTTAAATGGAAGTCATGGTTAAATGAGCAAAAACGACAACAAAAATCAGCGTAAATCTATCTTTACCTACGTTTGCACACTTCATAAATAGTATATAGAAGGGTATTATCAGTTGGCTGGATTGTATGTCTTGGAGTGAATAGAGAAAATGTATATATAAATAGGCTAAGGCAAAACAATTCAGTATCAGTTTATCAGTGCCTTGAACACAACATATTCGTTTGACTTAGTTTTTTTCAGTTTATTGGAATGTTGTAAAGAAAAGCAGTGCACAACCTATATTTTACCGAAATCGGTTGATTGTGAACGTAAAAGCCTTTAACAAACTTTACAATCGCAACGAAACTAGGGACACACGTAGCATCTGGGTAAAAAATACATACTAACACCTACATATGCACGTTAAGTTCATTTCGCTCTTGCTCTTTCTCTCTCTTGCTCTTTCTCTCTCTTGCTCTCTCTCTCTCTCTCTCTATTTCACATTCTCTCTTGCAACTGAATAATATAAGGCAATCATTGGCGAGCTAACGGTTTGCAGTGCATAGCACCCGCATACTACAATATTACAAACCCGGTAATGCAATTGACGCATGTTATAATTTACAAACAGTTTATGCAGTTGCAGAGTTAAGAAAATCAACTTGCTTTCGAATCAATGTTTAATTTTTAGTGTCATGTATTGTAACGAATAAACTTCGTCTGTAAACGACGAAGTGAGTTTCATGAAACCGTATTTTGAAAGCATTGTATAGTTTTAAGACGAAATGTCGAATTTTGACCACTCTTTGAACTCTAGTATATTTAATTAGCTCTACAAGCCGAATTTGTCTCACTGATTTGATGGAAACTAGACAAAAATCACTGAAAATTATGCTTATGCAGATGTAAGAGAATTTAGGCTTCAGTTCCACTAAAGTTATTAAAGTAACTTTTTTCATTATTACTCAGTCTTAAGTAAAAGGTTTGAATCTATTTACTGGTTCCGCACCTTTGGATAAATTTCAAAGCGTATAAAACCGTCAGCTATACAGTAGCATATATTTCACTTGTATTCCATGCACTTTGATTGCCTCGTACACTCAATCGATAATCGCTTAATTGGCCACAAGAAATCCGTGCTACTGCTGCTGATGCTGCTACTGCTACTGATGATGATGATAAAGTGAGGTTAAGACAGTAGAGCAAAAAAGAAAAAAAAGAAAAAAAAGTGGAATAAATCGAATTTCGCGAATAAAAATGATGTGCGGTTTGATTTCAAAAATGAAAGTCACGTGCTGCGTGCAAGCAACGAAGCGCATAAACCTGGCCATTCTTTAAGAGCTAAAAAGAAGTATTTATTGCAGTAAGATTGGCATTTTTTAGAAAACATATTGAGTGAATTTAAAAACTTTTAAGATTTTAAAAATACATGCAAAATATTGCACTAACTCCGACATAGGAATACAAATTAATATATATAAGAGCAAAGTGTTCACTACCTGCTCAAGTTCCACTTTTATAGGGCAGATATACACTCTAATAGTGCCACTTAAATGTGACTTAGTACGTTCGAATGGATCATGAATTTTACGAAACTTCATGAATTTGGTTCACTAGAAGCGGAGATATCGCGCTCAAATTGACAGTGTGTTTGTTTCATCGTTATAAACTGACCGTGGAACAAAGAGCAAATCTTAAGTTCGGTTTTAAACTTTGAAAAACTTATACCGTAACGATGAAAGCTGAAAGAAGTTAACAGTGAAAATTTGTTGTCCCATGTCAAAGTGTGATAGTTTTTATGCGGTTCCAGGAAGGTCGAAAGTACATACAGAACGATGAACATCGAGGTACATTGAAATCCATGATTACTGAAAATCTTCATAACGAACTCAGAACGTTTTGACGGACGAGCAATATTTGTGTTGTTTAGCGTGGCTTGAAAAAATCATCTCAGGCAAAAAATTTAATTAAACCGTGAACATTTCACTGTGGTCATTTTTCATAATTTTTCAACAAGCACCATTAAAAACTGGTAAACCCGATTTCAGTCGCGGTCGACGCTCTCAACAAGACGTATTCCGTGAAGGTCGGTTGTTGTGAAAGAGAACATCGATGCTGTGAGCGAATTGATAAAGCAAGACCGTCATATAACGTATCGTGAGATAGAGGCGACCTTGGGAATTAGTATGACAAGAATCAATAAGATTTTGCATGATCATTTGCCAGTTGGTGGCTGTTGGTTGCCAGTTTCTTCGACATAAAGTGTCATGTGGCTTCAGTGGCGTTAGAGCAAAGTAAGATGCTCAAATCTATATAGTATACCAACATTTGTTTGCCTCAAGTCTTCGAAGAAATAAGGAATACAAACCGCCTAGGAAGAATCATTCTGCATCACGACAAAGTGAGCTCTCACACATCGCGTCACACCAGCGAGTTTTCCAGCACTCAAAACAACGAATTCATGGGTCATCCGCCGTACAGTTCTGAGATGGCACCCAATGACTAAATTTCTTACCGAACATCAAACAAAAATTACGTCGACATCGATTTTCTACGCCAGAAGAAGCGTTTAAAGCGTTCCAAATGCATGTTTCGTAGCTATCTCATTCGTAGTGGAAAAGTGGTTCGAAAAATGGATCAATGAAGTTAGTATTTCCTTCATGAAGAAATGGAAGAGATTTTTTTCATCGAATTGTAACTGACGATGAAAAGTTGATCTGCTACAACAATGTCAAATGCAAAAAGTCATGAGTTAGGCCCGGCCAGTAACTAACCGCTACGGCGAAGCCAAATTCCCATGGACCATAACTTTTGCGCTGTATATGGTAAGATCAACTGGTTATAGTCCACTATAATCTAATAATATAATCCAATAATAGAGAATAGTTTACGAAAGCAAAATTTTTATAACTTTAAAGAGCTCAAGTATTCCCTGATTTAAAGTTTTGCCTTAAAAGTTGTTAGGATTTTTGACTGTTGAATATATATATATATATATATATATATATATATATATATATATATATATATATATATATATATATATATATATATATTTGTATTCAAAAAGGACACTTGTCTAGTATTGAAAATTGAAAATTCGAATATTACTCGATATTAATGAATTCTTAAGCTGCCAGCAAGCCAACCAAATTTAATACGCTTTAAAATATTTCCAGTAAATCTGTTCAGCAGTTCAAGTATCATGTTTAACCCCAAATCACCCATTTGCTTTGATTACCCCCGACCAGACAGCCAATTAAGTCAAACATGACAGACCATTGCACGGAGATACGAAGTTCAACTTGACTGTCCGGAAAAAATAAACGAACGAAAGAACTAAACTAAACTAAACTAAAGAAATCAACGCCCAGGCATTCACAGTAGTTTTCTCACAGCGGGACACATAATCGTACATACCAACAAACATGAAGCCCAACGTGCACAACTCCTTTATTTGTTCCGGATTGCCTTTGGGGAGCAATCAAGTTGAATCCTTTTTTTTTCACTAACACAGCAATAAAAGCGTTATCCTTATACTTCGCTGCTCCGCTTTCCTAGCAATTCTTTCAGTTGGGTGTTAATGCGCGGTTTTGTACTGCTTCCTTGCTTGGTTGCTTGCTTGCTTGCTTACTTGCTTAAATTCGAAGTCCTTTGCCTTACTGGCCCCTTCATACATCCTGCTATGCTACAAACAAAACTGAAGCTAAGCATAAGAAATCCTTTTCGGCGTACGTGTGGCATTTTCAACGCTAATAAAATCACATAGTCACGTAGCAGCTTTTGTGCTTGAATGTCCATCAGGACCCTCGTATACAACTGCATATAAACATGTAAGTACGTATTCGTCTATATGAAATGTTTCAGTTAGTCCTTCTCTATTTCAGTAGTATTTGTATCTGTGTGTGTGTGTGTGTGTGTGTGTATGTGTGTGTGTTATGCCTTTGGCTTCCGTTTTGTTTTGTTATATTTCCGCTCGACTGTCCGAAAAACGCCCAAACATATGCTACACATAATAGTCTGGTTGGTGGCAAGGATACAAAGGGTGCTTTACACTTTTATTATGACAAGCTGCGGTTTATGTGAATTGTAGTCCTTTTGTTGTCTTTGTTGTTCTATATAAAATAAGTCAGCTTGTTTGTGTTAATAGTTTTTGTTGTTGTTGTTGTTGTTGTTGTTGTTGTTGTTGTTGTTGTTGTTGTCCTGAAAATATATTTCTATTTGTGTCTTTCCCTTTCACATTTATTATGATAAATGTCCTTGAATACGCTAAGCACATTTGTTGCATTTTATGCTTTTTTTTTTGCTTATTTATAGATTTGTTTAATAGTTTTGATTGGTTAATAAACCGTTGTGTTTATGAGTTATTTGTGTTTCTATTTGCTGACTTTGAATACAATTTGCTAACAAAGTTAGGGGGTTTCCACAAAACATGTCAGGTAAACAAGACAACTAAGATGGATTAACACTTTGAGAATGAGGTTTGTGTAAGTAAAATATCAGTGCTTGTTTTTAAGTCCCCAGGCCTGTTATTAAAGAGTTATTCTAAGTTGAAATTTCATCCTATTTGTGGTTTAAACACCAAAGTTATTCAATTATCAAAACTCCCTTGTAAGCGGCTCAATACAAATGCATTTAACTTATTTCTTCTGATTATTTAAAGCTATAGTTGTTATAATTCCCAATTAGTTTTAACCTATTAAGTTGTTAGCTAATAGTAATTATTTGGCGCAATTAAAAATAACTACAAGTGAAGAAAAATTAAAGTGAAAGTGAGAGAAAAATTGGCGTAAATTGAATCAAACCTGCCGCTAGTTTTTCGAAATTGTTCTACTAGATGGCGAGAATCTTTTTGGAACATGCAATATTTTTGAAGCAGATTTCGATCTTAGTAAAGATCATATTAACTCAGTGACGTCGAAAAATGGACAAAATATGATAAAGACAACCGAAAACTTAAACGACGATGATCAAACGGATTGTTCTGAAATGACTGATTTAATAAAATCCTTACATAATTTTTTCTCTATAACAGATATACAATAATTAAAAATCCTGAAATACTTTTAAAAGTATTTTTTCTACATATTCCTCGTAAAAGTTACAGTTCCTTGTTAAAAGGCAATGTGTACACACGAATAAACAAAAAGAGTATATGTGAATGTGTTAATAACATTAATACTCATAATACAGGAGCAGACTGAAGAGTTCTCTTAAATTTTAGGAGAAGGCGAGTAATGTTTAAGGCAAACTTGCTGAATATTTTACCTTACAGACAGACAGACAGACAGACAGACAGACAGACAGACAGATAAGGTTGAATCAACTCGGCTATGTGTAAAATAGCATTAAAAAAAAGCAAAATGTGATGGAACAAAACAAAAAAAACTTAAAATTACAAATATTTTTGTTTATTTTTGTTGTAGTTTTTATGTGCATCGCTATTTTTTTCCCCTAACGGAGAAGTAATTTCTTAATTCTCGCAAACAGCTAACACCTTTTCGCCAGCGTATAGCTAGCAAAATGTAATACAACATCGTACCGTTCAGTCCTTGTTCGTTAGGCAATTGCATGGACGGTAGCTAGAACGACAGTTATTACTGACAGAAGATGTTGTTAGAAATGGATAGTAAGGCAATAAACTCATTAAGCAATACATTTTTACTTTACGTTGAAATAATATAACATAGCACAGTCTCTCTGTCTAACACCCGCTCTATCCAAAATACTCTTGTCTATAAATTGTAATTTAATTCTTTCTTTGCGCACCAGAAATAACATGACGAAGTTTTTTTTCCCACGACTTGATGAATTGGACTTAAGAGAGATTTGACTTCAAGAGCTTCGATGGCTGGTTTAAGGGAACACTTCCCGGAGCGTTAATGGGACTAACTTTATATAAATATTGTACGGCATATAAAAAAAAAAAAGTTTGAAAGAATTCTTCTAACTAAGTTTCTTTAAGTTTCCTTCAGCATTTCTTTTAAATTTCTGTAGTTGAAAACACTAAAATTACACAACTAACGAAAATATATATATATCAGACAATGCCAATAAAAATCAGCAAATAGATTCAGTTGCTCAATTCAGGACCAAACATTTACAATGGAAGACATTTCCGCATATATAAGTTTACGTTGCAAGTGCATCCATCCTTGTATATATGTACGACTATGTGTAATATTAATGTGTGCATTGTCTTGTTGATAACAATATATTTTAACACAAAACTTGAAAAAAAAAACAAGAAAAAAACGTTAACTTCAGTTGAACCGAAGCTCTAATACCATTCACATGAAATTTTAAATCTATATATATAAATATGGAAGTATGTATGTATATATGTTCCTAATAGACTCCGAAACCGCTCAACCGATTTTGATCAAATATTGTGGCAATATTCAAAATAGTACCGTGAGTGATCCTGTGAAGATTCGATTCATTTTTTTTTTTTTTTTGTTTTAATAAGAAGGAGCATGTGGCAGGTGGGGAAGGGAGAAGGTGTGGCGGGGGAAGAGTGGCAGGGGAAAGGGGAGGGCCGCGTACAACGTCGCGGGGGGTAAAATAGGGGCTACCCCAAAATGTGGGCGATACACGCCCACTAGTCGATGTGTATGAAGCGATGTAGTAGATGTGTAAAATGCCGCCATTTCGAATTTCAAGTTGATATTGACGTTTTCCATATAAATACATAAAAGTGCGCTGTGGGTTTATATGGGGCTACCCCAAAAAGTAAATGGGAAACGCCCGTTTGTCTATATATGTTAGGTAGCTGTCTATAAAAAGGTCCCATATTGCATTTCAACCTAATATTGACTTATATAAAGAATTATTTCTTACAAAAACACAAAAGTGGGCAGTAGGTTTGTATGGGAGCTACCCCAAATAGTGGGCGGGTCCCACCTATTAATGTAATTTTCCTAAATATGAACTAGAATAAAGATTTATAAAGAAAAGATACATTTGTTTTGCATTTCAACTCAACTTAACGAACTTTTATCATACCGCTCGTATTACATACTTGCAATGCACCCTCAGCTTCTCAGACTGTCTTCCTGTATCGAATTACGCTACAAGCATTATTCGCACTTCACTTGGCTGATTACTATCGACATTCGCAGCAACATGTTCTGTGAAATCTAAAGAAGTATACCAAAGACTTTTACAATAAATTCGCGTGAATGTTTGCACTTTTTCCAAAAGTTTTAGAATTGTTTTAAACATTTTACTTAAAGCATAAGTATTAGAGTGCCGATTTATAAACGTACAGAGTTGTATTTAAGTTTTTGTATCTATTTTGGCAAACTGCATTCAAGTTGGAAAAAAAAATTAAGACAAAAGACAGCAACTGGAAATATGATTTTGCCTGTGCGTACTACGTGTCGTATGCGCGATATGAACAACTTTGTATCTAGCGGATACACATTCACATTTCGCTTAATCTGTTCGAGCTGCTTTTGCCTGCAGCTGCAACTTCGTACAATTTTGACAGCACATACTAGTAGCCTTTACATCGGAGCGGCCTTTTTGCATTCAAAGAATTATACACATTTTAGTTTCGCGGATGCAGGCAGTTGCTTTGCCTTTACATTTTTTTTTTTGCATGTATCTTTGATATTCTTGTAGCTCAAAGCAACAAAGTAGCGAATAAATCTGGTTTTAAAATTGCTACAAAAATCTAAATTAAAAATGCGATTCAGAGTGAACACAACGCTGCCATGGAGAGTCTCAGCAGTGTAAAGATTTCAATACCAAATCCAAACTAGTTTTTAAAGTTTTTGTATGTTTTTGTGGTGATTCAATTTATTTATTGTGCCTAAATAGCCACACTAATAATTTTTGTCAGATCTCGTGGCAAATCATGTCAGTGAAGCTGTATGGTATTAATATCTCATCCACACTGTTGCATCCATTCTTGCCGCACTGACATTTATGCTGACAGCCGCCATGTCGCTTCGTTGATGTTGACACGTACTACATCATTGCTTTTTTTTTTGTTTTGTCCTGCATGACTCCTTTATTGCACCCTCTACACATAATGTGTTACGGGTATAACCAGTCTGTATGAATTGAGAGAGCTATTGGAGACCACTACATTGATCCGTCGTTTGATAATTCTGTACCAGTGTCGTCGATTGCAGAAGTCCACAGTGGTGTGGAATGTTACTAATTGCCATTCACTTCATAATGGCGAAAAGCGATTGTTTTGCAAATGGCCCAATCAGCTCACAAACTTACAACGTAGACCCTTGGTAGTTTCTGAACATCCGTTCCAGGGGGAACAAATTGTGAGAAGGCAACCTCATTTAGTTAATGTTTGGTGTGCAGAGTTTGGTGCTTGCCATTTCAAAAAAAAAAACCTCTACCAGTAAAGACCCGGGAGAAGCCTCGTATAAAAACCACATTTGATGACGACGATTTAATGATCATGATCAATAAGGAAGGTGCAACGAAATACCAAATACAGCTGGTAGATGCCCTCGACAAAAACAAAGCTGAGATCAGCGCAATACAGGAAAAACGATGGGTAGGAAAGGGTTGCTCTAAAGAAGCTTCCTGTGCCAACTACTATAGTTGCCACACAAGGAAGCAAGAATTTGAATGCGGTTTCGTGTTTGGTAAGGGTCTCTTCCCCAGTTTCGTAGAGACACCACACTATAACGAGATTAATTCAGTAATTAAACATCTTAAGAAGAATAATACGACGGGTGAGCTGCCAGCTGAGTTATTGAAGGCGGCTAGCGAAGAGTTGGTAAGACGTATGCACCAACTCTTAGGCAAGATATGGTCCGATGAATGCATGCCCAACGATTGGTATCTCAGTGTTCTTTGTCCTATCTTCAAGAAAGGAGATCCCGCTGACTGCACGCACTACCGTAGAATAAGTCTTCTTTCAATTGGATACAAAATTCTGTATCGCGTACTATGTAAACGGCTGGAGCCATACACGGATACACTGATAGGCTAGTATCAGATAGGCCAGTTCAGATCAAAGAGGTCGACCAGTGACAAAATTGTTACTCTACGACAAAACCTGGAGAAGATCCGTATGTACAACAAAGGCACATATCTGTCGAATATAAGGCTGATTTCGACACACCAATAAGAACGAGGTTTTTCAATGCCTTGACTGAGCTTGGTACACTGTTTGTGACGACGATATTACGCACACAAAAGAAGGAACCGCTCCGAACTCTTTGAGATGATTCAAGCAAGGTGATACTATATCGTGCGACTTTTTTACTCTGCTGATGGAATACATCCTACGCAGAAGCCTATACATAGTATGCTCGTACGCTTTATATGCTCCTATGCTTTATACTTTGACATCATCGGAATAAACGAACAGTGTGTTAGCAGAGCGTTCCCGGAGATTGAGAAACAGTCAGTCGGGGCCGTGAACGAGGTCAAGTCGAATAAATTGGTGTCCACTCGCTGACCATTGGTACACTGATACAAAATAAGGATTTCGAACTGGATCCACAGCAGTATCAAAAGTATAGTCATTACAGATTTTCATAAATCAAGTAAAAATTCGAGGTTCAAGAACGCAGTTGAAATTCTTAAATTTCATCAAGCTCTATGGAGCTAGATTTAAGATAAAAATAGTAGTCATTTGCGTACAAAAGGGATCAAACAAGTTTTTTTTATTTTTAGAAAATTCTAATTTAACTTCGGTTAGTGAAGGGAACTGGTTTCGAACCATGATACCTGGAGCTAAGCAGTGTCAACGTCTTAGCTACATCGGCTAATGGGTGGATGCCCACACACATGAAGTTGCGAAATCACAACCCATTGCTTTTCCCAATTACTGTTGGTGCGAGGAAATGGAGCAGCTGAGAGAGTATATGTAATTTTACTCTCAGGGTTTGTTTCCGCCTTCGGATAAGAGCAAGAATTTTAAACCTATAATTAGTGGTGGTGGTGGAGAATTTAGGCTTGAGTGTTATAATAAACTTTGTCTACCTGGGAATATAGATAACTAGCAGCAACAACGACAATCTGGAGATCAGGCGAAGAATCACGATGATAATTCGGGCTCAGCAAGCAAATTGAAAGTAGAACACTCTCTCGCAGTACGAAAATATAAATAGATAAGACGCTGATAGCCCCGGTGCTGCTGTATGGCGCAGAAGCGTGAACACTGACCACAACTGATACAGCGTTTTTAGAAGTGTCCGAGAGAAAGATTCTTCATAGGATTTTTAGAACTATTAGAGTTGGCGATGAGTTTCGGATTCGTATGAACCACGAGTTTTATGAACTACAATATATAATGAGTTTAAAGCCAATTTCAGAGGCTCAAATTTATTTGGAAGGAGAGCGGAGCTCCATCACGTATGGTTTACATTAGGAACCCAAACTTAATTGATGGACAACATTCGAGAAGATAACCAAGTATAGAGCGACGTCTGGCACCAGCGCACGTTGGACTACATCGGCCATAACCGATAAATGTGAGAGAGACCTTTCTAATTTATTTAAAAATGGAAAAACTCAAACTTTTGTTAAATATGCAGTGTATTGAAACTTCAGTTCTACCGAAGCAAACATTTTCACAGGTTCTTTTTTTATTTTTCTTTTCATTTTTAGTGACGTATTCGGACACGCTCAAACATGTTATAACCAATCTAGATGCTTCTTCTTTCGGTTCAAAGTATCTTTTTTTTCTAGCTTTTTTTCGCAACCGTTGACACATGCACGTATCAGACATAAAAGTAACTGCAATGCGCTTTGTTCTAATAGCTGCAAACCAGAAAGACCGGCTAAAAACCAACTACAAAGTAATCTGCAATGAGGAAGTGTAAAAGAATACTGACAATGGGAAATGTTGAAGAGTTGAAAAATGCGGAAATGACTGAAACCAATTGGACTTGAAAGTGTGACTCATTGTTTGTCTCATATTAAAGCTGTTTTCCACACAGAGAGCATTTTACTACTTGTTTATAATATTTTTAGACAATGTCGACTCAAAATTTTTTATTAGTAACACTGATAGTGGTAAAAGTTGGTAAAGAGTTGTCCGTCTGACCATCACCTAACTGTGACAATGCAAAATAGTGACTCACGCTTAGAGGCATAACAATTTGGAAATGGTGTCATTTTGACTGATCATAATTATATAAAAAGTACAGGACCACTTCCACTGGAAGATGTAGGTCCTATAAACCGGCGAACCGCCTGGGTTGGGGGTACAACTTGGATAGTGGTACAACTTGAAGTAATCATATTACCGCAAAAAACAAGCAATGCAAATGACTGATTTGTAAAATGCTTGAAAGAGCATGATCGCCTCTCAACCAAAGTGCTTTAGTACAAGAATATGCTCTACCATATACGCGTACGGTCAGCAACTTTGGTTCATTGCAAGCAACAGACCAAAAATAGGTTTAGGTTATACAAAATAAAATATTATGGCAAATTGCCTATGCTTCTTAGAACTTTGAAAATAGTGCAGTACATAGAGACCTCAATGTGCAGGGTGTCTCAAGAGAAAGTTCACATGTGATTTGTTGATTGCGCGAACGTAACTATTCCGAGAGGCGCGGGAGGTATGTCAATCGGTAGCCTAGCTTTTGGGAATTTAATCGGTATGGATCGTATTTCGGGAGCGTACGTGAGTTTTACAAAAACGATAGTTCCGGGCGTCCAAGGTCTTCGAGAACGTTCGAAAACGTTGACAGTGTTACTCAGTCTGTTCGTGACAACCCGGACGTTTCGATTCGGAAGCGTGCTGTTGCTTTAAACGTGCATAGATCATCATTGTTCCGCATTTTTAGCAACTTCACACACGTCCAACAGGTCTCTACCACGAGTTCATGAAATTTTTCCTTGCAAATTGATCTCCAGGAGAGATGACATAAATTGGCCTCCACGAAGTCCCGATTTAACCCCTCCTATGGACGTTTTCCTACGGGGTTACGTCAAATCTAAGGTTTACGGCAACAAACCGACTTCCCTGGCATAATTAAACGAAAATATCCGTCAGCCATCACGGAGAATACCTGCCGAGCCATCATAGGATATTTTAGTGCTCGATTAAATGAATGCCGTGAAAGCAACGGTTTACATTTGGACAATATCATTTTGAAGAAATAAATTCCCAAAGTGTGTATTTAATAAACATTTTTTCTATAAGCTACTTAGTTTTTTTATATAGATTTTTTAAATGTGAACTTTCTTTTGAGACACCCTGTACTTACAGTTTTGGAGCAGCCCCAAAAGCTCTGCACCAGTTGCATTGAGCGTTTGCACGATCACCCTCCTGCTCTCAGCTCATTGAATACGGATCTGTCATTCAGGAGATACAAAAATGTTCTTGTATCAGAAAACATACTTATGCTCCAATCTAAGAGACAAACGGCTTATGAATCCACGCAATTTTTAATACCTGCGCAAGAGGCCAATGGTATACTAAGTTTGTGCAAATGTAGTGTATGTAAGAGACAGAAGGAGACGTGTCAGACTCCATATAGTATTCTTGATCAGCATCAAAAGACGAGTTGATATAGTTATGTCCGCCTGTCCATCTGTCTGTCAGTCTTTTAGCACTTCGTATGAACAACGAGATCACGGAGATCTAAACATAGATGCTCCCAAGTCAAACTTTTAGAATCTCCTGATATGTATGCAGACTAAGTTTATAATTTTGGATAGCACGCCCACAATTCGTCAATATATCCTTAAAAAATAACAGAGATACTACGAACTCGAATGAGCTGATCGGAATGAGCGGAAAATTCATATGGGCGAAAGCAATAAAGTATTATAATACCTACTTTTGATGGAAAAAAATGGATAAAAATGGATAAAAAATAAATAAATTAATGAAAAAAATAACAAAAATTCGTAAGCAATCACAGCAACATTTCAAGCATTAAAACGAGCTCTAGATATTTTAATATTTTTATCAGTAACTCAATTAAATTTAAAATGTGTTATTCTATGTTTGCATTGACAGATTTATATTTTAGTTATCCCATTGGATAAAATTGAACGCATACGACAAACTGTTCTCACTGGCCGCAACAGCATAATTATATCTTGGAATAGCTGATCTAGTTTTGAAATGAATAGAAAATAAACAACTTATCAAATTGGGAAAAGTGCTTCATGTTGTTACATATTATGGATCCTGCACTGGTCCCCAGGGCAACATTTAAGAGGAACAGTATGGCATGTAGCGCTCGAGATACGAGGGTAATCCTTGAAATACCGAACTGATTTCGCATGTAAGATTGTTTCTGACAAACACCATCTATCAATAGTCAACTTACAAATTTTGAGCAACATGCATCATTAAGTTTGTGTTGTTTGTCAGATTGCGTTTGTATTCAATTGGGTGCCACAATTGAATACAAACGCAATCGTTCGACATCTTCAAAGCAGTGTTTGGCGTTAGTTAACGGTAATTTCTTTCCGTCTATCTGCCTTTCACGTCTGCTTTCAACGGTGGCCAAACACAAACTTAATGACACAGATTGCTCAAATTTGTACGTAGTCTAATGAAAGGTGATACCTTTCAGAAAAAAAAAAATACTTATTAACTCAGAGACCGTCCAAGAGGCGCTGATGGTCTGCGAGTGGACACCAAGTACTTCGTCTTGTCCTTGTTCATCGCTAGGCTCATGAGACTTGACTGTTTCTCAATCTCCGAGAACGCTCTGCTAACTTCATCACTTCCTTATTGAAGACCGTACCCGACCGTTCTACGTATGGACATTGGCTTACGATGTATGGATTAAAAATGTTGCACGATATCAATGGTATTAAAGCGTTCGGAGAGATTGTTTCCTACTCTGACGACGCTTTGGGTATGTGATAGCGTCATCTTGAAAATACGAGTGATCTTTGTTGGAATATCAAGTTAAGATAGGACGTTGAAGAACTTCGTTGTAATCAGCGTGTCAAAAGTGACCTCATTGTCGACAAATAAATGGTGATGATGTCTTTGGTCTTTTTCAGATTTTTTTGATTACTCCAATATAAAATTGGCATTCAATAGAAATAGAATTGATAGTAGGAATCCATTTTTGGCGGATCAATAATTTCCCTGCAGGTGGACAAATGGAAGATGTTAGATGAACATGATTGGATCAGTGAAATGCTTCGTACTCATTATCATAACGTCGAGCACCACGACTATTTATTTTTAAAACTCTCTTTTTTAAACTCGTTCTCTCGATATCAAATAAGGCTTATAATTCGTAAGTAGTTTATGATTTGTGCAAACGTTCGCGACTTATAGAGAAGTTTATAGTAGTAAGCCTAAACTTGTTATCATTATATTAAATATTAATTACTTAAAAAATAAATAGTGAAATTCAGTTGCACACTCAAATCAAATGCAGCCAGGCGCATAATTCAACTTGAACTTTGCAACAAGGATTAATTTAATAGACAGGCACAGCCAGAAAATTCTTTTCGCCGTTTCCTTTGGCTTTCAAACCGTAGACAGAATTGTTAAATTGGTAAAGCCGTCAAGGAAGCACAAAACAATTTTTTTTTTTTTTTTTTGCGTAGAGAAACATAAAAAGATACACAAATTGGCAAAAAAAAAAAATGTAAAGGCAGACAATTGAATTGCACAGTCTGGTAGTGTGAAGGGCTGCAGTTGCCATTGGAGCATACTTCCTTGTAGCCGATATGATGCCTTTGCAAAGTAACATTTCGAGTCTTGCCAGCAGCGCGGTTTCTACAGAAGCAACGACAAACGAAATACCAGACAAGCGTTTCTACCTCAACAAATTCAAGTTTAAGAAGTACTTCCGCGTTATGCGTAACTTGGAATTTAAGGATTAAGAGCAAAGCCTGCAGGGCAAGGAATTTAAGGAAACAAAAATGTTACTTTCTTTTTTTTAATTTTTATCTTATTCTCCGTGCTACACGAAATCCGCTAATGTCCTTAAGCTTGTTTTAATTTCACGCAGCGAATATTTCTAGTGAAATCGAAGCTTTTATACCATTCACAAGAATTTTAGAAATGCATATCATAAAAATTGCTCGTCAAAAATGCGCAACAACATCCGTACAGACAGACAGACACACAAACAGACGGACATAGCTAAAAAGACTCATCGTGCTGATCAAGAATATATATATATATATACCTTAAGCGATCCACGATGGCTTCTTCAATGCGTTACAAACTTTTAGACAAACTGATACTACCATTTCACACAATGTGTGAATGTTATAAAAACACACCCGAATAAAAAGCTACAGAAGGAAATACACTATAATTTAGTTTACTATTTCGCATTAAAATATATAGAAAAGAATTTTCTGAGCTAGCCACATCCTGCTCAGACCAAAGCGCTCGTTCAAGCAAACATCAAACTATTTTTCAAGTCAAAATTGCATACAACCGCATCTAAATGCGCAGGGGAAATAAATAGCAAAGCGACAGTGAATTTTTTGCAATTTCCGAAAGCCACAAAGCATATTTTAAATAAAGCGAAATTTTCTTTTTTATATACATATGAAGTAAGTATCTGCGTCAGATAGCGTTGGCAAAGAGCAAACGTGCGCCCAATCAAGCGCTCAAAACAAGCAGCTACTGACGTAGAAGTACAAGTAGCGAGATACAAAACTATCTTTGTATCTGCGGCAGAGTGAACAAAAAAAATCAAATGCAACTTGGGAAATTTACAAGTTATACATACGGAAAACAAACAGGAACAAGGAAGCAGCAAATAAAATTGCATATGAAATACAATATATGAAAAGCAATAAAGCATAGCAAATAAAATTTTGTTAGATCAAGAGAGAATGTTAAATTCGGTATAATCGAAGCTTTTATATGCTACCCAATGCCTGGGTCTGTTATGATTTCGAAAAAGGATTGGAGAGTGCAAAAATTCTATTTAAGTTTATATGTTTAGATAATGTATGCCTATGCAAAGGCTATCCCAAAAGCTCAATAACAACCATTTTAAATTTTATGCACTTATACACTTCTAACACTTTTCAGGTAATACTACCTCAGCAGCTTTCTTTCAGATGAAGAATGGTAGATGCCAACAAAATTGCGCTAACGCTTTGGTTTTTCGACCAGAGTAACACTCTTCAGCGGGCTAACCTCTCGCATTGCACTGCGAACCGAAGCAGCTGATGTGCTCGGTGCCGATGAATCAGTGTTCATTTCTGAAGTGGTGACCTATTCGTTTGCACCTGAGCCATCCTTGATGACATCTGACACTCGATGATGATGGCACTACAATTCGACAATCGGCAGGATCGTTATCGCCGGCCTGAGATCATTGAGTTTCTTCGCTCAACTGAGCCGCCAAAAATTCTACACCTGTGTATAAATCACCGTTGCTTTAAATCCACTTTGGATATTTTTTGCTGTGCCTGCGGTATCAAGACATTTATCAGCGATAGGCACAACGTGATGCAATTCAAGAACTCTACCGATGAGACTTTTCATCCAACATTGGCGCTGGGTGTGGAAAATGTTTTTGAAACAGCCGAAAACCATGATGCGACAATGCGAACAATGAAGAGGAAATCAAATCATTTTCAACCGCCATATTTATGGTCTCCATGCACTGATGTGAAGTGTGGTTGTCAAGCAGTAAAATAATCGGTGACTCTTTTATTGCGTAGGTTCGAAAATCTAGTAAGAATAAACGATAACAATAAGACAAAGGCAAGTTAAAGCACATCCAAATTACACTAGTTAGCAGAGAAGTATGGCGGTTCACAACTCCACATAACTGATATTTTCAACCTGACATCCTAAATTTCTTTTCTGCTTGGAAAACCAATATCCCAAGGAATGTTTTTTTACTAAGTTAAGTTTGGAATCTGCTATAAAACGGGATTCCAAATTCCACCAACACAAATGAACGAAAAACTTATGTTGTGATTTTTTTAACCGTTTATTACAGAGACAATTAGAACGCGTTTTAAGACGACGAGCTCACTTCAAGAGAAACATTTGACAGTAGTTGGAATATTTCTATCATTCACAGAACACCACACTCTCCTCTATACTATATATTGGATATTAAAAATAATTTTTGCTCTTGCTCTGTCTTCCGCTCTCCTTTGGGTCCATTTCTCTGATGAGGAAGAAACGTACCCATATATAGTCTCTCAACATTCTTTTATTCCAAAATCCTCAATGGTTTTCATTTCTTGGTGAAATCTTTCACCGCGCTCCCCACTTTTGTCACCGAGATTCACCGAAATAAATCCAAGTAGGAATGCAAAAAATGAGTTCTGAGCGTCATATTTACGCCTATTGAAATTAAAAGAAAAATTAAATTACAGATTTATTCATTTTGTAAACCTACGTGAGGAAAAAATACATGCAAGACATAAACGGAAAAAGAAATGAAACAACAATTTATTCCATATCCATTCCAAATCCATTTTTTAGCAAATCTTCAACAATTTCTTTGTAATTCAAGTTTATATTGTTTCTAAGAAAGTTTTATACAATCAATGGAACCACTTCCAGGCTGCAGCCTCAGGTTGTGGTAATAATGATATGAGGAGAAAATTGTACTCTTCGTGCACTTTTCTTATTTGTGTACCATCCAAAGTTCTTTCCATTATTTTCGCATTAGAAACTCTTGAAAAAAGTAATCTCAAATCTTCTTTGTCTAACGCTTTGACGAAGTTTTTGAAGAGACCGACTTTTATGTGTAATGGTGGAAGGATGATGTTCTCTTTATTCATTGGAGCCTTATATGCAACCTTGTCTAAGCCCAAAATGCTGTTTTCTCTTTTCGGTCAGATATATCTTACAATTGTCGATGTAACGTGAATACCTGTGGGATAGTAAATTCGTTAATATGGTAAATTTTTCATGTAATATATGATAGAAATTTGATCAAGTCAAATTCGTTTTACTTAATGCAAGTCGATTCAAATCAAAACAAGAAAAAACCTTAACTTCGGTTGAACCGAAGCTTTAATACCATTTTTTTTAAATAGTATTGTAAAACATAAAATAGGGGATACCCCAAAAAGTGGGCGGTACACGCACACTAGTATATGTGTATGAAGCGATGTAGTTGATGTGTAATATGCCGCCATATCGAATTTCAAGTTGATATTGACGTTTTCCAGACAAATGCATAAAAGTGCGCTGTAAGTATATATGGGACTACCTCAAAAAGTGGGCGGGACACGCCCATTTGTATATGTATATGAAGCGGTTGTTCACTAAAATCCACCAAATCAAATTTCAAGCTAGCATTGATTTAAATAAATAATTTTTTCATAAAAAACACGTAATTGCACGGTGGGTTTGTATGGGGGCTAACCCAACAAGTGGTCGGGCCACGCCCATTAGTCTGTATATGTTAAGCGTCTGTTTATAAAATGACACCATTTCGCATTTCAACCCAATATTGACTTTAATAAACAAGTTTTCATACAAAAAGTCAATAGTGGGCAGTAAGTTTGTATGGGGGCTATCATAAAAAGTGGGCGGGCCACAACCTTTAGTCTATTTATGTAAAGCAGCTGAATATAAAAAGGCACCACATTACATTTCAACCTAATATTGACCTAAATAAAGAAGTTTTCATAAAAAAAGTGAAAAGTGGGCAGTAGATTTGTATGGGGGCTACCCCAAATAGTGGGCGAATCTCACCCATTAATCTATATGTCAAGCAACCTTCCACTAGAAGTTACCATATCAATTATTACGTTGATATTGAGTACAACAAAAAAGTTTTTCATACAAAAAGTCAAAAGTGGGTGGTGAATTTGTATGGGGGCTACCCCAAAAAGTGGGCATGGCTGGTCAAACTTGTCACTCTATTAAACTGGAATAAAAAGAAGTATACGTCCAATATTTCAACTGGATAGCATAAAAATTAGTCCCCAAAAAATGCGCAACAACATACAGACGGACAGACGGACATGGCTAGATCGATTCGTCTCGTCGAGCAGATCAAGAATATATATACTTTATGGCATAATAATACCATTTCACACTATGTGTGAATGGTATAAAAATCATTCCATACGTAAAAAAAGGTGGCATTCGTCCTAATTTCGGAAGTGCTAGTCGGCTAGGCTATGAATGACTAGAAGGAGCAATGTCTGGTAAGTGCAGCCGACGAAGTATTACTAACCATTTCAGCGTTTCGCCGTCGACGTTGAGGCTTGAGCTGGGTAACCCCATGATTTTTCGTAACCATCCGCTTATTTTTTGCCGTTGCAGTAGTTGTTCACATACAAAAAATATCTTTTGACGTCTCTTGGTTTCAGTTCTTATGTCACCAAACTTCCTTGGTTTTGTACCGTAAAAACGCCAATAAAAACGTGACATAGCCAGGCGATTAACTCTCAATGATTTTGTTAGTTCATCTTGAGTTTGACATGAATATTCATTAAGCCGTGCTTCCAATTCCTCATTTTTCATTGCTCCGAAATCTTTGAACGAAACTCGAAATAATGTTCTAATAGCTTATTAACACATAACACGAAGGGTATTCAAACAGATCAAAGAAGCAAGAAAAAAAAATAATATACATTTCTGTACACTATAAGGAAAAGGCAAAAATTGAGTTGAATTCGGTACCACATGACGTAGTATGTACGCATACACAATCGACTCTGCACCAAAGTAGCCCCCCAGGACACAGCTCGACTTCAATACGCGGCATATCAGTCACTAAGTTATTGCCTGGCGTCATTTCCTCGACACTACATTCAAATAGAGCACTTGCAGTGTGTGCAAAGTCATTCGTGTGCATGTGTAGTTATATTCATGCTTCAATGGCTTATTTTTTGATACAGTCTAAAAATAAAAAAAAAAGAAACACCTTTTTGCTCCTTGCGTTCAATACTTGCAACCAACTTTATATAAACCCAGCATAACATGATGCACAAAATTACTACACCAGCACTGTCACTATGTATCGTAGTTAAGACTGAGCTAGTTTTCATCTTCACAAGTTGTTTGCCTTTGACGAGCATGCAGGCGAGCGAGTATCTTGACTACTGGCAATTGGCTTTTGTACATTTTCAATGAAGTTCTTGTGTCCTCCTTAATATCGTCAACAGAAACTTCTTCGTCAACATCCTTTGCGAACTTTTGCACGCCCGTTAATGCAACTTGGCTTGTCTTGCCTTTGCACAAATTAAGTTACTATCTGCATTTGTGTTGACGTGATATGTGAACTTCAGCTCAAGTTTCCGTAGATAGTCTACAGCAGCATCTTATGTTGCTTCTGAAGCGGCTTCATGTGTGTGAGTAGGAACAGTGCATAGAAAGAAGACATCCTTTTTTGAAACTCAGGTCTAGCATTTTTAGATACGTAAAAAAACATTGACTTTCGACTTAGTTAAAAACTAATTTAAGTGCAAATTAGGCTATTTTGTTTAGATTTGGCTAATGTCTTAACTTTTTAGTAGCCCGAATGATTTCGTCTACAGAAATGAACTTTTGTTTACCAATTTAGACAATTCTTTGAAAATAGTTCTAAACCGATATCTAACCACTTTTGGTACATGCATAAAGCGCTGGTTAGGCATAAATTCTCAGTGGCTTGCTGCAATGTTCTGTGGCAGTGCAACAGTTTTGTCTTACAACATACACGTGATCCAGTGATTCTAATGGTTTTCCCCATCAATATGAGCGCAGAAGATGGAGAGCGATAACTACTTTAATTTTGCGGAAGGTGACCGAGATGCACAATTCCACCATATAATAGAGTATGCTTATTTTAACTATGGTCGGACACGATATTTTTGGTACGATATATCTATTTCATTTTAGACCCATGAGCACATTGTTTGTTCATATTTATAACTGTTAAAGGGGTGTAAACGACAATAAATAAATATTACTGACTTTTTATACCAGGATTTTTATACCACATTCACACATAGTGTGAAATGGTAAATATTATCAGTTTGTCTGAAAGTTTGTAACGCATTAAAGGAGGCATCGTAGACCCCATAAAGTATACATATTCTTGATCAGCTCGACGAGACGAATCGATCTTGCCGTGTCCATCTGTCCGTCTGTATGTTATTGCGCATTTTTTGGGTACCAATTTTTATGATATCCAGTTGAAATTTTGCACATACAGTTTTTTTTATTGCAGTTTAATAAAGTGTCAAGAGTGACCCGCCCCCATACAATCCCAGCGCCCACTTTTGACTTTTAGTATGAAAAAGTTTTTTTTTGTTGTAGTCAATATCAACTTAATAATTGATATGGTAACTTCTCGTGGACGGATGCTTGACATATACATTATTGGGTGGGATCTGTGGGGTAGCCCCCACACAAATCTACTGCCGACTTTTGAGTTTTTGTATGAAAACTTCTTTACTAAAGTCAATATCAGGTTGAAATGCAATATGGTGCCTTTTTATAGACAGCCGCTTAACATACATAGACCAATTGGCGTGCCCCCCCCCCCTCTTCTTGGGGTTGCGTCAATACAAACCAACCGTGCAATTTTGTGTTTTTTTATATGAAATCCTTAATTTAAATCAATATTAGCTTGAAATTTAATTTGGTGGATTTTAGTGGAAAACCGCTTTATATACATATACAAATGGGCGTTTCCCGCCCACTTTTTGAGCTAGTCCCATATAAACCCACAGCTCACTTTTATGCATTTGTATGGAAAACGTCAATATCAACTTGAAATTCGATGTGGCGGCATCTTACACATCTACTATATCGATTCATACACATCCACTAGTGGGCGTGTACCGCCCACTTTTAAACCCCTATTTAAATCCCGCTTTTATGCTTTACAAAACGATTAAAAATCCCGTGTGGATGGTATTAGAGCTTCGGTTCAACCAAAGTTAACGTTTTTTCCTTGTTTTTATGTAACTTTAGATATTTTTCTAACGGAAGTAACTTTTTTGCTTTGGTCATGCATTCATGTGCTCGCGCGTCTTAAGGCTAAGCCAAGAATTTTAAGGCTGCAAACGAAAAATAAACGAGTTTGTGTAACATTTACGCGCGGTTGAAGTAAAACTTTTTGACTGTTGTGGCATGTATTACTAAAAAGACTAAACTTAAAATAAATATGTCATACTAAAATTTAGAGTAGCATTTATTGATAATAAAATTTGTAGATCCTGCAAGTGCGCTTTTAAGCTGTTCATAAGTAGGGGTTACTTGTAGAGTAATATGGCTTTTTATTATTCGTACTGTAAACTATATTATCAACAAATGCTACTCTAGACTTTAATATGACATATTTATTTCAAGTTTAGTCTTTATAGTAACACCTGGCACAACAGTCAAAAAGATGTTTTACTTTCTCCACACGCAATGGTTACACGCATGTCCGATGTCTTTCTATCTGTCTGTCGGTCTGTCTGTCTGTCTGGATGCTTTTGCGTATTTTTTGGGCACCAGTTTTTAAAGTATCCGATTGTATAAGGTTTCAAAATTGACATGCTACACCCGCATTTTAAGGTAGACCGCAAACAAATAACTCGCCCACTTTCGACTTTTTGTATGCCAATATTACATTGAAATTTATCACGGTGACTTCTTATGAAAGGACTCTTCACATACAAGTATATATCAATGGGTGCGATCCCCCACTTTTTGAGGAAGCCCCCATATAAACCACCCGCCCACGTTTTTATTTTTAAGATCTGCTAAGTTTACAACTTGAAGCTTCATGTCAATGGTATTAAAACTGCTGTACCACTAATACTAATTCCTATACAAAAAAAAAGTTCGAAAAATTATGTCGCTTACACCCTTTTGGGTATTCCCTTTTACCTAAATTAAGAAAAATTATTTAAATTATACAATGCAATACTTGAATTGTTTTTGTAAAATGTTATGTAAAGCACATTAGAAGGGAGAAACGTAGTAAATAAAAATAGCTGGTGAGGCTTCGTGACTGAATCCGAAACAGTATTATTCAGTTTGCCTGTTTTACATTGACTTGATTACTTTTAAGTCTTAAATCTTTGTATATAAAATTCCGGTGTTTGTAATTCTTCTCCTTCTAAACGGCTTGACTGATTTCGATGATTTTTTGTTTTTGTACATGTTTATACATACATATAAGCATGGATGTAAGGACCCAGTAGGTGACGCTGTTGTGGATATTTATACTTTTTTTATATGTTATGTCTTACGGACAAGATTAGTACATTTGGTATTTCATTCAAAAGTATTTATTTCACACTGAAATGAATATACACAAAACAGAAAAGCAATTTCATTATTATTGAAACTTATAAATTTTCAAATTTAGAATTAATGGATAAGCACAAATGGATTGTGAATATATATAAAGGCTTAGATAAGTCAAGTCAATCGGTGTGGTCAACGGAGACAGACCCAGTTGACCGAAAATCCGCAAACATGGAAAAATGGATTTAAAACAACTTTTTATTTTGCTCTTTTATGCACAATGTCAATCAATTAATCTTATTTAAACATACCTACTACATACCTACTACTTTTGCCTTGAGACATCGAAACTGTCATTTTCTGCGAACACGCCAATTTGTTCTAACCTCAGACAACTGCAGGCAAATGTATAACGATGGTACAGGCATAGGAGTTATAGACCCCAGGACTCATTATTGGGAGTCAATGGAAAAACCTAGATAGAGGCTATCACAATTGTAATATTGCAATTCTATCAGACAAGCAGGCTGTGTTGAAGGCATTTAACCTCAACATAGTTAAGACAAAGCTAGTGCGTTAAGCAAATGGTCTATTTGAAGAACTCAGTGAACCCAACTCTATCTGCTGTGGGTACCGGCTCACAACAATACTGCAGGAAACGAGCAAGCGGACCAGCTTGCCGGTACCGGTGAAGGAGCAGCGGTCCTGAGCCTTGTTGTGGCAACGGAGGACATACTACATCGGCAGTACTCCGCAAGTAGACTAATACAGGAAAAGAACAGTGAGCCAAGCACTACGACAAGCAAAGTTACTTCTAGGGGGCTACAACCCAAGCAGATCGAAAACCATGCGCCAACTAGGTAGGAATCAACTAAGAATACTAACAGCACTGCTAACAGGCCACTGTAGACTAAATAAACATTTTTATGTTTTAGGGATACAAAACTTAACCGAAAGTAGATTCTCTCCGGGTACGTTTGTTTTTTTATAAAATTAAGAAAATTATTTTTAAAAAATATGCTCCTCACACAGAGTGTAAATCATATTATTTATAATTTAGTCACAATATTTGCAACGCCTTAAAGGAAGCATCAAAGACCTCATAAAGTATAGGGTTTTCAATAGGAACATACGAATTTTGGATTTAAATAATAACATACCCTTAAATTTTTTTCAGGATCTGTCAACGTCAAATCATCAGTCAAAGTTTCAATTTTTATTATTGTGAAGATCACAACATGTGAAATCGCAATAATGTGAAAATTTAAGTTTTTAAAATGAAGGAGTAAATCACTCCAAAAACTGAAATATATTATTGAACATTACAGCTATATTACCAGGACTCTACATTAAAGCTATTAACTAAAAATATTTTATTGCATATACTTCATGATGTACTTCCTGATTTCCCTTGTATCCAATTTGTCTTTTACTCTTTAACTTGACAAATACTGCGTTTTAGTTAATTTACATAAATTCGCATTGAATTTTTCATAAGATACGCCGTATATAGTCTATGCGCTCAACGAATGCAAAGTCAGTAAGTCACCTTGAAAAAATTTCAGCAGCTCAACTTGAGATACACTTAAGTCATTTATCAAACTAGCGAAAACCCTTTTGTCAAACACTGAACATATAGAACAAAAAGAATAGGAAACCTTAACCTTTGCCTCGAATAGACAACAGACAGTAGTGCACGCTTATCAGGCAAAGGACACTGACATGCAGTTGCAGAACACTGCCCGAATTCGTTTACTAAAAGAATTTCCATGAATTCAACTGAGAATGATTAACGAGGCTAGTGCAGTGACTTTTAAACTTTCATAGTTTCATACTGAGGCGCACAGCGTAACCATTTTTTGTTTTCTTTCTTATTTATAAGAATGCATTTTCACAACGCTTGAATTTTACAAAATATCTTTCTTCCTATATTTATTTATGCATCAACTTTTTAGACGAGCAAAGAAATGAAGCTCATTTAAACACATGTCACAATACTTTCACGCAGCTGTCACTTTGACAATTTTCTAGATGAGTTTCGTGCGATTTGCTATCTTCGTCTCAACAAAAGCCGGAAAATTCAAAATCAAGCCGTAAAGGAATCTTCTGAACGATATAAATATTAAAAAAAAAATAGTGAAAATGTTAACGCCGGTGGTACCGAAGCTTCAATGCTCTTCATACACAATTTAATATTGTAAGGTGTTTTTTTTTTTAGAGGTATAGAACTTTGAATTGAATTGAAATACGAGATTATATAATTTCAAACCGAAAATGTGCTTTATTAGAATGAAAATTTTATGCCATTAGTATTTAAATATGATTTCTAGGATGTGGCGTATTCTGAACGTCCAATTTTCGATCATATTTCTAAGCAATGTATCTCGCCAATGGTTCGCACAATGTTTGCATAAATCAATGAATTCACGCATCCCCAGAGCAAAATAATCTAAAGGCGTTAAGTCGCACGATCTCGGTGGCCAATTCACTGCTTCATTTCGAAAAAATAATGCGTTCACCAAATGTTTCCTTCAGTAAGTCGATTGCTTGACGCGATGTATGACATGGGGTGCCGTACTGTTTGAAAAACATGTCTTTAATAAACAACTTATTCAATTGGAACAATAAATAATCCCGAATCATGGCTCTATAGCAATCGCCGATGATGGTAGTATTCCCACAGGCCTCATTTTCAAAGAAATAAGAACCAATGTTTCCACCGGACCATTAAGCACACAAAACTGTGACTTTATTTCTGGATGTAACGGTGCTTTGATAATATCTCGTGGAATTCCTTTACTACAAATGCGGAAATGTTGCTTATTGAAACAAAAATTGATGCAAAACGAGCCTCATCACTGAACAGAATATTGCGATAAAAGAGTTGGTTGACTTCCAGTAGATTTCAGCTCATTGACCAAACGTGCGCGCAATGGCGGATGGTTCCTCCTCACCATCACCATGTTTTACGGCAGCAATGGTTTTTCGGTGCGCATGGTAAAATTCACGAACTGAGCAACGATTTTTGAAGTAAATTTGCAAGCATTGACAATAGCATTTCCAGATCTGACCAATTTTTGACAGTTTAAGCCCTGTCGGTAAAACTAACCTCCAAAAAAACACCCTGTATGTAAAGTATCCATTGTTAAGAAAACTTCATATCAATTTTCAAGTTAGTCAGCTGTGCCACAGGAATGCTTTCGCTTGAATTTCGTTTCAATTTCAATTCACTAAGCCACCTACTTCATTTTCAAGCGTATTGGAAATCCTCTGCAGTGTGATTCGAGTAAAACCGCCTCTAAAATACATTTTGTAAATAAAAAAGCCTATTGTTGCTGATATTATTCTTATTCATCAAAATAACACAGGTCAACATGGTTTAGTTGTTGGAAATCTACGGGTTATTTTCGAAGTAATTCGCTGTGTAGAATCAAAATCCGGGGTCAGAATTGTCAGTAATGTCAGTTGTTGGAAAGCTGAGGATCATTTTCGAAGTAATTTACTGCGTAAAATCCAAATCCGGGGTCAGAATTGGGCCATCACGTCAGGATTTTGAAATAATGCTAATGACGTAGAATGGATATACTCCGAAAATTCGGATAGACTTAACTTTGCGAAAAATCTCTTGAACTCTTAAATTAAAGGGTAAGAGTGGTACTAAATGATGTACTTGGTGAGGCAGATCACAAACAATTTTTGCACCCTGTACATAACCTCAAACGTAAGAAAATACGCCGTTTTTCGGGTACATTACCTCAAAATAATAATCTCAAAATTCTGACGTGATGGGCTAATTCTGACCCCGGATTTGGATTTTACGCAGTAAATTACTTCGCAAATGATTCTCAGCTTTCCATCAACTGACATGAGCCCGGTATTTGTAGACCTGTGTAATTAATCATTTCATATGTTTTAATTAATAAGTTAGCATTATACTACACCATCTAGTAAATCGCTACTTCAATTTGACATTCACTGGCAAAGCCTTTTTTTAAAAAGAAATTTCGAATTTAGTTTTTAAGTAGATAGTATGATGCTGTTTGTGTTAAAACAAAGAGTTACTTTTAATCACAACTATTGTAAACTTCGGCAATCGTGTATTTGTGCATTTAACGAAATAATTGGCCACTTGCTGATAGCAATTCACTGCGATTTTTTTTAAAAAGAAAACTCCCGACGCAAGCGATGCTCTTGTGTCAACCATTTTATACTAATACAGAGCCAAACTCAATCGTCAAATTCGAAAAGTTGTCAAGGGAGATAAGCTAAATTCTGCAGAATGGCAAAAATTGAAGATTTTTGAACGGCTTCAATACTGGCTTCTTCAGCGTCAACATTTTCTTGACTTCTAGCATTTCGTACATGGAGGGTTCTAAAGAGAAAAACTTTGTGGCAAACTTTACTAATGACAAATTACACTACATCCATATCAAACATTGATAAACTGTCAAAAATTTTTAAAGCTAAGACACACCTATTTCTGGAGCAGTTATATGTAATTTAAAAAGGCTACGCTGCTTCTTTCAAAGCATTGCAAACTTATTTAATTACTTATTTGAAGCTACAATCGTTCATCAGACGCGCTCTCGAACGTTGTCCTAATGTACTCGTCATATGGGGTTCATATACGAGACTTACTCTGTGTCTACACTGATGGTGGGAACCAAACCCAGCGTATCAACACTTAAATAAAGGAGGTTGCCGTCTTGAAATTTGCTCATGTCGGAACGGATGCTTGAAGCTTACCCAGCGGATACATGTCCTAAAGAATGTTTGTGAGCTGCCTGTGTTGTTTGTAAAAGATTCGTAATTGGCCATTTCCAAGTGAATGGCAATTAGTAACTTTTCGAACCAATATCGACATCTGCAAACGACTCTATCTCCCAAGACACTGCAAACTTCGTGACAAAATTAAAATACTTTTCGCACTAAATGTGAAGTGTATAAAAACAGAAAAAAATTGCAGAATGACGACAGCAAAGAAAAGTGAGCATGTTTATCGTCATAATAATGTTTGCTGCCGGTGTCCTCTAAGTCGTCTTAGACTTATATTCTGACTGTCTTCATGCCAGTCTGTCTGCCAGTCTATACGTCGGTCTTCATCTATGTCTTTATGAGTTGCGGTTGCGTCGCATAATGAAAACTTACATCAATATTATTAGAAAATATGCAGCACAGCTGCGTCTATCGCTATTGGATGGCAGTCGACGTTTCAAGTTGAAGGACATCGTTTTGATGCTATATAATTTAAAGCTTCAAACCGGCGTTAATATTAAAGGTATAGCTCAATGTTTGCACCAATTCATATATGTATTTAGTATACAGTTCCTGCTTTTTGCGCTGATTCATATGTGCAAATAAAATGAATTTAGCAACGCCTTGGTGCACAAAGCTTAATCCTTAGAGCGGAAGTTACAGAATGCGCTCAGCACGGAAGGAAGTAAATTTCGTTATCGTTTATTATTATTATGCGCGATGTGTGAAATTTCTACGGCGTTCATACAGCTTAGCTCTTCTTCTGAAACATCCTCGGCAATATTTGCCTTGGCATGGAGTACGAAGCTACTAAATTTATATTCATAACGCAGGGCAGAAACACACGCGCAGGACGCGTTTCCACAATATACGAGTATATGAGTAGAGTATACAAAATGAGGCACCATACAAGGACATGTTATGCTACATACATACTTGTATGCATACATACGTACATAATGTTATAGTATTTGTCGTCAGTGTTTGGTATACATTATAGTTTCTACATAAGTTCTTTTAGAAGCAACAGTCGTCTTGAGTATAGCGTACTTATAAAGTATCTGTTGGTGGTTGTTGAGCAATTTGGTTAAAGTGCGCTTCCTACTGAATTTTTTGTTGATTTTTGTATTTCTATGAAGGCAATGTATGTAGATGCATTTTCTGTTATTTTATATAACTACGATGTAACGACGTACGAGGGTCATTCGTTAGCTTTGTTGTATAGAATAGTAAAGTTTGTAGGGGGGCTACCCTAAAAAGTAGGCGTGGCGGTAAGAGTAGGCGTGGTCAGATCGGTATAAAATTAAAATATACAATCGATACAATTATTTGTACCAAATTTTATGTCACTAGCTTTATTATTTTAATTTACGTCAAGAAATCGGCCCAATGTGAAGTGACCAAATTTTTACTCTACGAGAAATCCTAGGGAAAGACCTGTGAGCTCAACACTATCTTTTTTGTCGTTTTTGAAGCCCCTTTGGACACGCCGATAAGAACGAAGTTATTCAACGCCCTTTCTGAACTTGCTATCATAGCAAAGCTTGTTCGTGTTTGCACGATGACGCTATCACGCACCCAAAACGTCGTCATAATAGGATAGAACCTCTCCGAACCCTTTGATACCGAGAGAGGTTTCAGACAGTTTGATGCTTTATCGTGTGATTTTTTTAACCTCTTGATGGTGAATACGGTGGTTGTGCGATGCCTTTTTTTCATTTTTGGCCAAAAACTCCGTCACAATTAAGCTGGAATTTGCAAAAAATTCAAAAAATTCAGATCTTTTGGTACGAGTCTGGCAGGCGAAGAGTTTCATACCTGTTCAGCATTTTGCAGCTGATGGGTTCATCCGATAAATAAGACAAAAGTAATCGGAAGTTTTAGCATCAGCTAACTCAGAAACGTAGTGGATGATGCATGATAGTTTGGATTTCTTACCACCAAGGTAAGCAATGCGAAAACGTAATTAAAAAAATAAATTTCATGGTAAATTGGGTGTATCTCACGTAAATCATAATTAAATACAAGTATACAGCATAGTTCCAGATCGGACCATTTTAAATTATTCATCAATTCTAATAAAATAACGCGCTTATGTCCAGATCAGACCACTAAAGAATATAAACCGTTTTCGATCGTTATGAAACTTTTTACAGTATGTTGCTATCGATAAGGAGAATATTATGGGCTAAACTTTATTTGATGGAAAGAACATACATATCATTGTGTTAGCTGTAGAACAACGCATGCCTGGTTCCAGTTTATATAAATTTCATTAACATTTTTTCACCTAATTTGACTCAGTAGATGGTTTAACTTAGTTTATAATCATACAACAATGGCTAAAGTAACATTTCAACTCTTCCCAATAGTGATATTTCTACTGACTGTAGCTGAAATTCAAACTTCGAAATTATTTTCTGCGACCTTTTTTACGAAATAGCCGTAAAAATGTTCGTAGAAAATAATTTGGAAGTTTAAGGATAATCCGAGTTCGAATAATGTTCTTTCACCGACATCGATAGAAATCTGCCTAGCGTTTGAATATTTAGGTGCCGAGAAACAGACCGCCACCGAATTAAGTAGTGCCTTGCAGCTAGACGTACTGGATAAGACTGAAGAAGACTGCAGTTGAATATGGTAAAATATTGTCAAGCGTTACCCATTTGGATAACAATGGAGGTGCTATCTTAAGAACTGCAAATCGAGTGTATGTACGTCCGGAGTCTGAGCTTGCACCTAAATTTATGGAACTCTCTTCGAAATATTTCCAATCCGTGCCGCAAAATGTGAATTTTAAGGAAGCCGAAACTGCAATGAAGCAAATTAATACATGGGTGGAGGAGCAGACGGCAAATAAAGTACATAATTTATTGAAACCGGACGATGTCGATGATCACACAAATGCGGTGCTAGTAAATGCCATCTATTTTAAAGGAAATTGGAAAACAGAATTTTCCAAAGGTTTAACGGAAAAAATGGATTTTTTTGTGAATGGAAACTCGAGTATTAAAGTGGATTTCATGGTTAACCATAATAACGATTTCAATTATGCTGAGTTACGCAATTTGGATGCTAAAGTGCTTGAATTGCCACATGCAGCATCGAATGTAAGTATCTATGGTGATAGTTTTGCCCAACAAAAGGGCCGGATTGGCGAATTTGGAAAATAAAATTGGTACATTCGATTTGTACAAAATTGTTAGCAGCTTGAACCGTGAATAAGTCGACGTTTTTCTGCTAAAATTTCGTATTGCATTCGATGTAAACCTGATAAAACCAATGAAGGAGGTAATTTGCATACAAACTTTTTGCATATACTTGTATAATATAACAAATACATTTTTTCCATTCCTACATGCAGATTGAAATTAAAGACATTTTCACTGAAAATGCACGCTTAAGCAGCCTCCTTAATAATGAAAAAATGGCGCTTTCTGGGGCAATACATAAAGCTTTTATAGATATCGATGAAAGTGGTTCGGAAGCAGCGGCTGCCACAGGTAAATTTATTTTAATTTTATGCGTAGTTCCGTTTTTACAATACAAATTTAATATTTCTGACATATACTTTCAGGATTTGTGGGAGTGCAGCCTGTTATGGCCAATAACTCAAACATGCTTGAAGCAAATCATCAATTTATTTTCACTTTACACAGTAACAATGAAATTCTCTTTGCTGGACAAGTTGTGCGACCTTAAACAAGTATTTCAAGCATGGTGACAGTTTTTTTTGTCTATTTCTACCAAATATTAAACTGAAACAATAAAAACTGATAGAGGCACAGTAAAATGTGTTGGACATTCTAACACAAATATAACTTATACAAAGCTTACACTAAAGGAGTTAAGGCTAAGTTGTTACAAAATGGTCTGATGTAATGAGCTTCACTGATTATTTTTGACAAACTTTTAACGAATATGCCAGTTCTACGTCCATTCTAATAGAAAATGTTTTCATCAGATATTGCCGCTAAAACTTCTGAATTACTCTTCAAATTTGGTATGGATGCTACCCTGTGTCGAATAAGTATGCACCCATTAGTCCAAATGATTGCTGACGTTCTCACTTATTTGGCGCTACAAGTAGTTCTCATTGAAACCAAGTTTCCGGATGTCGTCCCAGAATTGATATCTGCATGCTGGGTTTCCCTCCGAGGGAAATTTGTATCCGAGGCTTTCTCTGTATAATCACTTTTAAAAGTACGAACCGTTATGAATTTTTTCATCTCGAATCGGATGTTCAGAGGCTTCAAGGGATACGTGTCCTAACGCACGCTTGCTAATTGCTTGAATTGTTTGCATAAGAATCGCTTCGGCCATTACCAAGTGAATGGTAACTTTCCTCACTAATGTGAACTTCTGTAAACTACCTCATTCCCCAATTAATTAGAAGTACTAGTTTTAATTTTGCGTGAATATTTGACATGTACAAAGAAACATTATTATTCTGCAATTTTCATAAATGAATACCTGATTAGAAACAAGAAAAAGTTGACTTCGGTAGAACCGAATCTTCAAACTCCGTGACAAATTTATAATACTATTCACACTACGTGAGATGAGTATAAAAATTAATTAATTTACTCGTGCCATATGAATATATAGCGTGTCGTCTATAGTAACAATCTTAGTTCAAATTGGTTGGTTGGAATGCAAGATGCTAAACGTAAACTTTTACTTTCTAGTGGCTCATTTTGGTATTGTACTTGCCATTTAAATTAATAAATTAAACAACTGAATCATTTGACGTGTTAAATTTAATATTAGAACCAAAAAACGCTTCAATATAGGCTACAAAAATAGGCTACAAAAATAGAAGGGTAAGCGGGCTAGCTACGCCAAATCTCTCTTTATTGAGATAAGGCGCTCCGGGAAGTGTTACCTCAAAACAACCGTTAATTCTTTTAAAAATTGAGTCATTACTCTTTTCTGTTGGCACCAAATGTCTCCTAAGTTCAATTCATCAAGTCGTATAAAAAAAAATTGTTCAAACATATTCACAGAAATCTATGCTCTAGCGCTACAAAAATTTACTTAAAGGATAAAAATTGAACTTCGATGGAACCGAAACTTTGATCAATTCGCATGAAGTTTCAAGCTGTGAATTTAACATGGGGTAAAGAAAAAACATTTGTAAATTCTAAAAACCTAAACGAGTTTTGTAAGTTTGTAAGAGTTTGGCGCATGACACGCCTATTCATAATAACTATATATATATAATTATATATGTATTTCAAAAGTCATTCAACTTCAATATCAAACCATCAAACCATTAGTCAAGTTTATTTTTCCAGACATTAAATAAAAAAGTTTTTTAAGGAAAATCCCAAAAGGGTGTGCTGTGTGGAGTGCTGCCCCTAAATAAAGGGAATCACACATATTTCTCTATATGTGACCCTTTCGTTCATAAGAAGCCACTATATTAAATTTTTAGTTTATATTGACTGCAATAAAAAAGTCTTTCATACAAAATCCAAAAAGTGGGCTGTAACTTTGTATTTTGGCGACCTGTAGAAGAGAGCAGGACACGCCCTTTTGTGGTCTATGTGAAGTGTGCGTCCTTAAGAAGTCATCATGTCAAATTTCAAATCGATACTGACTTCAACAAAAACGTTCTCCATGCAAAAAGGCAAAAGTTGATGGGTGTTTTGTATGGGGGCTACCCCTAAAAGTGGAGCGATCAAACCCATTGATATATATGTGAAGAGTCCTTTCATCCATGCCATTTTTTAAGGTGTTATGAACTGTAATAAAATATTGATTCATACAAAAATTCAAAAGTGGGCGTGTGGTTTGTATAGCGACTGCCTCAAAAAGTGGGCGTGACATGTCAATATGGAGATTCAATTTACCTGCACTAGAAAGAATTTTTAGTGCTAATTTATAATTGGATTTCTTAAAAATTGGTCCATAAAAAATGAGCAACATCATCCAGACAGACAGACGGGATAGCTACATCGGCTCGTCTCTTCAAGAATTTATATACTCTATAGAGTCTACGATGCCTTTTTTAATGCGTTACGAATAAATTATTTTTACCTCGCCTTGAATTTAATTAACTTGATGAATGAATGATTGTGTATTAAATTTTGATATGTTTTCTTTTTCCAATACGTAATTTACAATCTAGTTTCAAAGTTTATGTACCCATCAGTATGGTGGATAGGGTATCATAAACATATGTTCAAACGCGGATAGTAAAATAATTAATAGCTTTCGTTTAAATCCGTAATATCGATATCGAAAGTTTTCACTAGAGTTTTCCGGACAAAACTATCGATAACGACAGTTGCTAACGAGTCGTTTTCTCATAGCATTTACCGCAACTAATCGCTCAGTTTGTGGCAGTCGAATTTCTTGCTCGTCAAATTAGCTTACATATTTATAACTTTGCACAAACGTATATAAGTATGTATGTATTTCAAAAGTCATGCTACTTCAATATCAAACCTCACCAATTTGCAACCGCTGAAAAACCACAATTACATGTTTTACAATTTACACTTAATTGCTTAGCACTATATTCTAATAGTAGCTATAACAACACAATACTATCAACAACAAAAACAACGATGACAAAACCAACTAACGACAAGCATTTACAACCGCAATATAATTAATTTATGTCGAGTACAAGTCCTTATGCAAAAAGGACAGCTCTTGGCTGTTAGGTTTATTACCACCCGAACTTCCTCGAACTCCTTCCATGCATATCTATTTTGGTTGACTGTCTTTGCTTGACTAATTCACATAAAAACGAATCACAAAAAGGAGAACCACGCCCATTTAATTGTTTGCAATGAAGCTTAACTTGATGCCCAGTGTTGGTAAGTATAATAAGTGCGAAAAGTGTTAAAAAGCAATGTAAAAAAGTGAAGTGCAATTAAAATTGGATTAAGTAACTGGTTGAGAAAAAATGAGTGGCAAAATAAGAAGGAGATTTAGACAAACATGGAAGTAGATATATTTTGTACACATAACAGCATTACTTTACCATAATAGTACTTAGTAATTGTCATGAGATTTGAAGCGTTTAAAAAATTGTTTTTGGTTTTTTCATAATCTGTAGTTTAAACCTGCCCTATGGGTAACAATTAAATTAAGTGACACTGACTTAGTATATAAGTTAACTTAAACAATTCTTTTTTTTTTTTAATTATTGCTCATAGCTCACTTAGGAGTGCATTCTCAATGTTCGTTTAACGCCACCAGTTTTTTATTGTGAGCCTTAGCAACGCTAAGTGTTGTTAGGAGTCAGCTTGCATATCCACTGGAAGTTTTACAATTTGGACTATACGAGGGGAACTATTTATAATTCGGGAATAGCAAATAATAACAAACATTTTTAAATGAAAATGGCTTTATTGTTTTTCAAAATATTCCCCTTGATGATCAATACACTTTTGCATTCGTTCAAACCATTTGTCAAAGCAGTTTTTCCATTCCTCTTGAGACACCACCAAAACATGGTTTTTGAACGCTTCAACTGCTTCTTCGGTGCTCGTAAATCGTTGACCACGCACTTTACCTTTGATACTCGGGAACAAGAAGAAGTCATTGGGTGCCAAATCAGGACTGTATGGAGGATGAGTCATTAATTCGATGTTTTGACTGCTCAAATATGCACTTGTGTGACGAGATGTGTGAGAGCTCGCATTGTCATGATGGAGAATGATTCGTCTTTGGCTATTGGTTTTACGAATTTCTCCGAAGACTTCCGGCAAACAAATGGTAGTGTACCACTCAGAATTTACTGTAATACGTTGCTCAAGCGGAACAGTGGCCACATGACCCATTCGTCCTAAGAAACAGGACATCATTTGATTCGCTGTGCTTCTTTCACGAACAACTTTTGTTGGATTTAGCTCGTCTTGAAATACCCACACGGTCGATTGCTGTTTTGTTTCCCGCTCATACGCATATATCCATGATTCGTCACCTGTCTTGATTTTACGTCACGTTTTTTGAAGCACCACGGTCGAAATTTTTAATCATTTCCTTACACCAATCGACTCGAGCCTTTTTTTGAGCGATTGATAAATTATGGGGTATCCAACGAGAGTACTTTTATGCCAAAAAAATGTCAAACATTATTATGGTGTTGCCAGATTTTAGCTTTTGACATTAATGTTGCCAGTTCCCGAACTATAAATAGCAGCCCTCGTATAACTTAATTAAGAACATTTTATCATTTGAGCACGATTTGTGTTTATAGTCTGTACAGAAAATATTTGTAGCAGAGTATTGTGAGTTTTTCGAGCTTTAATGATCAGCGCGACAAGGCGAATCGATATAGCCATGTCCGTCCGTCCATACGTTCGTATGTCTATCTGAGAGAAAAGTTATCCACCTAGATACGATTTAGATAAACTAAACTTACGGTATAGACTCTCTAGGTACCACACTGCTACAAGAGTTACTTGAAATTTTATAACTTGCAACCATTTTAAGACAGTGGTAATAAAATAAACTCAGTTGTAAATTTTTCCAATATATTTGTTATAATTGTATAGTAAGCCATCATTTGTCTCAAAAATTTATTTGCATAGTTTATAAAGTAGTTTGTAAAAAAAAAATTTTTAAAGCAAATGTTTTTTTTTTTTGGAAAACGTGATCATGTGGCAACAATGACATTAGATCAATGTCTAAATGGTCCACCATCATTTGTTTGCCAGAAAACGCGAATAATTCTCCACCAAAGTAATGCGAGGTCTCATACCTCGGCACAAGCAAGTTTCCTTTTGAGCACTCACAACATTGAATTAATGGGTAACACGCCCCGCAGTCAAAATTTGGCACCGAAGAACCTTCTTGTTCAATTACATAAAAAATAATCTGCGTAGACAACGATTTTCGTCGACAGAAGAATCCATTGGTGCATTTAAAAATCGTGTTTTTGAGGTGCCTCGAGTGGAATGGAAAACATGTTTTGACAAATGGCTCGAAAGCTTGCAAAACTGTAAAGAAGAATATTTTGATGACAAAGTCACAATATTATAATGATCCTTGTATTCTATAAGACAAGGCGTCAGCTAAACGATTTCACACGTTTGTCCTGTTGACGTCACAAGAACTCCGTTATCATGTTGCTGCAATGAATGTCATTTTCAAAAGTATAAAGACCAAATCACTCTGCCCGACTAAAATTCGCAACAGTTAGTTGTTCGTTGTGGATGCATTTGTTTCTCATTTTCTGAGCGCCAAATTAGACAATTTTTTTGTTGACGAACCCAGTCAGTCGAAAATACGATGATCATACGTTGTTATATTGTGCAACGCTCCATTTTTAATAATCGGAACTATCGTAGATGCCAGCTGTCAATTTTCAGAGTTGCCACATGTACAGAAAAAAATGGTGCCAAATTTGAATCGTGCACTCTTGTTGAGATACCCTATAGTTTATAAGACACATTAAATGAAATTTTATAAACTCTATTTACTTTCAATTAGGGTTGTCAAAGTGTCGATGATGATATTTTTAAATGTTGGTTCCATAGGATATCAGGGTAAGTTAGGTTTATATAAATGTATGAAATATCAAAAGTAAAGTCTCCTCAAATTCAAAATTGGCACTAACAAAGTGGCAATGAGGAGAGAATATCATGAAATAAACAGAAATGCATGACTTGTTATATTGAAAACCCTAACGTATAAATAGTGTATAAGCACCAAGGTGAGCTACAAAAAGAGTCGCCTCATAGAGTTGCCGACAGGCTAAAAGTTCTAGTGAAACTAGTCAGCAACTTTTGTGTATCATAGGTGCACGATTAACCTTATTAATAGATATCTACTAGATGTCCACTGCACTAGATGTCCACTGCAATAAGCGAAATAACGATGTAAACAGACTACATTTTTCTTTCTAGAGAATGAATTTCATAGATGGATCACACATCAAAAATAAATCGATTGAGTTGTTCTAAAGTGAATCTAGTGCACCGAGACGATTCCATACTGTTAAACACAATTTTTACCGAACTTGCAGATGAATTAAAATTGCCTTTTCATCGATGCAAGATATCTTATATATAAAATTGGAAGTATGTATGTATGTTCGCTCCCTATAGACTCCGAGACCGCTTGACCGATTTTGATCAAGTTTTGTGGCAATATTCAAATTAGTTCCGTGGGTGATCCTGTGAAGTTTCGTGGCGATTGGATAAACAGAAATTTTTTTGGATTTCTTAGATTTTCCTTCCATTTTTTTTTTTTTGTTTCAATAAGAAGGAGCATGTGGAAGGTGGGAAAGGGGGAAGGAGTGGCAGTGGCAAGGAGTGGCAGGGGAAAGGGGAGTGTCGTTGACAACGTCGCGGAAACCTATTAGTCTTCTATATTATTGATTTATGATTATTTGTATTTATTTTTTATTATTTATAATCAACATAGTACATGGCGTTGAAAAACTTCGTTCTTATCGGCTTGTCAAAATAGACAAATATGTGGGTCTTTGTCATACGCTCGGCACTTTTCCACAATGATACTATACTATCAGTGCAGCCGTGTAAGGCTCTAGCCGTTTACACAGTACGCGGAAAAAAAATTGTATTCGATTGATAGGAGCATTCCACGGTAGTTCGTACAGACAGTGGGGTCTCCTTTCCTGAAAATAAGACAGAGAAAAATGAGATTCAAATTATTGTTCCCTTCATCGCCTCCAAGTAGTGTGGCGAAGCAGTAATATATTGAGATATATTATATATTAAAATCGAAAAAATAAGTTAGCCGTTAATGTGAATAATCCAAGTAGTTCAAAAATTCGAGAAAATCCCATATGATGAAAGTCCCAAACCCAAGGAACACCAGAGATACCTTGTTAGAATTAGGAAATAATGCAGCCAGTCAGAAGGCAGTAAGTAAAATCGTAAGTATAGTGAAATATCGGATAAGTAAGCGAGAAGTGAAGGTAAGTATAAGCACCGTACCCTGTCGTATTAGTGCGCGACCATGTAAACGCATCGTACCCCTGTCATTTAATATCCATTGCGAGAAGGTGTATAAGCAACTAAACCTATCGTTTAATATTAGTACGCGACAGTGCATACACATTACACCATGTCTCGCTAGTTACGAAAAATTTAAATTGAAATAATTGAAAAATGATTAGAAAACTAAAAAGCGTAGGGAAACATACGCCTATAAATTTCTCTGAATATCCTTGAACATCCGGGTAGCGAAACCTCGGCTAAGAAAACTTCTCTACAGTAGGTTAAAGCAGTAAATTCTCCATAGTCTCAGGTATTCCTATGAACACTCTTCCATTTTCAATCTTGCTTAAGAATACTTCTTACATTATAAGGATTCTCTACCTTATGCTATAAATTTCGAACTGCAACCAATACCCTACAACCCAAATCTTTCTTGCTCCGATATCACTCTCTGACAGTTGGAGTTGTTCCACACTGCAGAGTTCTGGTAACTATGACTCGACTGTCATAGCAAGAGTGTGTTAGAAGTCTGGTGCAACCAATGACCGCCTTGCCATGCAGTGGAAGGTATGACTCTTCTGCTCACATATACCTTCAGAAGCTGAAAAAGCTGAATAGGCTTCGGCGGTCTGTTTAGATTGGAGCTTTGCGACGTCTAGCTTTTGTTTAGTGGTTGGACATGCGGACTGTACTATGTCAGGTAATGTTCTAAGTCGTGATGAACTCTTATTTACTCTTCTCATGTTGGAATCCACTGCGACTTGATATTTCTGAGATTCTTTCATACGAACAATTGTCACTATATGAAATAAGAAGATATGAGTTTGTAAAATTTCTAACCCAAGCACAATATTAGTAAACAAAATCCCTACTGTATTCAGCATAATGTCATTAAAACTACTAAATACAAATATAAAGCATAAACAAATTCCACAAAATCTAATACCTTCATACACTCTCACAGCAAACAGTCGACTTCATCAAGCGCAATATTCATTGTCATTGTCAACACTGGAAAATATTATTACGCGAGGAGCTCTATAGCATAGGAATGTGCCATCATCATCAAATAATACAATATGATCTACATGCATATGTCAACAGCAACATAATCTTCGCCATCATTGTCTTGAATACCCAAACCACTATTGCCAGCATCAATTTGTGTTGTGTTGGGTGTATCCTTTTTTTTTCGTTCCTTGCAATGTTTGGATACACATTTGTATGTTTGCTACTGTACTTATGTATGTGCCAGCTGAGTTGGCAACAAATTGTGGTTTTAAATTTGTTTTTTTTTTTTTGTGTTTTCTTTTTTTAAACACAACTGATTCCCAACGCATTGTCATCGAATGTTCAGTCCTCACTGAGTAACTCCTGGTGCTATGGGAGCGTTAACAAATTTTGCATGTCATGAGATATTGCAAAACATGAGTATGTAAATTTTTTGTTCTCGTATTCACTGTGCTACTTTATACACATCTGTATATATGTTATATATTTATGTGCGGTGGCTTTATATTAATGGCATTGAGTGTAGCGATGATTTAATATAAGTATTTTGTGTAGCTGAAGAAAAGGTAAGCGTTCTGTTTGATAAAAATATGCTAAACAAGTGTTGGCAGTTTGTCAAATTTGATTTGTCATACATCACAATGACTTTCGAGCTGACAAGTATGTTGCTGAAATAGAGAAAAATATTTAAGAGAAAGTCAAGGATGTAGAGATACAAATTGTACTAAACTGTACTATGAAGTTATTTCTTATTTATTTTTATTATTTAAGCCAAATTGTTTTCTAAACGTGTGCTGCATAAAAATTAAAGCATTTTAGGTTTTTGAGTTCACTTAACATTGTATATAATGCCCTTATACTTTCAGAGATGTTCACTAACTATGCCAGTCACAATTTAACTATTCAAGTAGTGAAGCTCTTTGCTTCTAACAGTTCAACAGACAGACTGACATTTAAATGACAAACTTCAAAGTGACAGCAGTACAAAAGTACAGATGCGTTGATAAATAGTATTATGCAGTGTAGATGCAGTGTTGGAAAATCTCTTACGGTGCTGCGTTGCTTTGAAGTGCGTTTTTTTCTACACAACTCTTTCATTCGGATCAACACTGCGCTTTTTCTTGCTTTTTCTTGCTTTTACTTGCTTTTACTACGCGCTTCATATGTAGATATGTACTTTCATCATGTATGCTGGCTTCGACTCCTTTATACAGTGTGTTTCACACGTAGTGTGAATAGTATTATAATTTTGTCAAGGAGTTTGTAACGCATTAAAGGTAGCATAAAGTATACTAGATTATTATACTGGATTACTAACTAGCCGTTTCTGTATGTTTTTCTGTTTGTCCATCTGTCTAGTGAAAAATATAGTAGTTCAGCGATTGGCTCAAGTACATACTCGTATGGCAGGACCAAGCACATTACCTTGTGGTACACCAGCTCCAATGGCCAAAAAAAAAGGCCAATAAATTGCGTTACATAATACTTGAGGCCCCCATTACATTGTCGTCAAATACTCGATAGGTACTCCAGAAGTATTGCATAAGGCGCCATCCTGTTGATACCAAAGACCTTCCGACCCTTATTCTCGTACTTTTGAAAGATACGCCATAGATGGTGATTCCGTTTACTTTGGTTTCGAAGAAGTATGACCCGATGATGGCACCATTCTATCTAAACCGTTAATTTTTCGGGGTTTTTTGATAGAGCTGAAAGATTACAATTAAATTTTCGTCGCCCCAAAATTGGTTACATGCTTCGATAAGCAAAATTATCGAATTTGGAGCGACGAAATCTAATTGTGATCTCACCGGTGTTTAAGCTTGGTCCCAAAACAAGTGTTTAAGGTTATATCGATCCCAAGCTTGTATGTTATGTCACTGTCACTTGTTGGCGTAGCCACAATACATACCCACAGCACTCTTTTATTTTACTTTTATGAAAAACTTCTTTAGGTAAGTAATTTTTAGCTTGCAGTTCGATATGGTGGTTGCTCATAAAAAATGTATAGCGTTAAGTTATGCCGGCTGACCCCTTGAATGGGTTCACACATAGACCAATATGATCCTTAGTGAGGCCGATGATAGAGGTCGCTCAGGAACTATTGAAGTCGTGTAGTTCTTCTGGCCGCATCTTCCAGTGACGCGAACCCAATGGTGTCAAGGTACTTGAGTCTTGATTTTGCGATTCCAGAGTTTCAGTGACTCCCGTTTTGTTGCATTTCCTGTTATGTTGGTTAGTTTTTTTGCGTGACCGGCTGCTAGACAATGCCCTGTTAAAATGCCTACAAATAATCTGCAGTCTCAATATACAGCGTTAGCTGAGATCCCAATCTTCGTAGCATATTGTCGCTTACAAGCTAATGGTCCAGATAAGTGTGCTGATGTAGACAATTATTTTAGTATTGAACCTCCAAATGTGTAATGAGAGTACATTATTTCTATATACAAATTGATGAAACATTTTGTGTAGAGTATTAAAGCTTTCTGTGTCGCCGAACTTAACGTTGGAGTATCTCCTTTTGTTTTTTTTTTTGGGTTTTGATTTGTTTTCGTCTGCGTGCAGTTGCTTGTAAAATTGCATTGTTGATTGATTCATTGAGTGTGTGAGTGAGTGCAAATTTGAATGAATCACTGCGTAGATGACTGGATTGAATGGAATGCCTGCATGCATATATGGATTGTCGTATCCATTTGCATAATGCACAATTTTCTATGCCACTGCATTTGCTTAAGTTGTACGAAAAATAGAAAAAAAGACTTCCAAATGTAATGGTTGAAAGTAAAAGCTGAATAGTTTAACTGGGTAAATAAACGTTTTTAAAGTTTTGAAAGTGAGTTGAGATATATTGCAAACTAATTGATTTTTATATCATTCACACACATAAAACTGGTGTGGTAAATATTATCAGTTTGTCTGAATGTTTGTAACGCATTAAAGAAGACATCGTAGACTCCATAAAGTATATATATTCTTGAACAGCTCGACGAGACGCGTTGATTTAGTCATGTCTATGTGTCCGTCTGTGTGTTAGTTCTTGCGCAATTTTTGGGTATTAAATTTTTAGATATCTTACTAAAAGTCGGTAATTAAGCTTTTTTTGTGTTTGGGAGAGCATCCATATTGATAAACTATGCCCAATTTTTGGTGTGTATTTGTAAGAATAGCTTCTTTATTTAAGTCAATATCATATTCGTTCGCAATTCGTTGTGGTGGCTTATTATGACACGCCGCTTCACATAAATATTCTGATCGGAGTGTTCCTCCACTTTTTGTGGTAGCTTCCATATAAACCTTATGTGTTTTTGTATGAAAATCTTTATTTAAGACATTATCAGTTTGAAACTTAATGTTGTGGCTTTTTTTTATTAAAAGCCGCTTCACATACTACATATGCTAATGATCCGCCCACTTTTTGGGGTAGGGTTGAGGAAGTTAATTAGTCCCCATAAAAACACACTACTCACTTATGTGTTCTTTTTTTTCTTATTATATTATAGTTAATATCAATTTTAAATTTGTCATGTTTGTTTTTTGTGGACAGATTACTTACTTACTTAGGTGGCTCTACAACCGTCTATCGGTCAAGGCAGCACGTAGGAAAGCGCACCATTCGGTGTAGTTTTGTGCGCGCCGGCGCCAGTGGCTGGCAATCCGGAGCTTCTTCAGGTCATCATAGACCTGATCTTGCCGTCCACCAATCAAGTTCAGCTTTCCGTCGTAAGCCTTTAGTGCTGGAGCTTCGGGGTTCAGTGTAGCCGCTGGAATTTAATGCGCTGGACTATGTCATCCTCATCATACAGTTCATACAGCTCATGGTTCATACGTGTCCTAAACTCGACGCCAACTCTAAGGGGACCAAAAATCCTACGAAGAATCTTTCTCTCGAACACTCCTAAAGACGATGTATCCGTTGATGTCAGTGTCCATGCTTCTGCGCCATACAGCAGGACCGGGATTATCAGTGTCTTATAGATTTTTATCTTCGTAGTTCGAAAGAGGGCTCTACTTATAATTTGCTTGCTGAACCCAAAGTAGCAGCGATTAGCAAGCGTGATTCTTCGTCTGATCTCTCGGCTAACATTGTTGTCGCTGGTAATTTCTGTTCCCAGATAGACGAAGTTTTCTACAACATTGAAGTTGAAATTCTCCATACTCACATACCGTCCAAGACGCGCTGGTGCGTCTGCGAGTGGACACCAAGTACTTCGTCTTGTGACTGTTTCTCAATCTCCGAGATCACCCTGCTTACTCGCCGTTCGTTGATGCCTATGATGTCTATGTCATCAGCATATGCGAGTAGCATAACTTCTTTATTGAAGATCGTGCCCGACCGTTCTACGTTTGGGAAGTGGCGTAGGATGTACTCCATCAAGTGATTAAAAAAGTCGCACGATAAAACATCACCCTACCTGAAACCTCTCTTGGTGTGTGATAGCGTCATCATGCAAAGCCGAACGATCTTTGCTGGGATACCAGGTTCAGATAGGGTGTATATTTTATTACAGTTCATATCACATTAAAAAATAGCATGGTGGCTTCTGATGAATGAACTCTTCACATATATATCATTGGGTTTGATCGCTCCACTTTTAGGAGTAGCCCAAATACAAAACACCCATCAACTTTTGCCTTTTTGCATGGAGAACGTTTTTGTTGAAGTCAGTATCGATTTGAAATTTGATATGATGATTTCTTAACGACGCATACTTCACATATACCACAAAGGGGCGTGTCAAGCTCTCTTGTAGAGGTCGCCCCAATACAAACTTATAGCCCACTTTTTGGATTTTGTATGAAAGACTTTTTTATTGCAGTCAATATAAACTAAAAATTTAATATAGTGGCTTCTTATGAACGAAAGGGTCACGTATAGAGAAATAGGTGTGATTTCCCTTATTTATACGACTAGATGATTTCAACGTAGGAGACATTTGGTACCAACAGAACAGAGTAACGACTCAATTTTTAAAAGAATTAACGGTTGTTTTGAGGTAACACTTCCCGGAGCGCCTTATCTCAATAAAGAGAGATTTGGCGTAGCTAGCCCGCTTACCCTTTTATTTTTGTAGCCTATTTTTGTAGCCTATTAACACGTCAAATGATTCAGTTGTTTAATTTATTAATTTAAATGGCAAGTACAATACCAAAATGAGCCACTAGAAAGTAAAAGTTTACGTTTAGCATCTTGCATTCCAACCAACCAATTTGAACTAAGATTGTTACTATAGACGACACGCTATTTATTCATATGGCACGAGTAAATTAATTAATTTTTATACTCATCTCACGTAGTGTGAATAGTATTATAAATTTGTCACGGAGTTTGAAGATTCGGTTCTACCGAAGTCAACTTTTTTTTGTTTCTAATCAGGTATTCAGTTATGAAAATTGCAGAATAATAATGTTTCTTTGTACATGTCAAATATTCACGCAAAATTAAAACTAGTACTTCTAATTAATTGGGGAATGAGGTAGTTTACAGAAGTTCACATTAGTGAGGAAAGTTACCATTCACTTGATAATGGCCGAAGCGATTCTTATGCAAACAATTCAAGCAATTAGCAAGCGTGCGTTAGGACACGTATCCCTTGAAGCCTCTGAACATCCGATTCGAGATGAAAAAATTCATAACGGTTCGTACTTTTAAAAGTGATTATACAGAGAAAGCCTCGGATACAAATCACCCATTGGTGGCTTCGGGAGGGAAACCCAGCATGCGTTGCGGATATCAAGTCTGGGACGACATCCGGAAACTTGGTTTCAATGAGAACTACTTGTAGCGCCAAATAAGTGAGAACGTCAGTAATCATTTGGACTAATGGGTGCATACTTATTCGACACAGGGTAGCATCCATACCAAATTTGAAGAGTAATTCAGAAGTTTTAGCGGCAATATCTGATGAAAACATTTTCTATAAGAATGGACGTAGAACTGGCATATTCGTTAAAAGTTTGTCAAAAATAATCACTGAAGCTCATTACATCAGACCATTTTGTAAAAACTTAGCCTTAACTCCTTTAGTGTAAGCTTTGTATAAGTTATATTTATGTTAGAATGTCCAACACATTTTACTGTGCCTCTATCAGTTTTTATTGTTTCAGTTTAATATTTGGTAGAAATAGACAAAAATTCAAATAGAAAACTATCACCATGCTTGAAATACTTGTTTAAGGTCGCACAACGTGTCCAGCAAAGAGAATTTCATTGTTACTGTGTAAAGTGAAAATAAATGGATGATTTGCTTCAAACATGTTTGAGTTATTGGCCATAACAGGCTGCACTCCCACAAATCCTGAAAGTATATGTCAGAAATATTAAATTTGTATTGTAAAAACGGAACTACGCATAAAATTAAAATAAATTTACCTGTGGCAGCCGCTGCTTCCGAACCACTTTCATCGACATCTATAAAAGCTTTATGTATTGCCCCAGAAAGCGCCGTTTTTTTTCATTATTAAGGAGGCTGCTTAAATGTGCATTTTCAGTGAAAATGTCTTTAATTCCAATCTGCATGTAGGAATGGAAAAAATGTATTTGTTATATTATACAAGTATATGCAAAAAGTTTGTATGCAAATTACCTCCTTCAATGGTTTTATCAGGTTTACATCGAATGCAATACGAAATTTTAGCAGAAAAACGTCGACTTATTCACGGTTCAAGCTGCTAACAATTTTGTACAAATCGAATGTACCAATTTTATTTTCCAAATTCGCCAATCCGTCCCTTTTGTTGGGCAAAACTATCACCATAGATACTTACATTCGAAGCTGCATATGGCTATTCAAGCACTTTAGCATCCAAATTGCGTAACTCAGCATAATTGAAATCGTTATTACGGTTAACCATGTAATCCACTTTAATACGCGAGTTTCCATTCACAAAAAAAAATCCATTTTTTCCGTTAAACCTTTGGAAAATTCTGTTTTCCAATTTCCTTTAAAATAGATGGCATTTACTAGCACCGCATTTGTGTGATCATCGACATCGTCCGGTTTCAATAAATGATGTATTTTATTTGCCGTCTGCTTTGCTTCATTGCAGTTGCGGCTTCCTTAAAATTCACATTCTGCGGTACGGATTGGAAATATTTCGAAGAAAGTTGCTTAAATTTAGGTGCAGCTCAGACTCCGGACGTACATACACTCGATTCGCAGTTCTTAAGATAGCACCTCCATTGTTATCCAAATGGGTAACGCTTGACAATATTTTACCATATTCAACTGCAGTCTTCTTCAGTCTTATCCAGTACGTCTAGCTGCAAGGTACTACTTAATTCGGTGGCGGTCTGTTTCTCGGCACCTAAATATTCAAACGCTAGGCAGATTTCTATCGATGTCGGTGAAAGAACAATATTCGAATTCGGATTATCCTTAAACTTCCAAATTATTTTCTACGAACATTTTTACGGCTATTTCGTAAAAAAGTTCGCAGAAAATAATTTCGAAGTTTGAATTTCAGCTACAGTCAGTAGAAATAACACTATTGCTAAGAGTTGGGCATCAATTTTTTGATGAATTCCACGAAGTAGTTTCCCGCCAACCATTTGGGATCCATCTCGCGGACAGTTTCCGATATCCGAGTGTTTCTGTGATTATTTCGTGTAGTAGAGATCTGGAGATTTGCGGAAACATCGCAGAAAGTTCATCAGTCAATCTGCGATCGTCACGGAGCAGATTTGCGACTTTTTCCACAATTTCGTCAGTCACAATTGAAGATCTTCCGCTCCTCTGATCATCATGCACAGACGTACGACCAATTTTAAGCTCGCGACACCACTTGTACACACTCGTACGATTCATTACTTTATCAAAATATGCAGTTTCACATCATTACAAATCTCAAACGGAGGTTTTCGCTTCCAAACGAGATAACGGATGGCGCCGCGTATTTCGCACTTGGCGGGAGACTGGATTGACATTGTTCACGAAACGTGTTGTCGCGTCGACAGTTCTCAACGTACTGTCCTCGAACCGGTCTCGTTGGGAGAAGAGAAGGGGGAGAAGTCAGGGTACACTGCAGTGTTGCCAGCATGAAGAACATAAAATCCCTCCGGCCAGTACACTTACTTTCTGGATATGCCTCGTACGTGCTTTCCATCAAACGATATGAAGCCCATAAGATTCTCCTTATCGATAGCAAAATACTTTAAAAAGTTTCATAACGATCGAAAACTGTTTATAGTCTTTAGTGGTCTGATCTGGACATAAGCGCGATATTTTATTAGAATTGATGAAAAATTTAAACTGATCCGATCTGGAACTATGCATCATATTTGTATTGGACGGGAGGGTTTTGTCATAGAACGAACCAAGAATTTAATTTTTTTAAATTATTTTATAGCATTCCTTGCCTTGTACTACCATGTTAAAATAGTCCTTTAAACAGTCATATTTCTATTTAATTAAATTATTCCAGCATTTTCTCATGCCAACATTTTCTGTTACATTCTGTTACATACAGACTTACGCTTTCAATATGATTTCGTAACACCTTCAAACTATGCTCATACATTTAGAACAACATTGAGATTAGTTTGAATTATCTCTTACTTACAATAATACCTACACATTTAATACCCACTTAGAAGTGAAACAATTCCGCTTCAGTTGAGTACTCTATTCATAACCACTTGAGCAAACAAAAGTACTTCTGGTCATTGAGCCTCCTCAACTTGAATGGCAACGGGCAACACTTTCATTGTCAATTAATGCGACGTCTACAGGCAGCAACTTCAATATTCAACTTCAATCTCAAATGCCACCAGTCTTTTAGCTGAACATAGGGCACACACACACACACACACACACTATTCATACACATAGTAGTTCTCACGGCCATACTTCATAATGAAACTCATTTACAATATTGTTCTACTGGCTAGCCCTCTCCCCTAACTTTGGCTTCTACTCAGACAACACTGAGTTCGAGTTTGGTCTTGAGTTGTGTGGTTATGAGTCCTTGCCAGTACATTTGTGCATGCAAATTGTAAACGGAAGTCGGACATTAGCCAACTGCCAACGAGTCAGAGAGACAGTTGAAGAGTTCAGCAGAGACAAATTAACTGACACTGACACACTAAACGGGCAAAAGTGAGCCAGCCAGCCAGCCAGCCAGCGAATGAATGAGTCAATGCGCGTGTGAGGCAGTGGAGACAATGGAGTCAAATGTGAGTTGAAAGTTTTGACAAGAACATGTGTACTCACTAATTTGTCTGTGTGCTAGTTAGACGAATATGTTTGAGTGAACAGGCAAACAGTCTTTTGGCTACATTAACATAATTGTTAAATTTTAGTAGGGAATTGAACAACATTTGGGATCATTTGTGTTTCAGTGTTGGTAAATTGATCTTGAAATTTAAAAATTGTGCCAAATGAAATATGTATGGTAATTTAAATGAATTATTTAAAACGCTTAATCGACTTTTAAAGGTAGAGTTTATCAACTAAAAAAAACAATCAAAAATATCCATACATGGTGAATTTATACTAAATGTGACGTATTCATCTCAGCTGTGCTCTTTTTCATTTCTTATTTATCTTTTGTCTTACTCTCTTTCATTGTTTGCGGATTGGGCATTTCGTTTGTTTTTTTTTTCACGCTCAACACACAGACTTGCCAACATGTTGGCGAGCATCAGTTGAGAGCGTGGCTTCACAGTGTTATTGGGAAAATTTTAAAAGGAAAGCAATTAATATTTCTTCGAGCCTGTTGTCGCAACATGTTGAGCGCCATATGTTGGTCATACTTATCGCTCTCAGTATTATCAAATGGCATTGAACTGTTTTTTTTTTTGTCGCTATAATGGTTGAATTTCAATCAAAGAGCAAACACTAGTACATCTATATATATAAAAATGAATCTATATTTTGGTCATCGCATCACACGTGAACGGATGGAACAATTTCGCAAATTTTTTTTTGTTGTTATTATTATTGTCAGGAGAATGTTCTTATAAAAAAAAATTAAGAAAGTCGTAAAAACTATTTGTGAATTATAAGTGCTATTATGCTTTAAGCGAAGTTTACTATTAAGTTTTAAGCCAAAAGAGCTGCAAATTGTGCAAAACATTTTATTTGTGCACACTTACTCGGTGGTTGGAGAAGAGTGGAAGGGACAGGAGAAGAGGGGTAGGAGAATTGGTGGTAGTGTAAAGGAGCATGAGGAAACTGTGTAGGGGTTCCTTTTAAAAATGAAGAAGAGGTATGGAACGGTGGAGGGGGAAGGGGAAGGGGATGGGGAAGGAAATGTGAGTGCTGGGAAAGGACATAAGGTGATGAGGGGCAGGGGAAGAGGGGCAGGGGAAGAGGGGCAGGGGAAGAGGGGCAGGGGAAGAGGGGCAGGGGAAGATGGGCAGGGGAAGAGGGACATTTAAGGGAATGGGAGGTAAGGTAAGGGATCATAGGGAAGGATGGGCAATGACAAGGGGAATGGCAGCAACGCGCTGGGTATCAGTTAAGACAGATCAAAGGATCAAAGGGGGCAGGGAAACGGGGTGGTAAAGTAAGAAGCGGTAGGGGAAGGGGAAGATGAATAGAGGCAGCGTAAGGGGTGGTTGTAGAACGGGTGGAAGCGCCAGGAGAAGAGGGGTAGGAGAATTGGAGGTAGAGTAAATGGTCATGGAGAAGGTGGGGCAGGGGGAATGTGGGACAGGGGAAGGTCAGGCAGAGGGAAGGTGGGGCAGTGGAAAGGAATAGCAGGGGAAAGAAGAGGCAAGGGTAACGGTAGCAACACGCCGGGTACCAGTTAGTATAAATATACTCGTATATCTGACACAGTTAACATATTGCATTACAAAAAGTATAATTTTCTGGCAATTTCAACTAGAAATGACAGCAGAACTTAACGAATATTGAAGTTAATTTTGAAACTTGTCATACAAGTATAAATATATATAACCGCCTGAACATATATTAAAAAGTACACAGAATAAATTATTTAAAACACTTAAAACTACTAACAACAACATAAGTCTAAAGTCTCTGAGCTATATTTAAATGAATCGTTCACCGAATTTATGGCTTAAATATAAAGACCAAAATTAATTAACAACTCCAAATGCAGAAAACTTCCTTAAAGTAGGCTGCAAAAATCAAAACCAACCAAATTATCTAACAAATTTCACTCAGACCAGAAAACAAACAATTAAATGCTCACAGTCCGTAATATTTTGCTACGCTTAATTAGTTTTAATGCAAAAAGAGCAGCCAAACGTACGAGAAGCTAAACTTCAGGCCTGCAAAGAAACATTATTAAATTATTTATGAAATTGTAATGAAATCAACATTGCAGGTAGGCACTTGTACATGTATTGGTAAAGCCTAGGGTCATTCATTGAAGTTATAAATGCACATACAGCTACAAATACGTAGGCATATATAGACACATGCACACACTTGAATGTCCTTGTGCCACCTCAAAAGTACATCGTAATTATACTAATCTATACGCGAGGGTAATTTAACAGGTCAGTGACTTTTTGAATTTCCCGCGTAGTAAATTTAAATGCAATACTGCTGCTGACAACTATCATCTCTTAATAGACTACGGTCAAATTTAAAGCAAATTGCATCATTAAGCATGTGTTTGATAGCCATTGAAAGCAGAAACGAAAGGCAGACAGACGGACAAAAGTAAATTTTGTCAACCATATGAAACGATATTCTCAAAATGGCAGAGAATGCTGACAAGATCTAAAACTTTGCACCCAGAGTGAATTAAACAAATTTGGTGGTTGTAATTGATGAGAAGAACACCGCAAACCCATCACAGTTTAAAGTTGGCCTCCCAAAAGTAAGCTATACAGAGGCAAAGTCACGATTAAAAAGAAAATTGGCTTCAGAATTTGCCTTAGAGAATGATTACTCCATTTCTTTACTTTTACAATATGTGCTTTTAATCCAAAGAAGCTTTTGAAATTGACAGATTTTAATTCAGCCGGAAGCTTTAAAGTATGGTGTAACTCCATTGAATGCCTGTTTTTGATTTTAGGAATTTACCTTAAACATATCTTATCGATTTGAAATTAAAAAGTGGAAGGTAAAATGCGATGATAAGATTAAAATGATTTCGGAAAAAAAGGAACTTCAGCAAAGCTGAAGATGTCTCCCGCTTGAAAAAAGATTACACTGCCCTGCAAATTCCAATTTTTTGGATGCGAATAAAATGGGATCATGTGTTTCCGAATGGATTTACCTTTATATTTTCATTTTTTCCTTGACTCTTAGACAAAAACACACCTCCGCTCTAAGGGCGCATGCGATTAAATTGGCATAGGGCTTATTTGAAAGGGATTGTTTCAGCCTTGAATTTCTCATAATCGAATCAAATTCTGCCGAAAACACTGTTTTTAGGGGTTCAACCCCTATTTTCTCGAAAAAGTCACGTGATGGAAATCTTTTGAACTTAGATTCGTGTTCAGCACGAAAAATAGATTCGGAAACACTATGTCCCATCTTATTCGCAAAACTCATGTAGGCCAGTGTTATTAAGTCTATGTCAAAATCTGACACTAAAACAGACCACGAAGAAACTACTTCCAACAAAAGTAGTAACTGATTTAGAGTTGCCAAGCTCACAAATGAATTCTTAATTTTACGAATAACAATTACTAATAACAATTTGGTCTCAGCAGCTGACCACGGTGTCAACTGATGCTCATGCCAACATGTTGGCAGGTTCGTCTGCTGCTTATTTCAATGGCGTCACTAACTTTGATTTTTGTTGTTGTAATTTTGTAAGAACTTGAGAGAACTGAGATAGGGAGAGTTGTCAGGCCTTTGTGCTTGGCGAAGATTGTGAGGTTTTTAGCTAACTTAGACTCAATGCATTAGGAAAAAAATAACACTCCTCTTCACAACCTAACCAACCAAAAAATCAAGCAAATGTGTTGGGTTGAGGAGGGTTCAAAAAGGGTTATATATATATATATATAGTAAAAAAGGGCTATATGGGAAGTGTGGGTATGGTGGGGAGGCGGCAGGTGGCAGGGGGTATGATTCTACGAGTCCTAAAATCTATATATTCATATGTAACGATTGTCAAATGTACCAAGTTTCACATCTGTAAATACGTTTTTATAATTTAAATCCAAAAAAAAAAAAAAAAACGTTTTGCCCATAGTACAATGTCAAATATTACTTGAAAGTTATCACACGATTACGTTTGAAGTCAATTTCGGCACCGACCAACTTTCTGTCCATCTGTCTGCCTTTCATGCCTGCTTTCAATGGTTGTCGAACACAAACTTAATGATGCAGTTTGGGTACTTCAGCAACTAACCTCAAATCGAAATAATTCAAAATTTCAGGGACTACCCTCAAACCAATATAATTCGAAATTCGAAAAGTTACTGAATTATCAAATTGCCCCCGTACCTATGTTTAAGAGCAGTTTGCTGCGTTATTATTGTTCTTGTGTTCGTATATATACAAAATTTAAGTCATATATATATATATATATATATATATATATATATATATATATATATATATATATATATATATATATATATATATATATATATATATATATATATATATATATATATATATATATATATATATATATATATATATATATATATATATATATATATATATATATATATATATATATATATATATATATATACATAGATATATTAAATGATGTAGATTGATATTTGTATTCATGTACAATACATACTATAGATGCATTTGAAATTGACCCTGGAGATATTTCAAGCATAGACATACAAACAAATTCAACATTTACTGTTTTTCATGTGTTTGTTGAAGCAATTGCTTCTATTATTGCTCTTAACTAAATAGTAATAACCGGTCAAAATGCTTGTTTTGAATATTTGCTAAAGTTTTACTATTTATAACATAATTTTATGCGTTTAATTCTGTCCTGCAACACAGGCCTGCGACGATTTTCCCTTTTAAAAAATGAGAAGTAATTTCGGTAAATACACTCCCCGTCACTTGAATAAGACAGTTCTTAAGTTCTGGTTTGAACGGAATACATACAAATTTGATGCATACAAACACGGGATGCATAGTTATTGTTAGTTGAGGTTAGTTCGGGTATACTCGAAAATTTTTCTCCTCATCCATATACCACACCCAATTTTGGATGATATTCAAATCCAGTGAGTAGAGCGTCCAGCTTAATAGCTCCACATTTTATAATAATCTCTATAATCGTTTTAACAACCCGGGCTGTATGTATTTGTATATTATCAAGTTAATAACTCCAAGGCAGAGGTCCAAAAAGACGGTGAAAGTCTGGAAAGACCTATTTCAATATACTATTGTAAAACAACGCATTCATTGGGGTTGGCAAAAATTGTATTTTGCAGGTGCCATTTTTATTTTTAGACTTCTTTATTTTTTATCTTCCCTACAGAGTCATCATTAATTTCAACACATTTCTTTAGTCTGTGGATGCATCTACAAAAATAGTCCCGAAAATCGCATCAATTAACTCCGCATTGCACCAGATCCAGAAAATATACATCGCATCGGATACATCCTACCAATATTATAAACGAGAAAGGTTGTATGGATATGTAAATGTTTGTTACTCCATCACGCAAAAACTGCTGCATGGATTTTAATAAAACTTTTCAATTATATAGCTCATATATCAGAACAACACATGAGCTATAATTTATGAATAATTAAATTAACGCATTTATTAAATTAATTTAAAACAAACACAGCGCAAACATTTCAACCACGTCAGCTGCTCTGAGTAGACGACAAAAAACTGATAGCTACAAAATCGTCTAGCGTTCATGTGTTTGCCTTAAATGGTCACGTGTTAGAGATGATTCTGTTCTTTCTTTCTTCATTATCGTACTTAGAATACCTAGAATACCCATTCTGATAATTCTCGATCAGTTACCATCTCTACCCGTTCTGACCATTCTAGATCGGTTATCAACTTATCGGTTATATTAACGCTGATACAATATTCATGCTTAACCCTAATACAATATATGACCCTACATACGAACATTTATGTTTACAATATATACACATGAGAATAGGTCGTTAAGGCCTATGTGCATCATAACTAGTCTCTCATATATCGATCGGGTATGGATACTTTATATATTGTTACGCTGAACATAAGTCACATTGATCATGCTACGAACCCTTTTATGGATAGCGTCCATACAAACCCACCGCACACTTTTCGATTTTATTTATAAAATAAATATGGTGGAAATTGGATTATGGACGGCCGCTTCACATACATATACATATAATGAGCGTATTCCTCCCAATTTTGGAGGTAGCCACATAAAAACCTACCGGTTTCGGTTTTTGTATGAAAAACTTTTTTATTACTGTCAATATCAGCTTGATATGATGGCTTCTTATGAACGGAATATTCACATATATATTAATCAACTTTTAAAAATAGACTCCATACAAAATCAACGTCCACTTTAAGGTTTTTGTACGAAAAAAACTTTTTAATTAGTCAATATCAACCTGAAATTCAATATGGTGACTTCTTATGGACTGAAGCTTGGGCGTGTTCTGTCCACTTTTAAAAGTACTATCCATAAAGACCAACATCCCACTTTGTGGTTTTTATAGATAAAATTTTCTTATTTTACGAGATAACCACACTAATATTAGAAAGAACACTTCAAATGATCACTATTCCGATTTGAAAGTAATTTGTTAGATGCTTGTAAACAGTATTGAAGCTTCAGTTCTACCGAAGTTAACATTTTTCCTAGTTTTATATAGACTTATTATTACTTATTATACTTGTTCGAATCCAGATGTGTTTGATGCAAGACTGGTTAAACAAATGTAATACTAAGATCAACCCAAACAAATCTTCTCACGTAACATTCACAACTAGGAGACAGAACTGCCCTAGGGTATCATTAAACCAGTCATTTACCAACTGTTCTAACTAACTTGGATTGTATTTGGATAGCCAATTAACATTCAAACCGCATATAAAAGCTAAGGCTCAAGAGCTTAAAATAAAAACTAAAAGAATATATTGCTTCATCAATCCCAATTCTAAACTCAGCATGAAAAATAAATTACTGGTTTACACATGGATGTTGAAACCTGTCTGGACTTATGGAATTTAGTTATGTGGAACTGCAAGTAATCACAATGTCAATATACTTCAGAAATTTCCATCAAAAACACTTCAAATGATATGCAATGCTTCTTGGTTTGTAACTAATAACTAGTATGGATAAAAAGACCTAAATATTTGCACAGTTAAATTAGAATTAAGAAATATTAGTGTCAGATACTTTGTACAATTATGAAACCACAGCAACCTCCTGGCTATAAATCTGCTCGATAATAGCGAAGAAATACGTAGACTTCAAAGATTTCCTTAATTCCCTATGCTATTTGTACCATACATAAGCTTAATTTTTTGAAATTATAAAGTATTATGTATTGTATTATGTATTGTATAACCAAACTGTTAGTATTGATGTTGTGCCTCTTATGCTTTGCTCTTTAAACTCTAAAACTACAAATCCAAATTGACATGCTGCTTCCACATACTTCGGTAACGTCACTGGGCACTGCCAGCGCCAGCCTTGCCAGACAACACAAATAAAAATTGTTTTGAAACTTGAAAAAAGAAAAGTTGCTACCGCAAGTAATCAGCTCAACACGATGCGACTACTCAAACCGACCGAAAAAAGAAGTTCGCCACAAGAACCCAACGACAAATGAAACAAACCGAACACGTCATGCATTTTTTTATCGAACGTGTTATGAATTTAAAAAAAGAAATAAATAAAATAAAAAATCATATAGCAGCATTCGATGCGGCTTTTTCTACCCTACACACATATTACATACATATGTATGTGCAAGGGTATATTCGATTTATTGACTTTGCGGTGTATATTTTATAAACAGGGTATGTTTAAAAAGTAATGGGTGTGATTTTATTGCGTAGCGGCTATACGCCGTAGCGCACTCAGGTGCACTGCAGGTGCTTGATAGAGTCAGCTTTCGAACCGCAATTATCTCCGACCATCCGGTGAGTAAAGGCAGGGTAGGCGTGCCACCTATAAAATTTGACAAAGTTGATCTGCTTATGAATAAGAATGAATGAATAAGAAGAAGACTCTAAATATAAAAGTTCACTGGATATCTCTCTAAAAGTTTCCATTATGACTGTCTTTATACATACTATTGAAGTATGGACGACTTTTGATGTTAATAAAGATTGAATACACAAAATATATATACGTGGGAGCTGCCGCGACTGCTTCTTCCTGTTACCTACACATATTTAGTAAACCCTTGCCAACGTATGGGAATTGTCTCTCTATGTCTGAAAATAGTCTTCAAAACAGAACCCTCTCTACTCTACTCCGATATTCTCTGTTGGTTGATTTAGGTAGTAAACCAGCCAACTCACAGGCGACTACAATGAACGCCCCTGAAGTTTCTTCTGATTGAAGCTCCTTCATCCCAGTGACATATGATACCACTAATGTATTGTAATAGCTTCAGTTCCGAAATGACCACCTAAAAAAAAAATTCTAAGAAAATATTTATTAACAAGGTTCGAGGACCATGAATTTTTCGTACTTTTTCCCAATATAGTTTGCAACGTATTGATTTTTGCATTTACTGGCGATGCTAACAAATTGGAGCAGCTGAGAGAGTAAATTTGATTCTGTCCACAGGTTTCTTTTCTCCTCTCAGAAAATGATTTAAAAATTTCGCATAAAAACAATAACTTCAAACCTATTCGTAGAATGGCTATTTTATCTATGTAGTCATATTTGTTAAAATATCATAATATTAAATTAGTAGGATGTATTGATATAGTAAATCATTTTGCTCGAAAAGTGTTCGATACTTATTTATATACTGGGTGTCTCAAGAGAAAGTTCACATTTGATTTACTGATTGCGTGAACGCAACTATTCCGTGGGGCGCGGGGGTATGTCAGTCGGTAGCCCAGCTTTTGGGAATTTAGTCGCTATGGAGCGTTTCTTGGGAGCGTTCCGTGCGTTGTGCGTACGAGATTTTTATAACAACGGTAATTCAGCGACTTTAGCGCGGAGAAAATTCTGCTGTATTTGACATGTTCGTCATTTAAATGATGTTTTAAGCCCTCGACTCATTGGAAAATGGGTCGAGAAGTTCGAAGAGACCGGTTCAATGCTGGAAAAATCAAAATCCGGGCGTCCAAGGTCATCGAGAACGTTCGAAAACGTAGACAGTGTTACTCAGTCTGCTCGTGGCAACTCGGACCTTTCGACCGTTTGACACAATTAAAAGGAAATATCCGTCACTAAATGGTAGCCATCACGGAGAATACCTGCCGAGCCGTCATAGAAAATTTTAGTGCTCGATTAAATGTGAACTTTCTTTTGAAACACCTTGTATTATCTACAGCAGCTTACAGTTTTTTCAATGGTATTTACGTTCGGTGATCAGCGGACTAATAACATGAGGACAATTACAGATTAATCAGGACTGCACTAACACCGAATTGTGCTTTGTGTCGGTGGCCTGATAAAACGAAAACGCTCTCATAGATTAAAAGCATCGGCACTCTCAAGCAAGTTATCCCATAAAAGGTTGAAGTACATTTTTTTGTCCATGGTGCCAATAATGAAAACTAAGTTTTCAACATCAAATGCAGACTTGTAGACCCATCCTAGGGCGTTTCCGACTCCATGCACCATTGAATGATTTAGGTGTTTGCTCTGGAGCTCGGTATTTGGCTTACACCAGACATATTGCATACCAACCGTGCCACAAATTTTAAACTCGTATGCATATATAAAGTCGTTCCAGAATGAATTTGACTAAGTAACATGCTAATTGGCGAATTTAAGTCGATGTCGGAAATTATTCGTAGACTTTCCTATTTTTTTAAGTGCGTTAGAACCAATTTATGTAGTGCTATGATCGTACGTAGGTCCAATTTAATAGATTGTTAATAAAAGTGTCTTTCGGCGGGGTGATCAAATCAAATTTACCCCGAAAATAAATTGTATATGGTATTGGCAAAATAGATGGAACACGAAGCAGTGATGTACGATACATCATTCACGCACCAACGCGGCCTATGAAATATGCTGTGACATTAAATCAGTCAACTTTTTATGTTTTTCGTTAATAATTTATAGATTTTTAAGAGAAAGCATTAAAGTTTCTTTGGCGTTTAAATTTATCGATATCTTTAATAGTTTGCGAGCTATAGCCTTCCAAAGTTTTATATTGCATCTGCAACAGCGCCGTAACGAGCTTTTCTGGCGCCCGAGGAAAACTATAAAATAGTCGCGCCCTTCCATCACTTGATAAAGGTCCTACTAAATTCGACTTAACAAATATAATTTACAAATGGATTTTTCGAGATTTCATCGCAGCAAAATCATCAATTACATCGTCGCAATTTTCATTCTCAATCGATAAAATTGCTAAGTTGCTTAATCTCTCTCGGTCCATTGTCGACCTCAAATAATTTTTAATGAGTTTGAGTTTGCTGAAGCTGCATTCACAGGTTGCTATAGTTACCGGCGTTCGTGTCAAGAACATTCTGCATGCGGTTTACACATTAGGGTATAACTTTTTAAGATAGTAATTAGAATCAGCTGAAATAACTCCAGAGTGCTTGAACACTCGATATGGTCGGGTAAAATTGATAGCGCTGCATGCTTGAAGACAGAAATATCTTCAATTAATTCTGCTGCATTGGTATCTCTTTTATACTTCATTGTCAAATCACTAGCTGCTCTTTTTTCAATTCAGTTTTACTAATAGAATGTTAGGACTCGAACACAAAATCCGCTCAACTTCCATCAACTTCTTACTTCTTACTTCACTAATCAAAATATCAACTGCCTGTATAATATTGGTGCGAATTCATAGCTTTTCTGAAATATTTGGCCCATCAACTTCTCCCTCGTTCTTGAGCAAATATTCGGCGGATGATTTTGTATCGGTTTGGGATAGCTGGGATAGCTTGAGAAATGAGGTTTTATTGCATACGCTTTCGATGACTATCTGAATGCCCTTTCAATGAAACTTTCAAAGTCTTTATCAAGATTTTCCAACGTGACTTAGGGATAAAAACACTCGAAAATGCTCTCAACTAAATTAAAAATTTTTTCATTTCATTTTTCATTGGGTCCATTATCGTATACTTGGTCTCCAGCATCATGAATATTGAGATTAACTCTTTTCAATTTTTCAATAATATCAGATGCCAATCCTTCACCAGTTCTTTCTTCAGTATACGGTGTATTATTTAATTTTTATTGTTTAATTCCGTCAAAGTTTGGCGATAGTGAATCTCCGTATGAGAAATGTTTTCTGTGATATTATGCCTAACCCATAGGGTATAATATAGTCAACCAAACCGAAAATAGCACTCCTACTTGTTATACTTGAATTTCTGCTCTTCACTCTGCAGTTGCTTACTCTGCGCCGCAGGATAATCATATTTTGGCAACAATTGTATAACATGTGTAATTTGAACATTTATTTTATTTCTGGCATTCAGACAGGCAGACACACACACACACACACACCCACACATTCCTACACATAGATACACAGTCAGCACATCCAACCACTTTACACTTCACTGCGTAGCCTAGAGATTTCGAATATGAATTTTCTCTTTCCATTATTTTGCCACAAAAGTAAAATAACTTGTGGCATGCTTTCAGGCTCATTTTTTTTCTTTTATTGTACTACGTGTGTGTGTGTGTGTGTGTGTGTGTGTGTGTGTGGCAGAGTGTATGTGTTTGTGTATGCCGAACGGTCTATCATAAGTTTGTTTGTAAGCGCGTGTATGTATGAGAGTGTCGAAAAAATATTTCGTTATTACCCATTGAAGCGTTAACCATGGTCAATAAAAAATTTATTTAGACAACAACAATAAACATGACGTACACAGTTCTGGCTTATTTGCCAATAGGTATGCAACGAAAAAAAACGCATTCAGTACTCAGTACAAACAATTTAAAATAGAGCGAGATATGCATCAATTTTTTGCTTGTTTTATGCATTTTTTACAACAAAAAAGCAAAGCAAATTTGTTTTTTAAAGTGTTGGCATTTGATTTAGTCGAGCTTAAATACTTTACACTCTTCACTTCATTGAACTAATTTAAATTCAATTATCCTATTATAAAATAATACGTATAAAATTTTAATTTTAGACGGTTTGATTTAATTGGTTTTTTGCTAATTCGCATAATGTGAAACATTTTTTAAAGCTTTAAATCATTGAACTTTACAAAAATGTGAAATGTGAAAAACTTTATGGAAAATATTAAGTTTAACTTAACGCCCCATAAATCATTGTCCATTTATATACACATTTATTCTATACATTCTATATAGAGAAGCACGCAGAGTTTGTACTTCCAATGCACTTTAAATGATTGAGTTACGTATATAGAAAAGCAACAATTTTTGACGAGGGAAGTTAAAGTTTTGTAGGAAATGCATATATCATATCGTATATTTCGTACTTTAAGACAAGGCTCTACCAAACGCGATTCTTCGTCTGATCTAAAGGCGGACGCTCTTGTTGCAAGTTATTTCTGTGCCCAGAGAGACAAAGTTTGAAGTTGAAATTCTACATACTCACAGGCACACAAAAGGACACCAAGTACATTGATAAGAAAAATCTGTATTGCGTACTTGAATTGATCCATAGCGGTATCAATAGTATGGTGATATAATTTATTTATTTATTACTTACTGGTACCTCTCCACCTGCCTCTCCACCTGCCTCTCCTTCCCAACGCCCCCTTACCCTACCCTACCCTACCCTACCACCCATTTCCCAACCCATCTTCCCCTGCCCCCTTCGATCCCATTAACATGTATACAACAATTCATCCCTCTATCTTAAATTGTACCCTGCCCGTTACTGCCCTTCCCATGCCACACCTACCTCTACCCATCCTTCCCAATGCCCCCTTGCCCTACCACCCATTCCCCTAAACTTCTTCTACCTGACCCCTTTCCTTACCACCCCTTCCCTTATTTGTCTGGCCCTCTTTCAACATTTCATCACCCTATCTTAAATTTTTTAGGCCAGGAAAACTCGCGGGCATTCACAGTGGATCGAATTGTGAATCTAAGCCATTCGCGAAACACCATGAACACACACAAAATGTTTCATCAAAATTGGTCCAGCCGTTTAGGAGGAGCTCAGTCACGCACACACGTACAGAAGATTTTTATATTTAAAGATTAGAATTTCTTGTGCCAGAAGCAATTTCTTATGAGTTAACGCTCTAGTCACAGTATGATGATTTTCTTAAAAGAAGTACAAATTCTTGGTTAAAGAACTTTATTTTTCAAATCCGAAATTCTTAACTGCGAGCTAAGATTGTAAATTTGACTTTGCTATAATTTTTGTTTTTTTGTTTTATGTCCTCCCTGAGTTTGATTTAAGAATTTTCTACTTAATTCAAGTCAAAAAAAAAGTTATTTGACATTCTGAAACTTTTCTACTTCACTTGAGTACAGATGTATTTTTAGTATTCGATTTTTATTCTTATTTCAAGATTTTTATACTTATTCTAAGAATTTTTGCGGTTGATTTATAAACCCATCCCGTTTTGTACTTTATTCAAGAAAATTTAAATTTTTAAGTACGCCTTCGAATGAAAGCAGGAATTTCAAACCTATATTTAGAATGACTAATTTCTGTATACTTCGTCTTGTCCTCATTCACTGTAAGGCCCATGAGACGTGAATGTTTCTCAATATCCGAAACCGCCCTGCTAACTCCCCGTTCGTTGGTGTCGATAATGTCAATATCATCAGCATATGCGAATAGCATCACTTCCTTATGGAAGATCGTGGCTGACCGTTATACGTATGGGCAGTGACGTAGGATGTACTCCATCAAATGATTAAAAAAGTCGCAAGATGAAGCATCACCCTGCCTGAAAACTCTCTTGCTATCAAAGGGTTCGGAGATGTTCTTTCCTACTCTGGCGATGCTTTGGGTGTGTGATAGCGGCATCATGCAAAGACGAACAATCTTTGCTAAGATACCAAGTTCAGATAGGTCGTTGAAGAACTTCGTTCTAATCGGCGTGTCGAAAGCCGCATTATAATCGACAAATTGCTGGTGTGGGTCTTTGTTGTGCTCACGGGTCTTTTCCAAGATTTGACGTAAATGAATATTTGTTCACTGGTCGACCTCTTTGGTCTGAAGCCGCACTGATACTGACCTATCAGTGCATTCGTGTATGGCTCCAACTGTTTACACAGTACGCGGCACAGAATTTTGTATCCAATTGAAAAGAAACTTACTTATTACACGGTAGTTCGCGCAGACATCGTGGTCCACTTTCTTGAAGATAGGACAAAGAACACTGAGATTCCAATTATTGGGCATGCATTCATCGGACAATATTTTGCATAAGAGTTGGTGCATACGCCTTACCAACTCTTTGCCACCGGTCTTGAATAACTCAACTGGCAGTTCATCGGAGCCAGACTCTTTCTTATGACACAGCTTTTTAATTACTGAGTTGACCTCGTTATAATCCGGTGTCTCTACAAGATAGCAATCATCAATTGGCGGTTCTAGAAATGCTTCTCTATCGGAGGTATTGTTCTATTCATCGCCATCAAATAGTTTGGAGAAGTGACTTCTCCATAGTCTCAGTGATTCCTGTGCATCTGTAACCAAACTTTCATTATTATCCTTGCAGAAAGAAACACCGGGCTTAAAACCTTCGGTCAGACGCTTAACCTTTTCATAAAACTTTCGAACTTGTTTGCGTCTGAAAAGGCGTTTCTCCTCTCTTTCCTTGATTATGTGTCCTGTGAATGTTAAGCTGTGGAAATCTGTTGCTACTTTTTCGATGTGCGGCAAAGTCGATTAGCCTCTCTAAATTCTTGGAGTTAGCATTGGAAAGGCTAATTTTTACGAATGTTGGGCAAAAGATGCTTTTGTAATTTTGTCGATGAAATCACGTTGAAAAATACTCATCAATTGCATATAAATTCGTGCTTCCTTGCATAACAACTATAGTAAATGTCACAGGATATCTTGTTAGACCAATCCGAACCTATTAACCGCACTTCTTGTATTGCGGGCATGTCAGTCTTGTATATGTCGAGGTTATCAACCTTTTCTCTAGAGGATCTGGACATTCTATCATCAATGGGGGATCGTATCCGAGTCTTCTTCTGTGTCTTCACTGGTAACAGTTTTTTGCTTTGACGGGAGATAAATACTTTAGATTGCAAAATGTTTACGAAATAAAATTAACGAACTCATTGCACTGACCTCGTAATAGCATAATTTTTGACTTCCAGAAAATTTTTGTTTGTTTTTTATGTACTTATATTTCAGACACCATTGTGTCCTGTTTGCTTATTACACGCTCGTCACGTGGCTGTTTAATGTTTCGTTGGTCATATAAATACACATAGATACATTTACATTCCGCACATTATTTACGAACTAGATAGTATACATAATAGTATATACATAGTATATACATAGTATATACATAGTATATACATAGTATATACATAGTATACATAAATATATAGTAAATAAAAGTATATACTCACAGGACTAACAAATCGCAAGTATGAATTTAAAATATGCACTTGTATATCAAAATTTGTGCTTTTAAAGTTATTAAAGTTTTTATTCAAGTTGCTCTAAGTGCAGACAGCCAATTATCGTTGATTTCAAGTGAATTTGATTTTAGCTAAGTGGTTTCAAGTTCAAGTAAAAATTTATTTAATTGATTCGAATCGAAAATAATACATGCAGGAAATTCTTTGTGTGCATGTAGTAAATATCTCAGATGTTTAAAGAAGTATGCAATAATTTCACACATGCCAGCATATATATTTTTTAAACTAAAACCCGTATGCACATTAAATTCTCAAAACACTGGAAATATATACATAGGTATATGCATAAATTACAATATAAAACATATGAAATTAACTTGGTTTATTTTAGATATTTGAGAGGAGCAAGGACAAATGTAATTTAGTTCTAAAGTATCGCGTCTAAGGTAGGTAACGCCCTTGGCCAATCACAAAGACTCTCTCACAGAGCTCTCTCTCAGATCTCTCAATTTGCTAAAGCTGCTACCTTTTTTGTTTCTTTCGGTTCCTTTGGTTTCAGTTGGAAAAATAGAGAAAATATATTATCTATCTCTGTCGTCCCCTAAAGGGCGATTCACATTGTAGAGCGTGTCGATCGAGCAACTCGAAACTTTTGTGTTCGATCTTTCAAACATGTTGGCGAGCATCAGTTGAGTGTGTTTGTGATAGTGTTTTTGTTGGTTTAATTGTAAAAGAAGTGGAATCAAATAAATATATAAAACAAAAAAGAGAAAGAATTGATACATCAACCAAAATTCTTTTACACAGCTGTTCATTAATTCATTGCACAACTACTCATTAAGTATTGCAAATAAATTGTTCACTTATTACCACTTTCTTCCTAGACGGCCCTTTGTGCAGAGTAGTCTAATAGGAGAGCACCCATCTGAGTCATAGTTTGTACAGTGTGCCAAAATACAACACCAATGCAACGTAACTAATTTAAATTTTTGTTTCTCTTTAGCATCAAGCAGCCGACTTCGGCATGCGTTCGTTCGTAGGTTTGTATGTAAAAACACGAAGGTGTTCGTCCCCATGCGGCTATGGCTGGACAACGTTAATTTAGAGGCGAAAGATATTTCTGGACAATCCTATATTATGGATATTTTTATTGTTAGGTACTTTAAAGACAAAAGGTCGATTTTCGACAATAGGGAGAACTCTAGAAATTTGGCTTTAAACATATTTGCTTAATCTGTCTAATTTGTCAGCCTGCAAAATCGGCCCATCCTCTATTACAATTTAAAGAAATTTTGAATCGAGCGGGGTTTAGACACCCACTTGGATAGTTGTTTGGAATGTTAGCCAGCTCGCTAAACTGTTGAGCTACCGAGTGCTCAAATGATTACTGATGCAAATGTTAAATTTAATTAATATAAATATTATTAATTGGGTTCATCTTTTGTATATAGTTGTCCAATTTAAAAACATTCATTATTTTACAGACATGGCTAGATCTCCTTTGTGGGTTTACGATGATACTACTACATACTACATGCATACTTTTTTAAACAAATGCTTATTTTTGAGTTACATTAAAACCCAAATTCTATTAACAAAAATTCGATTAATTAAGATTTAGACTATTAAAAAGCCAACGGTGTTCTTTCAATCTCCGCCTCTCTAATATCATCCCGCACACATGATCATTTAAGGCAAACACATGACCGCTAGACGATTTTGTAGCTATCAGCTTTTTGTCGTCTACTCAGAGCAGCTGCGCTGCAATTTCTTTGCCGTTTTTTAGAACTTAATGACGTACGAAAGTAAGTAGGCGTGGTTAAAATGTTTGCGCTCTGTTTGTTTTAAATTAATTAAATAAATTTAATCTTCATAAATTATATGTGCCTATGTGCTATTCTGATATATGAGCTATATTATTATAAAGTTTAATTAAAATCCATTCAGTAGTTTTTGCCTGAAAGAGTAACAAACATCCACACATCCATACAAACTTTCGAGTTTATAATATTAGTACGATTCACAATCTGTGTGGTGAGTATAAAAATTGCATGTAATGTTTTAGAAAATCGACAAAAATTTCGTCGTACTTTTAACATGATTTAAAATCTACATAGCATTTAAACTCTGTTCGCATTACAAGACAAACAAAAACATATAGTGACCTATGTACATGTATATATACGAATGCTTGACCTAACTGTTTCGTTCATTCATAAGCAACGCACAGCGAAAATCGCCAATACCTTAGAGCCGATTTCAAGACACTAGTTTTCTTTTATGGTGAAAACACACATAAAGGCCTTGATATGGGATGTTCCACCCAATTGAGGAAAAGGGAGGATCAATGGTTTTATAAGTGAAACTTTTTGTTCATCCGATCGTTTCCAAACTCAGTCAGTATGCTCTACACAACATATAAGTAAACACGTGTGTCGCTAACTTTAATAATTTCCAACCCAAGCGCGGAAAAGAGTGCTCAGAATTTATATGCAAGAATAATTTTGTTCAACCTAACGTTTGAAAACTACGTTTGTGTACTCTACATAAGAAAAAAATTAACATTTATTTCGCCGATTTAGGAGAAAAGAGGTCAAAAGTATGACCAAAAAAAAATTTTTTTTTAGGCGAACAACCTTTTGTGCAGGTGTTAAATCTTGCACCTTTGGTATTTTGTGGTGCTTCAATCGTAGTTCATTTTATAATATGTGCCGCATGCTACGAGCAGACACATTGAGTGTTTACGCTAGTTGAACTGCGATTCGGCATGGATTACGTTGAATCTGGCCTTTACCGTTCCCAACATTTCTGCCTATATTGCTGTTTTTGGATGTTCACTTCCATGGTGTTTTTTGATGCTACCAGTATCATTGTAAAGTGTTATAGTCCGATACACAAACATTTCGTTCACACGTAAATGACGTAGCTCATTAACAATGGCTGGTTGCGATTTTCCAGCCAAATACAAAGCAGTAAAACTGTTACGTTTGAATTCCAATCTGGTATTTTTTTTTTCAACTGCGACGTAAAACAATGTGAACAATATAACAGACTGACACTTTACAAAACAAGAGCGAGCTGTCATTAGCTGTCATTAACACTTCGAGCATCGACACCTGTATATATAGCAATTAAAGTGCTTCTCTTTATTTCTCTGCCTTACTTTTTGTACCTTAATTAACTCAATATTACTTTACAGATACTCGAACTTAACATATACAATAGGTATTCATCTACATGTACCAATAAGTATCTACACGTCAGACAATTCAAATGTGTGTTGTATTTATAAATTTTTCAGTTTTGCAAGTTTTAAGCCATAAAATTAATATGCAGCCAGTTGCCTAAATGCAAAAATATAAAACAATTTTCCAATTTATGTAAGATAAAATTTAATTTTGTCTTAAGCAAAATATTTTGATTTAATTTCTGCAGAGCAATTTCAAATAGAAAATCAACAGCAAAAAAAAACACATAAGAACTCAATAAATAAATTTAATAGCAATTTCTTTTTTATGAGTTATTGGCAACATATGTCGAAGAAATATTGTTGATTAAATGAATCTTTAGGAAGGCAATCTCCACTTTTGGTTTGTTTTTTTTTCAACATTCGCTTTAGAATTAAGTATTTCTTTAAAAGCAACTGACATTGACTAGTCCTGACTTCTATATACTTTCAGAGATACACACATTCTTGCAGAGATAATTAAGCATGCTGCGCACGTGCGCTTTCTAGTAAGAAGGACGAAGTCCTTCGAATAGTAACCAGGCACGAAAAGCAACACCAACGAATTTTGTTTTATTTGCTAGTCAGCCAGCAGCCAAATTAAATGATTGCCGTCTCTGGCGTCGTTGTCTTTGTCTCTGGTGTATGTTCAAATTTTGTCCCTCATCTGTATATAGTATGTACTATGTCCTTACATATGTTCAATGTCTGCTGACCACAAAATTGACCACAAGTAACTAGTGTGCGTTGTGTGTGCTGTACTAAATAGCTACGCACACACACAAACATTCTCACCAAAATAAGAGAGAAAACAGTTGTACAAGTTCTTGTTTTATGAGTTCCAGGATAATATTTTTGAGCACAAAGTCTGATTTTTTCGCTTAAGCAGTTTATATATATAATGAAATAAAAGACTGAATAACTCTGTTTCATTTTTAACTGGCTTAATAAAAAATCATAAAATTCGAATACATAGTCTTGAAATAACTTCTCTTTGACACCACACTGAGCTCTCATTTTTTACGTCGGAAATCCACGGAACATGCGGTGTTCTCTGGATTTGACTCCACCGGTCTTTTTTTTTTTGTATGAATTTTGAAGAATAAAGATTATGCCAACAAGCTAAAGACCATAAAACAGATCAAAGACAACATTCAAACCCAAAATTGAGAACGTTAGAGATTCTCGAGGCACCGCTGCATCTATAAAAATCACTGTTTTATGCGCTGGAATCATTACTTTTGCCGCACAAATGTTTACATCAGTGCAGAAATGTAAGAAAAATGTTGCACAACCAACAACAATTTCCACTAAAAAAATCTTGCACTACTTACTTTAAAATATCTTCCTTCAAAATGCTAACTTAACAAAAAAATAATTAATATTTAAGACTTAATTATCTTCCTTATCAATTTTTGGTGGGTGAGCAAACGAAGTTTAAGCTTGAACAAACCTGAACAAACGTTGGACAGACGAAAAAATTAAAATTTCACACTTGGTCCAACGCATGATGACGATGCCGATGGAAATAAAACTTGTGTGTCGATTTGTATTACTCCCACCACGCTCCGTAAGGTCTGAATGGCGCAAATTTCAAAAAAAGAAGTTACGCTGCCGCACCCTGTATGAAAGAACAGATCTCAGAAACTATAATCTTACATCAATCCTAATCAGTTGCTGAGAGTCGAATGAAAGTGTTCCCATCAAGCCATTATAGTAAGAAAGCTTCGTGTGAAATAATCAAAAAGAAGTGTTCTGCTGAGATAGTGAGCAGTGTTATTTCTTGTTTATATTATACCCCGTAATAAAAGCATTTGTTACAGAGTATATTGCACTTGTAGAACTGGCAAATTGTATGTAAAATTGCGAAGGAAGCATCAGTGACAATATAAAGTAACGTAAATACGTGTATATCACTAATCAACGCTACAAGACGAGTTGATCTAGCCATGTCTGTCTGTAAGAAATGTTCTCTGTCTAAAGCAGACTTAGAGAAAATAAATTTACGGTATAGTCTCTAGGTAAAAAAAAAAGAATAGTTTTTCATACAAATGGATAAAAGTGTGCGCTGGGTTTGTATGGGTCTACCTCAAAAAATGGGAGGGCCCCGCTCATTTGTATATTTATATGAAGCTGTTAATTAAAAGCAACCACATCGAATTTCAACCTAATATTGAATTTAATAAAGAAGTTTTTCGTACAAAAACATGGGTTTGTATGGGGGCTATTCCAAAAAGTGGGCATGGCGGCTCAATGTTGATACTCTATTAAACTGCAATAAACATAACTTTATGTAAGCGTCGACTCGTCTTGTCGAGCTGATCAGGAATATATATATATACGTTATGGGGTCTAAGATGTCTCCTTTAATTTGTTACAAACTTTCAGACACAAACTGATAAAACCATTCCACACTATGTGTGATTGGTATAAAAACATGTTCTCTGTTGTGTTCTAAAGAGCGATTCATATTGTAGAACATGCTCGACGTTAGGCTCGAAACTGCTGTGGGCGCACTTCCTAATATGTTAGCGAGCTTCAATTTTGTGTGTATTTGAAATTTTTTTTTAAAAGAAGATAAATCAAACTAATATAAAAAACAACAAGAAAAAACGATAACTTCGGTTGAACCGAAGCTATAATACCATTAACACGAAACTTTAAACAGTATTGTAAAACACAAAAATGGGGGTTTAAATAGGGGCCATCCCAAAAAGTTGGCGGTATACGCTCAATAGTAGATATGTATGAAGCGATGTAGTTGATGTGTAATATGCCGCCATATCAAATTTCAAGTTGATATTGACGTTTTCCATACAAATGCATAAAAGTGAGCTATGAGTTTATACGGGACTATCTCAAAAATTGGGCGGGACAAGCCCATTTTTATATGTATATGAAGCTGTTGTCCACTCAAGTCCACCAAATCAAATTTCAAGCTAATATTGATTTAAATTAACAGTCTTTTCATAAAAAACACAAAATTTCGCGGTGGGTTTGTATGGCGGCTACCCCAAAAAGTGGGCGGGCCATGCCCATTAGTCTATGTATGTTAAGCGGCTGTCTATAAAAAGGCATCATATTGCATTTCACCCTAATATTGACTTTAATAAAGAAGTTTTTCTTACAAAAACACAAAAGTGGAAAGTAGGTTTATATGGGGCAACCCTAAAAAGTGTGCGGGTCACATAAAAAGGCACCACATTGCATTTTGAACCTAATATTGACTTTAATAAAGAAGTTTTCATACAAAAACTCAAAAGTTGGCAGTAGGTTTCTATGGAGGCTAACACAAATAGTGTTAATGTATATGTCAAGCACCCGCCCATATCAATTATTACGTTGATATTGACTATAATAAAAACGTTTTTCATACAAAAAGTCAACAGTGGGCGGTGGGTTTGTATGGGGGCTGCTCCAAAAAGTGGGCGTGTCGGGTCAATCTTGACACTCTATTAAACTGCAATAAAAAAAGTGTACGTGCAAAATTTCAACTGGATAGCATAAAAATTGGTCCCCAAAAAATGCGCAAAAACATACAGACGGACAGACGGACAGTCAGACGGACATACAGGCGGACATACAGATCAAGAATATATATACTTTATGGGGTCTACGATGGCTTCTTTAATTCGTTACAAACTTTCAGACAAACTGAAAATACCATTTTCTACTATGTGTGAATGGTATAAAAAAATGTGAATGGTATAAAAAAATATAAAGAATAGAAACACCAACAAAAATTCATATAAAATTGCAAATAAATTGTTGACTTATTGCCGCTCTCTTTCTGGGCGGCCCTTTGAGCAGAGCAGTCCAAAAGGAGTGCACCCAATGTGTGAATCACTTTTGAGTCATAATTTGTACAGTGTGCCGAAATACATCACCAATGCAACGAAACTAATTAAAATTTTTGTTTCTCTTTAGCATCAAGCAGCCGACTTCGGCTTGTATGTAAGAGACAACACAAAGGTGTTCATCACCTTGGGGTTATGGCTGGACAGCCTTGATTTAGAAGCGAAACCATTTCCCGTGACATTTCTGTATTATTGATATCCTTCATTATTGGGCACTTTTAAGACACAATGTCGAATTTCGACCACTGGGAGAATTTGACAATTCTAGTTATGTTAAAAATTTTAATTAATTCTATATGGTGAAGCGTTTGACTGCCTTGTCTTAACTGAATCTTTGATATTAAAGTGAAAATGTTCGTTACACTTGAATACAGTAATAGAATTTGTTACAACAAATTTGGCATAGTTCTTAGAACATGGATATTTTTTGTTTTATTTTTGCCTTTTAACATCAATTTTCAACGGATATATTTATAACCAATATATGTAAGCCAGTCGGTAACGTTTATAAGTATTTATTAGTTCATTAACAGCTCATTACTTGGACAATCGCAGTGCAGTAGTATATTTTAAAAGAAAGTCTACTCAGTTTTTTTTTTCTTAAAAATTTTTATTAAATATGATATTAATATCGTATAAAATGCTAATTTTAATTTTGATTATGATTGCAAAGTTCTATAAGCCAATACTTGCGGAGAACACTAGAATCAACCGTACATGTAGGTACTATAGAGTTTCAAAACTAACAATTGTTTGTACGTATATTGTTTTCAGTTTGTACACAATCAAATCCACCGCAATTGTTTCAAAAAATTGGTACAAAATATTACTACATTGAGAAATCAAAATCGCGTAATTGGTTTGATGCTTGGAATACTTGTAGACAATGGTATTCAAATCTCATTACAATCGAAAGTTCTTACGAAATGGATTTGCTAATAAAAGAATTGAAGCATAATAATTACTGGACAGCGGGCAACAATCAAGCAAATGAGAAGGTCTATCATTCTGCTGACACGGGAAAGGAACTGTCCTTTGTCAGATGGCATGACAATGAACCAAATAATCCATTCACCGAACGATGTGTTGAACTGAGAAGGCTGAATAACATTATAAAAATGAATAATTTCATTTGTGATCGAGAAATTTTCTTTATATGTCAATATATGGAAGATTTTAATTGATGTGCCACAATAAATTTAACTTTATTTGTTAATTTCAAAGAAATTCTTCGGATTTATTGAGGCTTATGTAGCACAAAATTGATCTTGAATATCTTTGAAAGCATTTAGTTAAAAAAAAAAACATAAAAACTGTTGGTTGTTATCAGAGGTACTGGTATGTATGCAGATTGACTCCTGCAGATCATTCAGGTTGGCAAGTGTGCACTTTTCTCTAGTTATTTCAAAAGTCTCTAAAATTTAAATAAAAAAAATGTAAAATAAACAAATTTGTTTCCCATTCCACACCATATCAGAAAAACTTGGTTATCCATCGCGACCTACTGATCCCAACAGTTAAAGACGAAATTGTAAGATAGATACTGCACACGCCAAGAATCACACGGCAATCTTTACGCGTGAAGGACATGAATTTTTATTTCTGATCCTGGATTCTTTATTCTTTGTGTTTTAGCAAATTTATATTAAAATATGAATATGGGAAAAAAATTGCTTGCAAAGTTCTTCGATTATGAGTTTGACAAAACCGTATTCACAACAATTCTACAATTTTGTCAGGCATTGGATGCTCCTTACAGTATGTACAAGGTTGTTCAAAAGTAACCCTGACTTTTGGAATAGTTTGCGCTTCTTTTATACAAGTAGGTGCGTTGGACAGGTATAAGCTGTTCTAGCTTCAAATGAAAAAATGGTTTATGTCATTTGATGCACATTAAGCGGAAAATGCACTAAAAATTCGGTTTATATGCGACGAGTGCGGTAACTGGTCACAATTGCAGTTCAATGAGCTGGCACATTATTGTACAACGAACGCTAACTTCTTTTCTCCACTCCTAACGGTAGGTACGGTCAAAAAATCTATATTTCTGTTTATCAAATTAATGAAGATTTTGGGTCATCTTTGATGAATTCACGCCCGCTTATGATGAGATCTGCGGTGATAATAGAGTTCGGTTGGTCAACATGTTGATCATCATTTTTGTCCTCACAACCATTTTTGTACCGCCTATACCACTGATGAACTCTGTCACGCGATAATCAATCATTAGCATTAAATTAGTTCATCAATTGTAACGTTTCGCTAAAACTTTTACCAAGTTTAAAACAAAACTTACCATTGAACCTTTTTTCGTCAGTGGACCAAATGGATTTTACAACTATTTATATGGGACTACCTCAAATAGTGAGCTTGACACGCCCATTTGTATATGCATATGAAGCGGTTGTCCATTAAAATCCACAAAATCAAATTGCAAGCTAATATTGATCTAAATGAAGGATTTTTTCATAAAAAAACACAAAATTGCACGTTGGGTTTGTATGGGGCTAACTCAAAAAGTGGGCGGGCTACGCCCAATTGTCTATGTATGTTTAGCGGCTGTCTCTTAAAAGGCACCATATCGCATTTCAACCTAATATTGAGTTTAGTAAATAAGTTTTCTTACAAAAAGTCAAAAGTGGGCAGTTGGTTTGTATGGGAGCTTCCCCAAATAATGGGAAGCTTCCCCATTAATGTATATGTCAAGCATCCGTCTACTTTAAGTTACTATATCAATCATTTAGTTGATATTGACTACAATAAAAATGTTTTTCATACAAAAAGTCAAAAGTGGGCAGTGAGTTTGTATGGGGGCTACCCCAAAAAGTGGGCGTGGCGGGTCAATCTTGAGACTCTATTAAACTGCAATAAAAATAAGTGTACTTGCAAAATTTCAACTGGATAGCATAAAAATTGGTGCCCCAAAAAATGCGCAACAATATACAGACGGGCAGACGGATAGACAGACAAGGCTGACAAGGCTAAATCGATTCATCAATATCTACTTATTAGAAGCTTTGTTAACAATAAAGTTGATATTAACTTCTTACCCTGCTATGATAACATTTTAAAGGAAAAACAGAAAAGTTTTCGTGACCAAATAAGAGTTTCAGAATCTGTCGCTGAAGTTGAGCTACAAAAATTATTGGACCACACTGCGTCGCGAGTTGCAAAGCGATATAATTAATGAACTCGAGGAGTTCTCTAATTACCTTAGATTAATAGGGAAAATGGGGCTTTGATGGCAGCTCTGGGCAGAGCGAATATAAGCAAAAATTTGAAAATAATAATTTGGAAGACAGTAATTTATTTATCACGTCATACTATGTCCATCTCCAACTAATAACAAAATCTAAGAATGATGAGGAGCACAAAATAATTTGGAAAAACCGTCGACCTTCGTTCGCCCGCTATCGTTCTGGCTGCTTATTCCATACCAAACTGACCACTAGGGTTCATTCCGTATCGGTAGATTGATAATAATTTGGCAGCTATATGATATAGTAGTCCAATCCAAATGAAATTTGGTCAGCACACGGAGAGCCTTCTAAGCTCCAAATTTATTAAATTCGGATAAAAAACAATACATTTTTGCGTGTACTAAGATTTCATTCCGAATTGGTCGGCTGAAGAAGCTATCCGATCTTGATGATTTTGACATATTGTCATCTAACTGCAGATAGAAAGCCTATGTCAAATGTTTCACTTTTTGGCAGCCGATTCCATACAAGACCGACCACTGTGCACTGGGAGAATTTTAGTTATGGTAAAAATTTTAATTAATTCTGTATGGTGAAGCATTGACTTTGTCTTATCTCAACTAAAGCGTTTGATACACACGAATACAGTAATAGAATTTATTACAACAAATTTGGCATAGTTCTTAGAACATGGATATTTTTTGTTTTATTTTTGCTTTTTAACATCAATTTTCAACGGATATATAACAAATATAAGCCAGTCGGTAACGTTTATAAGTATTTATTAGTTCATTAACAGCTTATTACTTCAACTGGAAATACTACTTTCGGACAGTTGCAGTGCAGTAGTATATTCTAAAAGAAAGTCTACTCAGTTTTTTTTTTTCTTTAAAATTTTTATTAAATATGTACCCATATAGAATGCTAATTTTAATTATGATTGCAAAGTTGTACAAACCAACACTTGCGGAGAACTCTAGAAAGAACCGTACACGTAGGTACTATAGAGTTTCAAAACTAACAATTGTTTGTACGTATATTGTTTTCAGTTTGTACAAAACCAAATCCACCGAAAACGTTTGAAAAAATTGGTATACATTATTACTACATTGAGAAATCAATACAGCGTAATTGGTTTGATGCTTGGAATACTTGTAGACAAATGAATTCATTTCTCGTTACAATCGGAAGTTCTAGTGAAATGGATGTGCTAATAAAAAAGTTTAACCATGATAGATACTGGACAGCGGGCAACAATCAAGCAAATGAGAAGGTCTATCGTTCTGCTGGCACGGGATGGATACTGCCATATTTCAGATGGCATGATAATGAACCAAATAATCAAACCCTAGAACGATGTGTTGAACTCAGAAAGAAGAATAATGTTATAAAAATGAATGATTACGTTTGTGATCAAAAAATTTACTTTTTATGTCGATATAGTTGAAATTCCGTAAATCGACGGTAGGATTTCAATTGTTGTGCTACAATAAAAAGCTGTGCATTTTAACTTTAAGTGTTACTTTCAAAGAAATTCTACGGATTTATTGAAGCTTATGTAGAACAAAATTGATCTTGAATATCTTTGAAAGCATTTAGTTAAAAAAAAAATATATAAAAACTGTTGGTTGTTATCAGAATCAGAGGTATTGGCATACAGATTGACTCCTGCAGATCATGTCATCATGTAGATCATAAATAGTCTCTACTGAACAAGTTACACCGATAGGTAAATAAAAATAAAAAATAAAAACAATTTTTTTTATTTTTTTCTCAACGGCGGCTGCATTCCCATTCATACCACGACAGAAAAAAAAAAATGATTCCAGACGAAATTGTAAGATAGCTACTGCACACACCTAGAATCTCACGACAATCAATATGCGATGAAGCTACTAGACTGGAGTTTTTATTACTGATTCTTGATACTAAGATTCTCTGCTTTTTTTAAGTTTTGGCAAGATCTTGGATCATGGGTTTGGCCAAACCGTATTCACAACAATTCTACAATTTTGTCTAGAAATTTGTATTACATTAAAGGAGGCATCGGATGCAAGGTGTATTCCAAAGTAAAATTGACTTTTGGAATGGGTGAAACTACCTATATGTGACTAAGTGTGTTGGACAGGTACATGCCTTTCTAGCTTCCCATCAATAATTTTATATCATTTGATGCACAAGAAGCGGAAAATGCGATAAAAATTCGATTTATATGCGAATAAGTACGGTAACTGATCACAACTAACGCTAACTTCTTTTCTCCAAACCTAACAGTAGGTACGGTCAAAAAATCTATATTTCTGTTTATCAAATTAATGAAGATTTTGGGTGACCTTTGAAAAATTTACGCACGCTTATGATGAGATCTGCGGTGATAATAGCCTTATGACACACGCATAACAATCAGCAAATTGTTTTCCATGACCTTGCGAAAGGGATAGCTATGTATAACCATACAGCAACATTCTTCACGTCGAGTCGTATAGGTCACACTTGACTTTTGTTTATGTTTCTATTAAAATATACAGAATCAATAGAGGAAACCACTTTAAAAATGGATGCGTTGAGTATATTCACCATTTGCGCATGACATGCCAAAGTAATTGTCTTTACATTATTCATTGTTGCTCTTTTGTTTTCTTTTATTTTCTAGTTTTATTGTGCACTAATTTACTTTTTGTGTAAAGAGTGACCGAATGAAGAAATAATCCAAAACAACATAAAAATATAAATAAATACAGTTTTTCCTATGAATGGTACTTTTGGTACTTTGTCATTTTTGAGTCCAGAGTTATCACATCTTTCGAATAGATTTTCATTTTAATATGGTATTTTTGCTGTTTATTTTCCTATTGGTTTTCGTTTCACTTTTGGTGGAAACTATATTTCAACCTCTCGCGCATGCAGAATTTTTGCTTTGCCTATGTTCTGATCTGCTCTAACAGCAATGAAGGGGAAAACAATTTGCCGATTGTATTCGTGTGTCATACGGCCATAATACAGTTCGGTTGGTCATTATGTTGATCATCATTTATGGCCTCACAACCATTTTTGTACCGCCTATACCACTGATGAACTCTGTCACGCGATAATCAATCATCAGCATGAACTTAGTTCATCAATTGTAACGTTTCGCTAAAACTTTTAAAGAGTTTAAAACAAAACTTACCATTGAACCGTTTTTCGTCAGTGGACCAAATGGATTTTACAACTGGAAGCATGCACCTCTCCAAAGCACTGAAAGTGGCTACACGAAAAAATGTTTTGAAAAAAAAATTTACTATTTGAAAGATATTCATTTGTATAAGTGCACATTCCATATATTATCAGAATTATTTAAATATTTTGAATGTATAACGCTTAAACAATCTTCACTCACACAACGAAACAAAAAATGGTATGCATAGACATTACATGAAAATAAATGCGCGTACATAAATGCATTCTTTCTACTGGGTATAATAACAGCAAACGATAGCATGCTAGCAAATGGTTAAGACTCTGTGAGTGCGAAAGAGACAGAAGATTGCATGTTTTACTTTGCATATGCTTATCTATTATTTTGGTAACTGTCTCGCTGTTTCTCTTTGTTGCTGTGATTTGCGTTCGTTCGTGATTGATGTTCGTTACACTTGAATACAGTAATAGAATTTGTTACAACAAATTTGGCATAGTTCTTAGAACATAGATATTTTTTGTTTTATTTTTGCTTTTTAACATCAATTTTCAACGGATATATATATAACCAATATATGTAAGCCAGTCGGTAACGTTTATAAGTATTTATTAGTTCATTAGAATTCATTACTTCGACAATCGCAGTGCAGTAGTATATTTTAAAAGAAAGTCTACTCAGTTTTTTTTTTCTTAAAAATTTTTATTAAATATGATATTAATATCGTATAAAATGCTAATTTTAATTTTGATTATGATTGCAAAGTTCTATAAGCCAATACTTGCGGAAAACACTAGAATCAACCGTACACGTAGGTACTATAGAGTTTCAAAACTAACAATTGTTTGTACGTATATTGTTTTCAGTTTGTACACAATCAAATCCACCGCAATCGTTTCAAAAAATTGGTACAAAATATTACTACATTGAGAAATCAAAATCGCGTAATTGGTTTGATGCTTGGAATACTTGTAGACAATGGTATTCATATCTCATTACAATCGGAAGTTCTTACGAAATGGATTTGCTAATAAAAGAATTGAAGCATAATAACTACTGGACAGCGGGCAACAATCAAGCAAATGAGAAGGTCTATCATTCTGCTGGCACGGGAAAGGAACTGTCCTTTGTCAGATGGCATGATAATGAACCAAATAATCCATTCACCGAACGATGTGTTGAACTGAGAAGGGTGAATAACATTATAAAAATGAATAATTTCATTTGTGATCGAGAAATTTTCTTTATATGTCGATATATGTAAGATTTTAATTATTTGTTTGTTTGTTAATTTCAAAGAAATTCTACGGATTTATTGAGGATTATGTAGGACAAAATTGATCTTGAATATCTTTGAAAGCATTTAGTTAAAAAAAAAAACATAAAAACTGTTGGTTGTTATCAGAGGTACTGGTATGTATGCAGATTGACTCCTGCAGATCATTCAGGTTGGCAAGTGTGCACTTTTCTCTAGTTATTTCAAAAGTCTCTACTGAACAAGTTACACCGGTAGGTAAATAAACAAAATTTAAATAAAAAAATGTAAAATAAACAAATTTGTTTTATTTGTTTCTCCACGGCAACTGCATTCCCATTCCACACCATATCAGAAAAACTTGGTTATCCATCGCGACCTACTGATCCCAACAGTTAAAGACGAAATTGTAAGATAGATACTGCACACGCCTAGAATCATACGGCAATCTTTATGCGTGAAGGACATGAATTTTTATTTCTGATCCTGGATTCTTTATTCTTTGTGTTTTAGCAAATTTATATTAAAATATGAATATGGGAAAAAAATTGCTTGCAAAGTTCTTCGATTATGAGTTTGACCAAACCGTATTCACAACAATTCTACAATTTTATCAGGCATCGGATGCTCCTTACAGTATGTACAAGGTTGTTCAAAAGTAAGCCTGACTATTGGAATAGGTTGCGCTTCTTTTATACAAGTAGGTGCGTTGGACAGGTATAAGCTGTTCTAGCTTCAAATGAAAAAATGGTTTATGTCATTTGATGCACATTAAGCGGAAAATGCGCTAAAAATTCGGTTTATATGCGACTAAGTGCGGTAACTGGTCACAATTGCAGTTCAATGAGCTGGCGCATTATTGTACAACAAACGCTAGCTTCCTTCCTCCACACTATAAAGGACTCCCGGTTGTGCCGGGTCGAAGGCTGGGATAGCTCAGCTTTTCCAGAGTCTGCTTCACATAAATTTGTATTTGCAGATCCTGAGTTAAGGAAACACTTTATTTCTTATTTAATTATTGTTTTCTCCTTTATCCTTTTGTTTTATTTGTTGATCTTTACGTTATATTCGTCTCTTCTCTCTCTCTGCTGGTACTTTGTCATTGATTGTTTTTTGGTCCACCACTATTACACTCGGATATGTGTCTTGCTAGATCTGCGCGCCAACCAAGTCTCAGCTTTTGATGTCGTCTGTTTCACCGCTACCAAGTACTCCGCAGTGATGCCTTTTGTGTACTTTAAAACCAAGGACTTCACTTGGCACTCAATATCCTCGTGCCAGTACAACCCGTATTCCTCCTCAAATAATCAATTCCTTTCAAACTACCAACACTTTTATCATTAGTGCCTTTGCGCCAGTGCAAGATCCGAATACTCAAATTGATAACGTTTTAATTTAAATTATTCTTGCTCCATTGCAAGTCCTTACTTTCAAATTAATTTCGCTTATACTTAAGGCTATAGCCATGCTCCAATGCAATCCTTTTATATCACATTAATAATAGTTCCAACGCATGTACCTACCCATAGATGGCGCCACTAGAAACAGCTACTTTTAAAAAGTCTTTTGCGACAGGCCTTGTATATTTAAAAGCTCTATTTAATACTATGCTGAACACTGTATATTTTCCGGTGGAATGGAAAACACCAATTGTAAAGATGGTTCTCAAACCGCGTAAAGTTTGAACACAGGTAGCATCCCACAGATCCATTAGTTTGCTTCCATGCCATATCTTGAAGAACACAATATAGTTCCATCACACCAATTTTCGGTTCTCTCATATTACATATTACAAATGAAACTCGAAAAACTTTCGTGAAAAGAATATATGGTTCTGCAATTTCACTCAGCATATCTCAAGCATTTGACAAAGTATGAAATGCAGGCCTAATCCATAAAATGCTTTTGCCAACTTATGCGCACTGTATTCTAGAGTCTTGTTTAACCTACCAGAATTTTGGCTGTGAAATTTAAAAATTGTATCACAGAAGACTTTGATATAACTGCCGGAGTAGCATCATAGAAGCGTTCTGGGCCCGATATTGTAAGTATTATACACAGCTGACCTGCTCACGGTTTCTAACATCAACAATTGCCGATGACACTGTTATATGCTATATGCCTTTAAAAGCTTCTGATGAGTTAGGCAACAATTTGAGACGTGTTGAAGAATGGCTTGCAAACTGGCGTATTAGAGTCAATGCGCATAAATGCAAGCATGTATCTTTCACTCTTAATCGAAATACTTCTCCTCCAGTTAGCTTAACCATTGTTATAATTCCACAAACAACTGAAGTCTTATAGTACCTTGGCTTCAATCTCAACAGACTTCTTACATGGCGCACCCATATCATTGAACGCTTTAGACTATCTACTAATCTGCGAGCAAACTTTTGATGCATACTAAACCATTAGCAAGAGATTCGAGGAGTACAGCCACAACTTCACGACTTAGATGTAATGATTGACCGTCATTTTAAAATTTCGGTTCAATATATTATATAAAATATTCAAATCTTAAAAGCATAGAACTAAAATCCAGGTCAATGACAAACGATGTAGTATCTCGCGAGGAGCGGTGAAGCTGTTTGTAGTAGCCTTAAACCAGAAAATCGAGCTTTGTATTTATTTCAATTCTGTATTTATTTCAGAGAATTCTGTATTTATTTATTTCAGAAAACATGTAGCTAAAAACAAAAAGAAAAATAGATACCATATGTTTATATGGTATATTAGCTTTTAAGATGTTGATTCTGTTTAAAAACAATAAGGTAATAAAGCGATTAGATAACCGCCAGATGCTTACGGCTTGTCGAACAGATCTAAAGTATAATAGACTGTTTCCACAACGTCCACGTCCAATAATCACACACTATGTTGCATATCACTCTAGAGGACATGCAGCACAATAAGGCACGTCATCATCGTCTTCAGCAGCGGAGGTCTATGCAGCGTGCGAGCAGCGGCAATGAACGCCAGCCAAGGCAGCGACTCACTGAGCGGGCAGTCAGCAAACCGGAGACATCACAGATAGTGGAACACCAATCTCAGATAAGTGTCCGTGAACCAGTTGGTTCACGTCAAAAACAGAGCTCGGGCCAAAGAATGCAGAACTGCGTTCAGGCTACGATCTAAAGACGTGTAATACTTACAATATCGGGCCTGGCTGACTCGCTAAAAATTGCCACTTGGCAAGGCGGGCGGCATGTTTGCGCCGCGTCACAATGGCCAAGGCCTAAGGGAGGCGCCGTCTAAAATTATTTTTATGAATTGTATAATTATTTGGTTGTGCTGCGCCGCAACAATTTACGCTGAAATTAATATCTAATGTTCATTTTTCCATGCACACCCTGTGCTTTTACTTTCCAATATAACGGCTTCAACTCTATTCGATATAAATCTTTTACTTTTATACTTTCGGGTATTTTCGGCCACTCTATAGTCGATTTTTTTTCTAAACTTCAAGTTTTATTTGATACCGTTTGAATTATTAAATCTTTATTAACCCTGGATGGTTGTTCTTCGTCAAATCGACGACGACAAATTTTCAAATTGGTGTTTGCGCTTTCTCCTTTGTACTCATTTTTAGTACAGCTCTAGTCATCGCTGAGCTGTTGAAGAGTGCGGACGTTCAGTTGCGTAGACTTCGTGTAAGACGAAATTTTTGAAAATTACTACGCCGATTCGTCTATAAACAACTTTAGTGTGACTGCCTTGGCTGCTGCCATGACTTGTTACTGCTGCTACCTCGCTGCGCTGCCTCGATCGGCTTTCCCCGTTATGTTCTGCCGCTGGCGTTGTTGTTGCTTAGACTCGCTCCTTAGATCTGTTGTTTCATACAACCAGACAGTTTCCGAGGCATACCAAGAATATACACGTGTATACTTTATGCGGTATACCACACCACATTCGGCTTGTTGAATACACTCGATGTTTCGGTACAGGGCATTAACAGAAAAGAAAAAATAAATTAAAAAAAACAAATGGTTGTAAAGTCGGTTTACAGACGATAATTTTACGTGAAAACGTCATAGGAAAACATTGATGAAAAATTGCATGCTTTTGTGAATTGAATTCTAATGTAATTCCAATAATTCAATCAGAACACAAACAACTTGTCTTATAAAAGAGTTTCGTTACCAACAACAAAGAGTGAAATATATACTCTCTCTCTCTCTCTCTCTCTCTCTCTCTCTCTCTCTCTCTCTCTTCGACTGACCACCAGCAACTTTAAAAGCCTTTTGTGGTTGTTCTTGGTACTCAAATGCTAAAGTAACTGTTATTGTCATCTTCCTTGATCTATGGTGTGCGTGCTTTGTTTACTTTTATTTGCAACAAACTTTATTATACACTTACAATGTTATTATTCATACATTCTACCACGTGCATACCGCACCCCACCGCGCGCTAGATAACACTAATTCGCAAACGCACACACACACATAACTATAGCTTTCAACAAGCCAATGCACGCTGGTCTGTCTATCGCTTGCTTGTTCAGGCAGAACGACACAATCGTCACATGTATTCATATATGTGCGATTACATGTTCCGCCTTTAGCTTTTCGTTCGTTTAGTTTTGTGCCGTAACGGTAAACGGAACGTCAGAAATGAGCCATGCTTCTGCGCTAAACCAACCGATTTAATAGACGTTATCACGTCAAAAATATTCTTCCTCATACTCCAATTTACAATTTATGCTACTGATGAGAAAAATGGGTGGCCTACTCATAGCCACAAAAATTGACCGAACCATGCAATTTGATGCTAGCGTCAGAATAGTTGTGTAATAATTTTATTGCATGAAACCATCATCAGCTTGAAAAACTCGATTTTCAGAATTCGTTTAATCTTTGATCGATTTTTTTTTCTCCTAAGTACGCTGTGTTTCGATTTTTAAATTGGGTTTTTATGTGTGCTAACCTAAAATGTGTGCGCGAAACGCCCAGTATGACATGTATGCCAGGTTCTGAGAATCCGTACAGTCCTATTCAATGGAATGATTCAGAAGTAGCTACATATATAACTGGCAACAAAGTATCTTGAATAATGACTATTAGTGAGTTTATGCGAGAGAGGTAACTGCAATTACCAACTGACGAAGAACAGTGCGTTTATACAGTGATTAAAAGGCATTTCAGAAACTCACAAAAATTTAATATGATTATCTTTTTTTCAAATGCTGTGTGAATTATAAACTTAAAACTTAATATCATTTATATTTCGCAACTAGTTTTTACATATTCTTTTTTAAGTGTGCGGCACAATACAGGATTTGGTGTAGCTTTTTGCTTGGTTTGATTTTTTTGTGTATTCATTTTTTTTTTCTACTTTAACTGTTAGGGAGGTGCCTTTTATATGATCTTCACCCATGTAGCTCACTGTTGTTGGGCGCTAGCGCTTCAGATGAAAAGAATCTTGAACAAATATTTTTTTTTTTAGTAAAGTTTAAATCGAAAGGATTTATTAACCTTTCTTTTTTATTTGCTGGAAAAAACTTGATTTAATTATTAAGAAAAATCGATAGCTGATGCTAATGCAGGTTTTGTTCTCTCGATTGATTTAATGATTTATTTTAAAGAAAAATCAATATGTTTGGCCTTTTCACCTAATAAATATCTGATTTTAGTATTTCGTGTTGATTTGGGAACACTGTCTTTTATTTGTTTGACATAGCAGTAATAATTTATAATTTCGGTAGCAAAAATTTGTATCGATCTCAGTACAGGTTAAAAAAAAAACAACGTTAACTTTGGTTGAACTTTCAAATCCAATTGTGAAACATAAACGTGGGTGGTGGGTTTGCACAGGGGAAATGCCTATTAACATATGTGTTTGATACGACCATACAGGAGAAGCCACCGAATATCAAGCTTATATTGACTTAACGAAAGAAGCACAAAAGTGGGTAGTATGTGTGTATGGGCTACCCCTAAAAGTCTATAATACCGGCTTCCAGCCAGATACATAAGAAATGTGTCAAAAAATAAAGCGCAGATCGTCATTCATACAACCAAATAAACACATAGGCTTTACATGTAATACAAACGCACTTGCACCAATGTTAAACAATAGCATGCAAACAGCCAGTTAGATTTACGAGAAAAGAGTTAGAAGATGACTTGTTTTACTTCGCATGCGCTACGCTATTATTTTGGTGTCTGAAGTCTTTCTATTTGTAGCTCGTGTGATTAACAAGCTTAAACGCAATAATATGCAAAATTACAAATTCCTAGATTGCAGTAGATTGACTCGACCGCTGCGCATACATACTAGTTTAGATAAATGACCGAGCCAAGGTAAACGTTTTGCTCACTGTTTTTTACGATTACAATAGCGTCGTGCATCGTGAGTTCTTACTACAAGGTTGTAACGTCAATAATGGCCTGGTCACATGGTCTTATATTTTCGTGTCATGCTATCTGACTTGTGTTTCGTGTAACTGTCAAAATATCACATAAAAATATTACCTTGTGGTCAAACGAGGCGCATGAAATTTGACAGCTACATTTTCAGTGTTAACAAGTGGCAGCAGAATCGCATTTATAACACTAGTCTAAAATGGATACAAACGTGAAAATTTGTGCTATTTTAGCAATTTATGCAGCTCATAAAAAAGAAAATGCAAATAAAAAACCAACAAGTTGAAGAGAAAATGCGAAAAAGTCGTGCACATAGCATTTGGTGTCGGAAATGGTTGCTGCGACCAACAAGTGCAGAGAAAGAAGTTAAACAGCTGATGTTTAGTTTTTGCGTATTTAAAAACACCGATTACTACTTTGTGCAACACTTTACAACACTGTTAACAAAATGATACGGAAATCTTACACAAAATAGAGCTATTTTCAAAAAGGTCGCGCGACATTGCTGACGAGATATATTTTTTCATGGTCACACGAGGTGGTGCGACTATCATAGCAATCAGACATGTAAATTTAAAACCGTGTGACCAGGCCATAAGGAATATGAAGAAATCGCCCGCATTTTTAGCAGAACATTTCATGGGTTTTGCATCACGATAATGCACCTGCTCACACATCGTTGCTTATTCGTGGCGTTGCTTATTTTTGGCGAAAAACCACACCGTAACCAGGCCACAGCTACCTTACTCACGGGACTTGGCCCAACCTCTACCTGTTCCCAAAACTTAAAAGACCCATGAAAGTACAGCGTTTTGCCATGATTGAGGAGATAAAGACCGCATCGCTGGGAGAGCAACGAAAAACCGCATATAGAAGTGCTTCGAGTATCGGAAACAGCGCTACCACAAGTGAGCATGATTACTTTGAAGGGAACAAAATATATATTGATGAAAAAGTCACCGTTTTTTACAATACCAATTGTTCCAAGAATTTAAATATTGATCGGTACCGGTACCATAGCGGTATACCGAAACTAAACTCCAATAACCATGCCGAAACCGAAAAAAATCGGTACGTACCAAAACCGGAACGTAAACCGAAATGCATTTCGATGTTATTCCCTGGTTTTAAGTAAACAAAAAATACAATACCATATACAGGGTGCGGCAGAATAACTTCCTAAACCAAAACTTTGGATATTAAACCTACATTATATAAAATTAAATGAAATCAGATTCATAAAATGGGTTTTATTACGTTTTGGGAATATTGGGAAAACCAGTTTGCAGCTCTGTTAAACAGAGATGAACGAAGAGTGGCTCAAAAGACTGGTTTCAATAATAAATTAGAAAAACTGCCTTTTGTAACACATACATTTATAGTATATATAAACAGATCCATTAAAATATGATCCAACTACGATTTGCACGCAGTGAGAGAATCGAATAGAAAGAGCAGCAAGAGTCGTCAATTTGTCGTTGTCAAACACGGCGCTTGTGTGCAGCGTCGGGCATATAATAATTGAACAGAATCATGTAACTATTTCCAGAATCATTAATAAAAACGGTGCTGTAAATCATTTAGAGAGCAATCCTGACAAACTATTTTATGTCGTTTCCTCGGCTTGACTGGATTTTTCCGAAAATTCGTAGAACATTATTCATTGATATCAAAACCGCTAACACGATTGTTACATAAATCAGAACAACATCATTTCGCCTGGGGTGAAAAGCAAAAGCAAGCATTCTCCGAATTAATTAATAAACTTACTTCTGTACCAGTACTCACGTTGCATGACTTCAAAGCGCACCATGAAGTTCATACTGATGCCTGTGCCATAGGACTCGCCGGAATATTACTACAATTGACCGATAACAAAAATTGGCAACCCGTTATGTATTTCAGCCGACATTGTACAGATGCCGAACAGAAATATCATAGCTACGAACTTGAAGTATTAGCTAAAGCGTTTCCGTGTATACCTGGGAACCCGGGAAACCATTCCGACTCGTTACCGATTGTGCTGCAATAGCCAAAGCGAAAGTTAATAAAGAACTCATACCGAAAATCGCACGATGGTGGATAAAAATCATGGACTATGACTACGAATTGATTCATCGAGAAGGTGCACGTATGACGCACGTTGACGCGCTAAGCCGTTCTCCAGAGTTATTATCAATGCAAGTACAAGATTATCAGAATCATTCGTAATAAACTTAAATTCGTAGTTCCGAAAGCAGTTCAATGGAGAATCGTAAGACTCTGTCACGATGATTGTGGACATTTTGGAGTAGATAAAACGATCGAGCGTATCCATCCAAATTTCTAGTTTCCAAAAATGCGGAAATATGTGAAAAACTACATGTGCATACGTGCATCGAATGTTGTTATTTCAAAGCGAAAGGTAAAAAACCTGAAGGCAACATGCATTTTAATGAACCTGATTCGATACAATTCCGTCAACTACATATAGACCACCTTGGTCCATTCGTAAAAAGCAAAGGTGGAAATATACTATGTTCTCGCCATATCCGACGCTTTTAGTAAGTTTCTAATTGCAAAACCAGTCAGAAATACGAAAACTCAACCCGTTCAAAATGTGCTGAACGAAATCACGAGTTACTTTGCTTTGCCACGAGTTATAGTCTCCGATCGTGGAACAGCATTTACAGCAAAAGCGTTCGAAGAATACTGTTCCAAACATAACATTCAACACGTAAAGAATGCAGTCCGAACCGAAAGTTTAACCGCACAACGACCAAAACACCGAAAGATTGGGATTTAACGCTGAACGATCTACAGTGGATTGTGAATTCCCAATGAAATCAAACGTCCGGTTTTACGCCGATTGAACTCGTCTTTGACTTCAAATTGATAGACGTAGTTCAAAATAAACTTGCTGCAGCTATACATGACGATACTGCAAATGCCAACGCCTTAGTAATGATATTAGAAAAACGACAACAAGCCGTCACAAACATTACCGCCGAAAGAGAAAAATGGAAACTACGCTTCGATAAAAAGCATTTCAAGCCGAAAACGTAATCTGTGGGAGATCTAGTCGTACGCGAAAACGAAGCTTCTACTACAGGCGAAACGCGAAAACTTGAACCGTTGTATCGAGGTCCGTACCAAATAACCAAGGTTTTAGGCAACGATTGCTATCTGGTGGAAGATGTTCCGAGGATGCAGATTACTGCGCGAAAATTCTGTTCTATTTATTCCACAGATGAGATGAAACCCTGGTGTACCAACGTTCCTGATCTGGACAACATCACTGATGAAGACGACAACGAACCAAATCGGGGAAGATTTGTACGATAATTCAGGAGTGGCCGAGCTGTCACAGACCCAGGGGTAAATTTGTAAGTATTATACTATATTGTAAGTATTATACACAGCTGACCTGCCTACTCACGGTTTCTAACATCAACATTTGTCGATGACACTGTTATACGCTATATGCCTTTAAAAGCTTCTGATGAGTTAGGCGACAATTTGAGACGTGTTGAAGAATGGCTTGCAAACTGGCGTATTAGAGTCAATGCGCATAAATGCAAGCATGTATCTTTCACTCTTAATCGAAATACTTATCCTCCAGTTAGCTTAGACAATGTTATAATTCCACAAACAACTGAAGTCTTACACCTTGGCTTCAATCTCAACAGACGTCTTACATGGCGCACCCATTTCATGGTTAATTAATGCAAGTTACTATTGTATAACAGTGTCATTAAGCCTTCTTGAGCATATGGTTCTGAATTATGGGAAAGTGCCAATAAGTGCCATTGAAATCATACAGCGGCCGCAATCTAAGGTCCTAAGAACCATAATTGCATGCATCGTAATCCATTAGCAAGAGATTCGAATAATACATCCACAAAAAGTGGAAAAAAAACCTGTCGAACATTTTATAAGTCTCCCATTACATTTATACTTTAAGAACTGTTTTATTTACTAAAAATAAATTAAAAAAACAACAAGAAAAAACGTTAACTTCGGTTGAACCGAAGCTCTAATACCATTCAAACGAAACTTTAAATAGTATTGTAATACATAAAAGTGGGGGTTTAAATAGGGGGTGGTACACGCTCACTAGTAGATGTGTATGAAGCGATGTAGTAGATGTGTAAGATGCCGCCATATCGAATTTCAAGTTGATATTGACGTTTTCCATACAATTGCATAAAAGGGAACTGTGGGTTTATATGGTACTACCTCAAAAAGTGGGCGGGACACGCCCATTTGTATATGTATATGAAGCGGTTGTCCATTAAAATCCACAAAATAAATTGCAAGCTAATATTGATCTAAATGAAGGATTTTTTTCATAAAAAAACACAAAATTGCACGTTGGGTTTCTATGGGGGCTACCTCAAAAAGTTGGCGGGCCACACCCAGTTGTCTATGTATGTTTAGCGGCTGTCTCTTAAAAGACACCATATCGCATTTCAGCCTAATATTGACTTTAATAAAGAAGTTTTTCTTACAAAAAGTCAAAAGTGGACCATAGGTTTGTATGGGAGCTACCCCAAATAGTGGGCGGGCCACGGCCGTTAGTCTATGTATGTTAAGCGGCTGACCATAAAAAGGCACCACATTGCATTTCAACCTAATATAGACTTTAATAATGAAGTTTTCTTACAAAAAGTCAAAAGTGGACCATAGGTTTGTATGGGAGCTACCCCAAATAGTGGGCGCGCCACGCCCGTTAGTCTATGTATGTTCAGCGGCTGACCATAAAAAGGCACCACATTGCATTTCAACCTAATATAGACTTTAATACTGAAGTTTTCTTACAAAAAGTCAAAAGTGGGCAGTAGGTTTGTATGGGAGCTAGCCCAAATAATGGGCGGGTACTACACATTAATATATATGTCAACCATCCGACAACTAGAAGTTACCATATCAATTATTAAGTTGATATTGACAACAACAAAAAAGTTTTTCATACTAAAAGTCAAAATTGGGCGCTGGTTACTTACATTATGAGGTCTACGATGGCTGCTTTAATGCGTTACAAACTGTCAGACAAACTAATAATACTATTTCACACTAAGTGTGAATGTGGTACAAAAATAGAATATTCTGAAGTTAATTTAAGAGTATTGAGCTTATCTCCAAAAAAAGAATATTTGGAGCTTATTTTAATATGTTTGGGGTCATGTTAAAAAGAAGCTATAAACTATAAACTTATTTGAAGATTGTCGGGTTCATCTTTAAACTTAGATTTGTTTTGTCTTGATTCAAGAATATCGAGGCAGCTTAAATCGAAGATTTTTGATCTTGATTCAACATTATCTGTATGGTGAAACGTTTGATACTAAAGTGAAAATATTCGATACACTTGAATACAGTAATAGAATTTGTTACAACAAATTTGGCATAGTTCTTAGAACATGGATATTTTTTGTTTTATTTTTGCTTTTTAACATCAATTTTCAACGGATATATATATATAACCAATATATGTAAGCCAGTCGGTAACGTTTATAAGTATTTATTAGTTCATTAGCAGCTTCTTACTTCGACAATCGCAGTGCAATAGTATATTTTAAAAGAAAGTCTACTCAGTTTTTTTTTTTCTTAAAAATTTTTATTAAATATGTACCCATATAGAATGCTAATTTTAATTATGATTGCAAAGTTGTACAAGCCATAACTTGCGGAGAACACTAGAATCAACCGTACATGTAGGTACTATAGAGTTTCAAAACTAACAATTGTTTGTACGTATATTGTTTTCAGTTTGTACAAAACCAAATCCACCGAAAACGTTTGAAAAAATTGGTATACATTATTACTACATTGAGAAATCAATACAGCGTAATTGGTTTGATGCTTGGAATACTTGTAGACAAATGAATTCATTTCTCGTTACAATCGGAAGTTCTTATGAAATGGATATGCTAATAAAAAAGTTGAACCAAAAAAATTACTGGACAGCGGGAAACAATCAAGCAAATGATAGAAGGTCTATCATTCTGCTGCCACGGGATGGACACTGACATATTTCAAATAATCCAAAAACCGAACGATGTGTTGAACTGAAAAAGATGAATAATATAAAAATGAATGATTTATCTTGTGCTGAAATAATTTACTTTGTATATCAATATTATACATAATTGAAATTCCTTAAATCGGCGGTAAGATTTTAATTGATGTGTGCAATTTAACTTTAAGTGTTAATTTCAAAGAAATTCTACGGATTTATTGAAGCTTATGTAGAACAAAATTGATCTTGAATATCTTTGAGAGGTTGTTATGAAGGGTACTGGCTTGCAGATTAGAGTTGAGTTACCTATGATGCAATCACGGCAACTGAAAAATCACTGATATCAGTTGCTACTCGATATTGTAAATGTCAGTGATTGAGTATCATCTATTTTTTACTAATGCCACTGTAATTCACGGCGTATGAGTAATGGATCATGCATGTAGAGTTAGCAGCATAAAATGTATCAACCTATCAAGTTAATGCATGATACATTACTGCTACGCCGTGAACTACAATATCAAGTTGCAACTGATATTAGTGATTTTCAGTCGATGTGATTGAGTCACAGACAGTTGTCTATCGCTCAACTGATATATTGTATCATAAACGTAGTACTATTCACACCACTATTTAAGCACTTGTTTTGAATTCAATCTTTTTGCTTGGTTGCCTTGTATCTCTGTTAGATTCTGGTTTATTTCACTGGAGTGGAAAGCGAAATGTATTTTATCAATAAAAAATCAGTATCCAATTTCTAACCGTCTTTCTTGCGTCGCTATAATATGAGTAGTTTATTTTTCTTATTTCATTGTGTCCCGCACACCATATTTCTTGACTGCGGTACTGTTTGTATGTGCCATGTCGCGAATCGTAAATCAGTTCAGTAGCTTTGGGAATTGATTATCCGCGGCTGTGGTTGCGGTACCATTGCAATTAATGCCAAAGGTTGTCAGCCTAAGGTCCAGTCCCCGACTAGGAGAATTTTAAATTGCGTAACATGTCGCTAAGTTTTCTTTCCCTTTCACATAAATAAAACATACCACAATAAAAAATTAAATTAAATAAAAAATTAACTTTTCATACAAATTTTAATAAAATAAAATTAGCTTTATATACGTCGTAGACCCAACGCAACTCATCAATAGTTGTTTGTTTTATATACGTGAATAAAATAATGCTCGATATACTTCAAAAGTATTCAGCAGAACTTTAAGCTGACTGATTACTAATCAACATTGAAAACAGTCAGCGGAGATCAATAATCAGTTAGCTTAGCCAATTGCACACAATTGCTAAGGATCACATTTGTTTATACATAATAGTACGTACCATTTGTTCCGTTGTTCTGGTATTCTCTGCGAATAATTCAACATATAACTTTACAAGAATTATCTATTTAGGTAGTATTTGTCTCAAAATGTAAAACTGTACAGCGATTGCTTGAAAAAAACTTTTCCAAACCAAAAATTTTAATAAACTAATACACGTAAGCGTTACGTTAGTTATATATCCGTTGAAAACTGATTAGAAGAAGCAAAAAAAAAACAAATAAATAATATATTTATACAAAATGTCTAATCAATCGGTTCCCCCTTGTTTTTTACACCATTCACACATAGTGAGGAATAGTATCATACATTAGGTGTATATATATTCTTGATCAGCTTGACATGACGACATACACCCACTTTTGGGCTTTTGTACAATATAAAAAATGTATGTGTTACTGTGATATTAACTTCAAATTTGACATGAAGTCTTCTTAAGAACGCATTCTTCACCCATATATAATAGGCGTGTCCAGCTTTCTTTATGGGATAGCCCCACACAAACCCACCGCGCAATTTTTGTGTGTTAGTATGTATAAAATAGGTATATTATATATAGTGGCTATCCATTTAAAATTGGTTATGGTGACAACAATTTGTGCGACCCGCCCACTTTATGAGATATCACCATATAAACCCACCTCACACTTTTCGATTTTTGTAAGAAAAACTCATTTATTACAGTAGATATAAACTTAAAATTCAATACGTTTCACATACTACGTATATTTCAGTAGCTGTGCCGGCTTCATTTAAGTGTTAGCCCCAATACGAACCCACCACCCACCTCGGAGCTTTTGTATGAAAAATAAATAATGTGTAATTAATGTCAGTTAGAAATTGGATATGCGGCTTTCTCTTATGGACAGAAGCTTCACAACTATTGTATATATTAAAGAGCTTGTCCCACACAGTTTCAGTGGTGGGACAAGCTCATTAAGACCCAGAGATTCACGTTTAGATGGTTAGGTTTTACATAAATAAATTGACTTTGTATGTAGTACTCCATTTAAAATACTCCATTTAAAACTTCGTGTGAATGGTATTAAAGTTTCGGTTCCACCGAAGTTAAGGTTTTTGTTGTTTGCTTTATTTGTTGGTAGGTAGGTAGAATTAGTTAAGCCATTAGCAGTAAACAAAAACAAGGAAAAATACTAACTTCGAAGGAACCAATGCTCTAATACTCTTTGCAACTGCCCGTGTCTAGTTTTGTTTTGAAATTTTTGACGGGATACTTCGTTTTAATTTTATTGCGCATAAAATAATTAAAAAGAATCATATTAAAAAATTAAAACATTTTGGATCGAGCGGGGGTTTAATCCAAGTCGTCGCCTGTAAAAAAATATTTTACATCATTCTACCAATTTCCCATGCCACCTTCTCTCCATCTCCCCTGACTCTTTATCACCCTGCCACCTTCTACTTCTGTTTCCCTCCCCCTGAGTAGGATTGAATGTAGTTTATAAACGAAGATAAAAAAAAGTTTTGAAAATATAAATTTTTTACATCAATCTAAACTTGTCTCCCTTCCCCCTTGCAACCCTTGCAACCCTTTCCACTGTCCCCAGTATCCTCCAAAACATTCCCCAAATGTCCTCCAAATGTCCAAGTGAAACCACAAATGGCGCACCAATTGATTCCATAAATGACACAAGAAATGTTTCCCCAAATGTGGCCCCAAATGACCCCCTAATTGTCACCCCAAATATCCCCAAATGTCTCACTTAGTGTTCCCCAAACGCCGCACAAATAGCCCTCCAAAATAACACGCTAAATGTTATTTTGTAACGCATTAAAGGAGGCATCTTAGATAGAGTCGATCTAGACATGTCCGTATGTCTGTCTGTCTTGCATGATGTTGTTGTGCATATTTTGGGCAACAATTTTTAAGATGTTCATCAAAATTGACATGCCACGCCCACTTTTTTGGGTAGCCCCCATACAAATCAGCCCCCCCCCCACTTTCGAATATTTTTTATCGTTGCCAATATCACCTGAAAAATTGACATGGTGGCTTCTTATGAAGGTACTCTTCACATATATATCAATGGATGCCATCCTCCCACTTTTTGAGGTAGCTACCATATAAACCACACGCCCCCTTTTGCATTTTTGTATGAAATTCGTTTTTATAGCAGTCAATATCACCTTAAATATTGAAGCATGCTTCACATAAATACCTAGGAGCGTGTCACGCCCACTTTTGGGGGTAGCTGCCATAGAAACTCAACGCCAAAGTTTTGAATTTTGCATCGAAACTTTCTTATTACAGTAAATACCAAAATACCTCACATATAGAGATATAGATGTGATTTCTATGGCTATGGTGATTTTTGTAATTTTTAGGAGCATCCCCACACAAACCCACCACCAATTTTTGAGATTTTTTATGAAAAACACTATCAATTTAGGCAAAATCAATTTGACATTTGGCTTCATATGGACGGATACTTCACATAATTATAAAGGCGTGTGTCATACTCACATTGGAATAGGCTCCAACAAGCTTGTGTTTGTTAGATTATACAAAAACATACCTAAATTTATAGCTTGAAAGTTCATGTGATACTATCGAAGTTAACGTTTTTAACTGATTTTAATTGACGATACTGCGAAAAGAAGTGATTTGTCGTAATTTGATTACGAAACTCAGAATTCAACGGTTAAAGAATGCTCGAGCCTACATCTTCCCCCCCCCCCTCTTCGATTCATAACAAGCTAAAATTAATATTTTAACTTGAAATACGAAATACAAAATATTCAAAATTGCATACTCACATAACACACTCGCAACGAGTGCAAACATACTCATAGACAAATCTGTTTAACTAACCCAAATATAAAATTTTAATTTTAAGCAAATAAATCAAATTGCTCGACTACGTTCACACGTATTTATGTACATACGAGCATAAACACAGTAAATATGTATGTAGGTACTGACTTAAACTCAAACGTATGTAAATAGTAAACAGATACAAATTTCTAACGAATGAAATGTCCACAAACGATAAAGAGAATTTTTGATAATTTCATGCTGAATAAAGTTGAAAATAAATCTAACACTCCATAACTGCAAAGTTATTTAGCAAAAAGCTAGAAAATCACTTTTTCATAATCTTATCGTACACAAATATATTTTGCATAAAACACACAAAAAACAATATGAAGTATACAATATATGTACATATATAAGAGCTAAATACAAGAATTCTTGGAACATTTCTGTAAAATTTGCCTAAATCGTTTATCATAGATACGCACATGTAACTATGTATGCAAACTATATATAATACTTATATATATATATATATATATATATATATATATATATATATTCATTTTGGTGTGCATGAATATAGCTGTGTGCATTTCCGCCAGTTTGTTTCTATATGTATCTGTGAAGTGTTTCCTTTGTTTCCAATAATTTGCTGTAAAGATTTGCCAAGTTTTTGCGGTTGCGTTGAGCATATTTGTCTATAAATTGTTATATGATAGTCTGCATACATGCTGTTTATATGCTTAGTTCCATTTCATATATTTGTGCTGATCTAACTTAGTCTTTGCTTTCACTTATTTCAAGTCATTATTAAGACATTTAACAGATTGGGTCATTGGAACAAGTTTTGTTTAAGTTTCAAGTGGTTTGTGATAATTGGTTAAATAAACGATTATGATTGTAAGGAGATGGAAGGAATCTAATGGAACGAAAAATGTTAAAAAGCTTGTTATGCTTGTACATTAATCTTCCAAGATAGTGGCTATAAATATGGTGGCGGAGGGGTGGGTTTTCAGCAAATACATCAACGCGCTTTATGAAGATTTATATAAAACTTGTTTTGTTCACATTTTGTTAATAATGTTGTGATCGACTCAAAAATATAGAAATGGCTTGGTCTGCTAACTTTAGAATAATGTTAGCTTACGAGAGGTACTATTTATATTTCAGGAATAGCAAATAATAACAAACATTTTTAAATGAAAATGGCTTTATTGTTTTTCAAAATATTCCCCTTGATGATCAATACACTTTTGAATTCGTTCAAACCATTTGTCAAAACAGTTTTTCCATTCCGCTTGAGACACCTCCAAAACATGGTTTTTTAACGCTCCAATCGTTGACCACGCAGTTTACCTTTGATACTCGGGAGCAAGAAGAAGTCATTGGGTGCCAAATCAGAACTGTATGGAGGATGAGTCTTTAATTCGATGTTTTGACTTAATTCACATGACCCATTCGGGCGAACAAACAGGCGATCATTTGCTTCGCTGTGCTTCTTCCACGAACAACTTTTATTGGATTTGGCTCGTCTTGGAATACCCACACGGTCGATTGCTGTTTTGTTTCCGGCTCATACGCATATATCCATGATTCGACACCTGTCACGATTTTATACACGTCTTTTGAAGCACCACGGTCGAACTTTTTAATCATTTGCTTACACCAATCGACGCGACCCTTTCTTTGAGCGATTGATAAGTTATGGGGTATCCAACGAGAGCAAATTTCGTCGGCGACCGAACTACGAACACGATTGAATTCACTACACCAGCGATATACTGTGGTTTTTGATGGTGCTTTATCGCCATACAAAGAACTGAGTTCAGTGACACATTCTTGTTGAGATAATCCACGTCGAAAGTTGTGAAAAATAATCCAACGAAAACCTTCTCTTGAAATTTCCATTTTTTGGCCAAATTGCTTTTCTTAACTCACTGTAAACAACACAAATAGCAATTGTACATCAAAACTTCGTGAGTACGTTTATTCCAAAAAATGTCAAACTTTATTATGGTGTTGCCAGATTTTAGCTTTTGACATTAGTGTTGCCAGTTCCCGAAATATAAATAGCAGCCCTCGTACAGCTGTAAATTGGCACAGAGACTTATTTTTATTCCAGTCAAATAGAGTATCCATATTAACATGCCACGTCCACTTCCTTATTTAGATCAATATCAGTTTGAAATACGTTATGGTAGCTTCTTATGGACAGCCGCTTCGTCCTGCCTACTACACACATATGCTAATGAGCATGTTCAACCCACTTTTTGGGATAGCATCTACACAAACCCGTCACCCATATATATTCTTGATCAGCTCGACGAGACGAGTCGATCTAGCTTTATCTGTCTGTCTGTCGAAGTTATCGTTTATTCTTCTTTCATTTTTAGACTTTTTTCTATGTTAAATATAATAAAAACTAAAAAAATCTAAAATTTTTTTAAACCAAAATAACCGAAACTCATAATTCAGTATAAAATGCGAATATCAAAGTCGTGAATTCATGACTGCAATATTCTTTATTGTTTTCCTCATATTTACATGATGATCTGCTAACTATATTCAATAGTTGGCAGACCAAGCTTTTTTTCTACAGCGCACGATATTTTTAATTGGAACACGAAATTCGAACAAAACTAGCAATACATAACTGCGTTTTAGCATTTAAGTTTTTCTTCATATTTAGAATTTGGTCTACTATACTCGTATATATTTTTTAGTACACCTCCCCGTTTTCGATATTTTTCATTAGAATACAAAATGTTTAATTGGAGCACAGAATTTTAAAAAATATACTTAGTTACTTAAGTGGCGCTACAACCGTATAACGGTCAAGACCGCACATCATACAGCTTGTGATTCTTAGCGGTTCTAAATTTGAATATTTCTCTCGAAAATTCCCAAAGACGCTGTTGCCTATGTTGTCTGCGCCATACAGCAGGACCGGGATTATCAGTGCTTTAAAGCAGCGGTTAAAAGTAGTAGCGGTAAGCAAGCGTGATTTCTCGTCTGATCTCCAGGCTGGCATTGTTGTTGTTGATTATCTTAATTTCCCGTTAAGATAGACAAAGTTTTCTCCAACATTGAAATTGAAAGTCTCTATTCTCACAGACCGTCCAAGACGCGTTGATGGTCTACTAGTGTGTGGACAATAAGTACTTCGTCTTGTCTTCGTTCACCACTAGGTCCGTGAGATGTGTCTGTTTCTCAAATTCCGAGAACGCACGGCTAACTCCTGATGTCAATGTAATCAGCATATCACTTCTTTATTGAAGATTGTGCACAACCATTCTGCGTATGGTAATTTTCATAGGATGAACTTCATCAGAAGATTAAAAAATCAACATCCCGCCTGAAACATTCCTCGATATCCAATGGCTGTATATTATAACGTCATCATGCAGAGATGAAAGATCTTTGCTGCGACACCAACTTCAAATAGAACGTTGAAGAACTTTATTCTTAACGGCGTTTCGAAAAAATACTACTCAAATTACAAAAATACCAAAAAAGTTCATTGAAATTTTGCACTTTCTACAGCTGTACCTCAGCCATTTTTCATTTCAGCCTTTCACTCAGAATGCTGGTAACATGGAAGGAATTTTTTGTCAACAAAATTTTCATAATACAGAAATTATTTTCATATTTCGATGAGATTTATAATATACAATTAGTCCGTTGAGCATAATGTTTAACACACAACCCGGCGACGAAAATATTCCCTCTGCTGTTTGTCTAGCTTAACAGCAGAATACCATCCCAACTAACTAACTTTAACTCACTCTATTTGCTACAACTATGCAACTTCAATATACTCCGACTTCAAAAATAACGCTTTCAATTACAAAACACTTAAAATCCTCACCTCAGTGCAGCTCTGAGCAATTATAAAGCATTCTGTAGCTCATGGTAGCTCATGTAGTACAAGTGTACTAAGGCGACTAACGTCAATCCAAGGCTCTGCATTTGTGCACGTCGAGCCGTATAGTTAATTCCGCCAACAGCAGGTGAGTAGAATTGACAAACAGTCCTTGGACGAACCCAGCAGACAACGGCAAAACGCAGCATTCGAGCACGCTGTGTGTGTGTTGTACTTATGAGATACACAGCTGCGTCGGTTTCATTAATATTAACAGTGCAAAACAATGAACTAAAGCTCATAGTCACAGTGAAGTATTGTATATTTTGTGCTTGTTGAGATTTTAGCCGAGTTGAAAAAAGTAGTATGTATGTATGTATACTATGAGCGAAAGGATTTGCATTTTGCAAGATATCAGCTGGCATTATGTAGATAGATAGAATACGAGTATAATACGGTGGTTTTTTTAGAGGTTTAAAACTTTGAATTGTATTAAAATACTGCAGCATTTCAAACTTAAAATTAGCTATATTAGAAAGATAATAGATTACGTTATTAGTATTTGAATATGATTTCGGGCCAGCGTATGCCACGGCTGGTTCGGATGTAGCGCATTCTGCAACTCAAATTTTCGACCAATTTTCAATAAATTGGGGCCCTATCTCGGCAATGGTTTGTGCAAAGTTTCTGGTTTGTTCGCACACCCTAATGACTTCTCATAACTCCACAAAAAATAATCAAGTGGTGGCCAATTGACTGGTAAAATGTCTTCAATAAACATCCCATTCCTCATTTCCTCATTTTCAAAGAAATAAGAACGAATGTTTTCACCGGCCCATAAACCGCAACAAACAGTGATTTTTTGATGGATGTAGCGGTGTCTCGAGAATCTCTCATGGATATTCTTCACTACAAATCCGACAATTTGGCTTATTGTCATACCCATTGAGTCAAATATGAGCCTCATCACTGGGCATAATATTACGATAAAACAGTGGTTCCAGTTGATTTTCACTTTATTTTGGTCGTTCTCAATAATATGCTATATAGCAGCAATTATATCTTCGGTTCGCACGTCTCGAAGCCTTTACGGATGCTCATTCTCTTTTCGAGTATACGTATTACGAAAAAGATACATGGCTAATCGAAATAGTCGCTAGGATGGTCGTAAAATTGATGTAGCGCACGATAACATTCCCGAACTGAATCACAATTTTCGAAATAAATTTGCAAAATTTGCAAGCGTTGAACAACGGCGTTAGTCTATTCATGACAAAATGGCAAACCAAACTGAGCACAAATGACAATTGCGTTGCCAGATCTGACCAATTTATTTCACTCTCGGCAAATGGCTCCTTTGAAAACAATCCTGTATAGACAATAGTAGCACGGAAAGTACTCAAAAGGCTTAATGCAATCACAACAAATGTTGTTAGCTTTAAGCTTCGATGAAAGTCTAATTAAATTATGCTAAGTTACGCAAAATAAACTAATTTAATTAATTAGCTTTGAGTTAGTAAAATTTCAAATTCAGTAAGTTACTTTGCATATCGATGGAAGTTACAAGTAATTACTATTAAATTCCATAAGATGAACGCAACTTGTAAATGTATTTCATTGCTTGATTTTGTAGCAAGAATTCGCAATGTTGAATACTACTGCCTTCGTTGCATTTATTAGACATTATTTTGAGAACCTATCTCACCGATGGTCGGACGAACGAATGAACTTGGTTACAGATGAATTGATTTAGCATTGTTCGGCTATCCGGCTGCCCGTCTGTCTCAGAGACTGCATTTCAACAACTGTAAAACTTTGACACACCAAACTCGCAATTTAGACTCCTTAGGTACCACATTAACATAACATTAAAGAATCAATTTCGAGGAGAAATTCTAAGAGGATAGTACTTTAATAGCCGCTTGGCTATCTGAAAGAATGGTTATATTGGCACCTTTAGGAATTTTATCCAAAAGATGTTGGGCGTAGACCTCGATGGCGTGGACCTCAGATTGAAAAACCGTAGGCCAGGCACACATTTCAATAGAGATCCTGGTGTTGGGTCCGAAGACACCCGCGCCTGTGAACCATCAGTGAACCAATTGATCGTAGATGGTCCAGTACCAGGGCTGCCCTCCTCCCAATCTGATCGATCGGGAAGGAGAATTGAGAAGCTTCTGCCGAAACGCAGTTTAGTGGACAAATAATCTAAAACGTTGCATATTTCGATGTCAGGGATAATTTTTAGGATACTAGAGTGACCCAAATCACTATATACATAAATTAAATTACTCTCCCCACGTAGTATGAATAGTATTATAATTAGGTCACGGAAATATCAGAAACCTCATGAAGTATATACATTCAGCTCGACGAAGCGAATAAAACTAGCTAGGTTCGTCTGTCTGTCCCCTGTATATTTTAATCAAAACTAGTCGTTCAGTTTTTAAGATATCGGTCTGAAATTAGGTATAGAGAGTTCCTATATTCTTAGGGTAAACATAAGTCACATTGACCATGCCACGCCCACGACCATGGCCCGCACAAAACAAAATAAAGACTGTTTTAGAAAAATAAGTGACCCCAATTTACAATTTACAATATTTATTGCTCAATTGTAAAACAATTTTCTTTTTTTATTTTATATTTTATATCCACTCTTTCGCTTTTTTGTGTTAAATATTTATTTGCTTCTTCTTCCTTTAAAAGTTTAACAACAAAAAGACTATCAAAACCAGACTCAACTGATGCGCACCAACATGTTGGCAATTGCGCCTCACGTCGAGCTGCTCGACAGACATGCTGTACAGTGGGAATCGCCATTTAACGAGACAGAGATGGAGAATATTGTTTTCTGTACTCTTCCAACTGAAAGCAAAGAAACCTAAAGAAACAAAAAATAGAGCAGGTATGCGGATTACGCTATATTATTATATGTCTACCATGGGCTAAACGTTAAAGAGCACAGAGTGATGTAAATAAACAAATGAACAAAACAAAGTCCTCTTTTTCATATTGTGTATACAGCGCCTCTAAACCAAAACAACATATTTTCGCCTGTTGCTTATTCCTATGGCGTCACTCTCTTTGACTTTTCTCTTTTTTTTTTGTTTTGTTTTATCAAATTGAACGAAGTCTGGTGTTTGTGATTGGCCGAGGGAGTTTTGCTCAAATGTTGATTTTTCCGGGCTTAACTCAGATTTAACGCTTTCTAACTTGCACGTTGTTATTTTTTTTTTTTTCTTTTTTTGATAATGTGGTTTTGGCAAAATTGTTGAGAATGTTCCAGATCTTGAGAGTGTTTAGGACATAAATATTTTTTTTTTTATTTTTCTACTTTTCTTTTTATGAGGGATTTTATACAAACGATTTCTTTGTACAACATGTAACACCGTGGTCCCTTTATTCCGTAATTGACTCTTCATTCTACTTGTATTGTGTACTGTGATCACCTCTACACATCAAATTGGAAATAGTGAATATTTTATCACATCATTAGATCGAGAATGTGGATCCTCTTTGAATACTTAGTGAGGCGAAGATAAAAGAAGATAAGTTATTAACAATTGTTTAGCACTTAATCGTTTGGAAGATGTGGTAAGCTTATGTTAATGATATGCTAACATCTTTTGAAAACAGGTGTTAATATGTCTTTAAAAATATACTTTCCACAACAACATAAGACAATTTTTGGGCGTAAAGTTCCCACAGAGTGTGATGAGCATTGAGAAAGACTCCATCAGGTTTTTATCTTTTACCTTTATGCTGGGTAAAATAACTATTTTTCACATATAAAACGTTCATATGAATTTGTTTTACATATCACATATGTGTATAAGCGAATGCATTCGTCGGAGCCTGCGCCAGTTGCGTCACAAAAGATACTATCTGTCTGGAACTTTTTCTATATATTAATAAACAAGCACTATTTTAGGTATGCGCAAAGAGTCTATTTTAAACCAATGATACAATAAATCCCTTCCGGTTCAGAAGGTCAAATTCACATAATCGTCGAAATGTTAAATGATTTTATTTATAGCAAATAATTTTTGTATTGTACTTACTATTCTCTCTACTGCTGCCAAACTGCTGTATGCATTTTTTCGGTTGTTTACATTTTACAGATTTCCAAAGCAAAACAGTTGCTGTGAAATACAAACTTAATGAACCAGATACATGAACAATTCGTATGAACAGTGTACATTCAATAGCATTTTGCCAGCATGCATGGTTATGCTTATTAATTTATCCAAATAGGTATCCTTTTCCCATTAAAAAAAAAACATAAAAAATTAAATGAGAACAAAAGTCACAAAAGCAAACCATGTCACAGATGGTTGCCAAAAATTGACATTATTGACTGTTTATTGTATTTCTGCAATTTCCAAAAAAGAAAATTATAACAAGAAAGAACGCTGCACACGAGTTACTTCGACTGTGAGATACGCTATACGAATTAATTTAAGAAATATACTCACCAACTTATGTTTTTTTTAGCTAAAAAACGGTTTTCACTCAAAAAACTATACATAAAAGGCTATGTCTAGTAATACTGTTAGATAGCTAATTTCATACAATGTATCTGATGAGATTTTATGAACTGTGCTCCGAATATTATGATGAGATTCCCAAATCAAAGACTTACATGATGGGTTAAATAGCAACACAACCTAAGTGATTTCCAAACTTGTTTTATAAATTGTATTTTGAACCTGCCGTCGATAATCGACATCTTAAATGAAAGAGAACAAATGATGAATCACTATTTAATCAGGTCCCCAAGCAGTTTATTTTGTATGCAACTTATCGTTAAAAATACTGGGCAGTAAAACCGCATTGTTATTCGGTGAAAAAAACTTGTCTTTCAAGAAGCATGTGCAGAATAGGAATAATTATATTGATATCCACATCTGCTGGAAGAATTCAATTCTAATGTATTCCATTACATGCTACATGGAAACTTTATTTAGTCTGCAGAGTAAGACAAACTAGAATTGCGCGATATTTAACTACCTGTGATTCAATCACAGCGACTGAATAAACACAGATATCAATTGCTACTCGATATTGTAAATATCAGTGATTGAGTATCATTTGTTTCTTACAAGTGCCACTGTGATTCACGGCGTATGAGTAATATATCATGCATGTAGTGTTAGCAGCACAAAAAGTATCAACGTATCAAATTGATGCATTATATATTACTGCTACGCCGTGAATTACAATATCGAGTAGCAACTGATATCAGTGATTTTTCAGTCGACTATATGCAACTCCCTCCACTTGTTTTTTTATGGCATTTTAAGCAAATACTCTCCAGAAAATGGAGCCAAAAAGAAGATATTCCAGAGACTGATTGCGGTTTACTGAAATTTGGAATTAGTCCCGAAGAATGATAGTGAAGTGATCAATCTTGGGAAGGATAATGAAGAAAAAACACGTTCCATTTGATTTTTGGAATAGGCGCAGTAATCAATAATAGTTGGCACTAGAATATATACAAAAAGTGACTACCTAAAATACCATGTTCCCGCCTCAATTCCCAAGATCTTTGTAAGGAGATTCAGTAACGGGAGCCCAATAATTCCGACTATCTCCCCAACTCTCGAATAGTTTTTTATACCATTTTAAACTAATCCTTAGATCTCCATTTTCAATGCATAGCTCAATAGCGGACAAGGTTGAAACATGTTGCGAGACCAGCTGCGCCAAACTATTTCCATCTGTGGTTCCAATAGAATGAAGTGCATACTGCAAGGAGCACAATGCCTCTCTTACGAAACATCTTCTTGGAGCGCATTATATCGCACAAAAGCAACTTCAGTTCGCCGCCGCGTTCACCGGATTTAACCACTCCCGACTTTGGTCTTATTTAGGCATTAAATAAAATCTGACTGGTCATCGTCGACTCAGATATCATCTATAAACAAGATAGGTCTCTGCTCAGGAACAAAGTGGTGAGCACAACGAAATGAGCTAACGGTTGCTCTGCGAGTTTGGCCTAAGCTAAGAGTGGAACAGATGAACAACGCCTAACATAGTCAGCAACATCTAACATAGTCTAACAACGTCTAACATAGTTCGACAAAGGACATACTCAGTTTTATTAGAGAAACAGAGAAGATCTTGAGCAAAATAACTTACCTTAACTTGGGTAGGGTAAAAACGATATTCATTTATGTCGGCCGTTTTCTGTTAGAATCTCTCTCTACACTGAGTAGTAGGTAAACGTAACTTTTTGCGCGACTCTGTCTCTGTTTTGGTTATGGAAAACTGATATACTACAAGGTCGTGAATAAACTTACTGTATTGAATGACTATAATATTACTAACTTATTTAAGTGGCACTAAAACCGTATGTCCATCATGGCCGCACATAGGAAAGCGCACCATTCCCTATCATTCTTTGTGCGCCGGTGCTAGTCGCTGGCAATATGAAGCTTCTTCAGGTCAGACCTGGTCTTGCCATCGTAAGCTCGGACGTACACTGCGACGTCGTCCACCAATTAAGTTCAGGTTTCCGTCGTAAACCTTTGCTGCTAGAGCTTCGGAGTTCGCCCGGATGAGATGACCAGCCCAGTACAACAACTGGATGGACTGTCATCCCCATCACACAACTCATACAACTCGTGGTTCATACGGGTCCTTAACTAAACGCCAACTCTAAGAGGAGCAAAAATCCTACGAAGAATATTTCAATCGAACACGTCCAGGACGCTGTGACCGATGTTGTCAAGGTCCATGCTTCTGTGCCATACAGTATTTAAGGTGCAAATCTGTAAAAATCGTTTTCCTAATCAAGGGGAGTGGGTTCCGTTCTCAAAATTTGCTGAAACTAAATGATGCAATTGCACAACTCTTTCACAGTAGTTTATTAAGAGATGGTAGATGACTGGAGCAATGTTCCATTTATCAAAACTCTCTCGTTTAATATTATAAAACATTTCAACAAATTTAATGTAACATTTTCATACTTTTTATGAAGGGTATAAAAAGAAACCAAAATGAACGAAACCAAAACAAGCGGCATGAATACACGCACACACACATATGTATATATATATAAATATATATATATATAAACAGCGCAGCAACCCATTGCGCCATAGCAGGACCCCAGCAAAGGACATACGGCGACATCCGATGATCGTACACACGACCACCAAACAGTGAAACATTTCAATAACTGAAACGCCAATTAAAATTGTACAATGTACAGTGCACAGAATACTGCAGTCCTATGCAAAAGGATACTGGCGAACGATAAATGAATGAACGACAAGCGGCAATGAATGAATGAGAGCATCGAATTGAGTGTCCTGCCGACGGAAGTGATGTGAAGTAGTATGTAGCAGCAGCCGGAATTTCAGGATATATACATACGTATGTCGATAATTGATATTGTTTGCATGAACACGAAAAGTAGTGTGCAGTGTGATGGTGTGCCATATGTCTGTATATATTTATACACATTTGCACCTTAACGCCACGCAAACAGACAAGGATATGTATATTGTGGATAAACGAAAAGTGTATATGTTGCTCCCCCAAACCTCAAACCAATACACCAATGACTGTCCTCAAACTTAAACAAGCAACTAGCGACTATTAATTTTCCATTATACAAACGTTGACCGAAAAACAAGAACAACCAAAGTAACAAAAGGACCACGCCAGTAAGCGAACGACCCACCGAACGGTCGAACGACCGACTGACCGACCCACGGACCGGACCGTGTAAGGGTATAGTAAATTGTGTGCTCACAGGGGTTATAAGCAGCATCGGTTTTCATGTCGTTTCGCGAAAGTAAACGCGTCACTCCGTTCAGCTGACATTATTTTTTAGTCATAATGCCGCAGTTAGTCCAGCCAGCAGTTGTTTTCTGTCCTTTTGGTTTTGTCTCTAGCGTCATATGACATATTATCGCGCTCATGTGTCAGTTGTGTGTCAGATATGCAAGCGTGGCATGTATCTATAGCTGTATGCGTATGTACGTAAAGGGTATTTCAATAGAGATTTAACAATTTTGTATTTTATTACTAATGCACCATTGAATTTTTTTTTCTGCATCTTTTAATGTCAAAACGTCAGTCAAAGTTTACATTTTTATCATGATCAAGTTTACAAACTTTTTATTATTATTATTTATTAAAAATTACAATACTACTGAAACTCTGAGTCGGTGGTCGTAACTTTTTGGAGCACTTACTCCAACTTTTGGTCGTAATAATCCCACCAAACTATTAAATTCGACTTTACTATTGGATGTTCCTGTACCAGTGAGACTACGCAACTTTCGAGGTACCGAGAATATCGCATCCATAAGTGTTTCAGTTCAAAATGAGCCACATCTATCGATTCCAAGCCGTTCACAGGAATGGGGTATCTCTAAAACCAAATTGTGTCGAATGTGCATAAAAATCTTGGCCTACACTCTTACCAGATCAAAGTAACCTAAGAATCGAAGCCTTCTGCTAATTTGAAGCGATGAAACTTTTTTGACTATGCTCCGCAAAAGTTTGAATAAAATTCTGAATTTCATCGAAAAATCATCATCAGCGATGAAGTAAATTTTTCGCTCAAAGGCTTTGTCAATAATCAAAAATGATCGCCATGGTACGGTCAATGGTGTTCGCTATAGTGCTATGTTGGAAACCTTTTTAGACTGAATGGGATGAACTCGACATTAGTGATATGTGGTTCTATCAAGATGTTAACCCATGCCAAACAGCTGGTCAAACAATTAGCCTATTGAAATGGAAGTTCGGGAACCGAGTGATCTGTATATAAATGGGCTAATGCAAACCGTTCATAATCTTTTTAACCACCTTAAACCCAACATATACCCATGATTTTTATACCATTCACACACAGTGTGAAATGGTATTATCAGTTTGTCTGAAAGTTTGTAACGCATTAAAGGAGCCATCGTAGACCCCATAAAGTATATATATATTGTTGATCAGCTCGACGAGACGAATCGATCTAGCCATGTCCGTCTGTCTGTCTGTATGTCCGGCTGTCTGCCCGTCTGACTGTCCGTATGTCCGTATGTCCGTCTGTATGTTTTTTATGCTACCCCCAATATGTAGCCTCAATACAAACCCAACGTGCAATTTTGTGTTTTTTATGAAAAAATCCTTCATTTAGATCAATATTAGCTTGCAAATTGATTTTGGGGATTTTAATGGACAACCGCTTCATATACATATACAAAGATGCGTTACCCGCCCACTTTTTGAGGTATTCGCATACAAACCCACAGTTCACTTTTATGCATTTGTATGGAAAACTTCAATATCAATTTGAAATTCGATATGGCGTCATCTTACACATCTACTACATCGCTTTATACACATCTACTAGTGAACGTGTACCACCCCCTATTTAAACCCCCACTTTTATGTATTACAATACTATTTAAAGTTTCGTGTGAATGGTATTAGAGCTTCGGTTCAAACGAAGTTAACGTTTTTTCTTGTCTTCTTTTTTGTTTTTTGACAGGTTGTGAAGAGGAATAGGAACGAATGTATTTTTGTTTTAAGTATTACGTCTAAGGTATGTAAAAATGAGGTAAACACCCTCGGCCAATCACAAAGACATGAGCTATATCCCTCTCTCAGTTTACTCAACTTGTTAAAAAATTACAACAAAAAGATCAAAGTGGCGAGCATCAGTTGAGACTCTCAACTTGAGAGCGAGGCAAAGACGAATCAATATTTTATCGAGTCTGTGATCGACCGCAACATATTGAGCACAGCATGTAAGTCATACTTAATGCTTTCAGCATTATGAAATGGTACTGAACTGTTTTGTATTGTCGCTATAATGGTTCATTTTCAACCACAGGGCAAACACCAGCTTGAGAAATGGTCTGGTCGGTTCTGGCCGATATGTGTGGAAGAGTGCTGGAAACATGGGTCCAAAAAAATAGATCACTGCATACGTGCTCACGGTGGTCATATGAACGAAATCGAATTGCATACTTATATGTAACATGAATAAATTTCAGCCCAATTTCTCAATTGTTATGTATTTTATTTAAACACAAAATTGTTATGGTCGTATTGAGAAACCCTTTAAATATATCTATATCTGTACTCTATGCGCTGCTATGTCGTCTCGACATTTCGTAGTTATTGTTGTTTTAATAATATCGTAATTAAGTTAATTGAGATTGATTTCCGCTGAGGAAATCCGTTCGATTCTTGTGCATGATGCAAAGGAAATAAAGCTGAAAATTAACGGGAATGAGAAGCTGTAATGGATAATTTTAAGTTTCAGCATTGGTTCATGCTATTTTCATCTGAAAATTTTAAGTGTTGTTAGGCATAATAATCAATTGATTTTAGTTATGTAATAGCTGTGTGAATCAAGTAAATATGAGCAAATATATATATATTTGAAATGAATTTCAAGATTTTCACTCTGTGTTATATAAATGAAGTATTTTAGAGTAGTGCAAAAAATCACATTGATTGAAAAATCACCGCCATTATTGAGCTATCGTAAAAAGATTAATTGAAAATAACAGGTTAACGATTCACTTGTTCGTATACGAATACGAACACGTGTCACGATAAAATGCTTGTAACACTGTTTAGCCAATCACCGATTTTGTTAATGTGTTGCAAGTCACTAATTCATTAGTAATAGTCATTATGAATGCTTTAATCCTATTGCGAATAAGCACTATTTACATTTTGAATGTATGAAAATATATGTAAGATATGATTATATATTAATTAATAAAATCTTTAATTGTTATTCATTGTAATTCTAGTTGAACGCCTGGGACTTCTGCAGAAGCTGTGAAAATGCCTATGAGGAGGAGACGGTCAAGCACTCGTTAGCACTCATAGTAGGAAGAGATTGGCATTACTAGGGCGCCCCTTCCTGGATAACCTAACTGAGATTTAGGAAAAAGAGATCAAACAGATTTCGACGCTCTTGACACTGACAAAGTGGTTCTCAGATTAGCTGCGTTTGAAGTAGGAAACATATATGGTATCACAAGGGGCCTAAGCTGGCCTAAGTGACAATGTGGGGTTTAATCATGTTGGCCATCCCAACTTAACATATCATTGTAATTATATTATGTAACAGTATTATTTTAATCATGTACATAGAATGAATGAATTGTATATACAACATTACGATATTCCAGATGAAAATGGCTAGATAGAACGGACTCATATGACTGATCATGTAAATATTTAATATGTGCGGCCTCCGACTGTGTGCGGCCTTACTTACTCAACCTAGTCGTCCACATATTTCATATGCATTCAGCAGGGTATAAATGATTAAATTGCTTTGGTGTGAGCGCAGAATTATTAGCTGTGTCACAATTGTGTTAAAAATAACTGAAGATGAAAACTTTGACTCAATCACCGTTTACAATCACGGTGATTTTCAACCGTTCACCGCGTGATTGACAAATCACTGTTTTTGCCATCACTATAACTCACTTAATTAACTCACTTTAACCAAATTGGCACTTGAATAGACTAGTGCACTTGACCGTATTAGGAGCCACACAGCGGCCCTAATATTAAAATCACTTTGACGCAAGCTGCAAGGTTTTTGAATCGATTTTTGTTATTCAACACAATGCCTGCTTTGCATTTAAAAGTTCATGGCCGTGGAGCATCTTCATACATGCAAACTTCATATAACAAACTCACCTCAACCGCTGGGTCTTTACAATCATCCGGATGCTTCGAGTATTCATTTCACGTAATGCTCGTATAACTGATATATAAGCGGTTCGAATTTGTCATTATTTGTACGATAGCTTGTGATGATCGATTTGAGTAACCACAAGTTGAGTGTAAATTAACTTTGTGAAATCCTGTTTATACTTCCAAATTTTTAAACGCAAAACAGCTAATAAAATAATTTTTTACAATATTAAATTTGGTATTGAATTATTGGTTGAAAAATTTGACAGAGCAGACCGATGATTCCGAGCTCAGTGTGACCACATTGGATCTTCTTAACACAAATTTTCGCTAACGCCCTTTACATGAGCATAATATTACTATCAGTATGCTCGCATTTATCTCAGCAAAAATTGCTACTATTAAGAATTTGTTCAAAGTTAAATAAATTGCTCCATTGAGTGTGATCTCTTCATAGGTTTTTCTTGTTCCCAATTGAATTATATACTATATATATATATATATATATATAAGCTAATAAAATCGAATGAAATCATCACGGAGATCGCTACCAACAACAATTGATGCGTTTAAGCCAAGTATTGAAGAAAAAAACGTCAGTAATTCGAGCGGAGACACGATAAGTCGATTTATCTGCACGACATGTTGCAAAATCAGTTTAGATCAAATTGGAAACTCTCAATAGAAAAGTTCTATAACACCCGCTATATTCACCAGACCCAACTCCTTTCGATCATGGTGAATTTATACTAACGGTGACATATTCCCCTCAGCTGCGCTCACTTTCATTTCTTATTTATCTTTTGTCATACTCTTTTTCATTTGTATGGTTTTTTGTTTCACGTTCAAAGCATTTAAGAAAGTTACCACAGCGAAATACGTATTCTTAAAAATAAATCCATCCTCCTTTCGATTACCACTTATTTCGATCGATTGACTTTAGCCAGGCTGTGCAGCATTCTAGTAATTACGAGTAAAACAAAAATTTGGTTGATTCCTGAATTGCTTCTAGAGACTAGTTGTTCTTCCGATGCGTAATACGTATGCTTCCAGAAAGATGGAGAAAAGTCGTAGTTAACGATGAAAAATACTTTGATTAATCTTTTCATTCATTTTATACTGAAATAAACGCGTCGAACTAATTTGTACTTCCAATAGATTTACCAAACACGTGCTTAGGTTACCCAGTAAAGACTATTACAGTTTAGCTAAGTTCTTATTTCAGTTAATATTTCATATTGTAAATGACAATTTTATGATTAATCAAACAAAGCTCCAATAACCACGCATTCGGTGTTGAATTACATTATCAAACAACAAAGATAAATGATACGAGAAAAAAAATGTCCATAAACAAAATAAATTACACAACACTGACCAGGAAGCAACCAAATAAAGCATAAATTACAAATCAATTTATAAATGGCGACATATCCTGCAACGCGCAAAAGTTTTTCTTTTCGTCTCTATATTTGGCACTTTCCATTTTCTCTTAATTGCCATTCACATTGAAAATTGAAAATTCAACGCGACTACAATGAAAATGAGTAAATATAGGGAAAAAAAACCTTAACTTCGGTTGAACCGAAGCGCTGATACCATTCACACGAAATTTCAAATAGTATTGTAAATCATAAACGAGGGAGGTGGATTTCTATATCCAAAAAGTGTGTAAACATGCTCAGTAGTGTATGAATGTGAAATGGTTGTCCTTAAAGTGTTTTAAGCTAATATTGACTTACCTAAAGAAGTTTTTCATACAACTATTAGACAGACGCTCAGAGGAACTAAAGCATAGATAGACGGACATATCTAGATCGACAAGTTTTAGAATGATTTTATTGTGAACTAGCTGACCCGGTGAACTTCGTATCACCTACAATCGTTATTGGTTAATCTCGCTTAAACTCAACAACTTTTTTACTTATTTTAATATTTTTTTTTTTTTTGTAAAATTTTGAATGAATTTAATGTACATGATATATAAATACAGTTAATCAATGAAAATCTTTCTGATAAACTATATTTTTTGTTTTGTTTTGCGATGAGTAAATACTCGTATACAAAGATGATGGCTTTCCGATGCGACATATAGTTGTCCGTGCGCGAAACACGGAAAATCCAAGTTGATTCCGCAAACTTCCAACGACTGGCCTTGTGATTTATTTATGGTCATCGCAAAAGACATCCTCCCCTTTGTATTTTCCCTTGATGATCGTTGCCTCGATGACGTTATGCATTATCTTTTTCACAGCCAGTCACGTTCCATTGCATAGTCGAGCTTGTTGAATGTTACGCAACATGCTGACAACTGAACCTACTTTTAATAGCAAATTGTGCGATGGTAGTCCAGGCCATTCCAGTGAATTCAAAAACTCTGTGGCATAGTTGACTATATCATCCTGGTTGATAACTGTGTCGACTGGTTTGAAGGAAAATAACTGACCCGAAAGAAAATTCTAAATGGTCGCATTGAGATCATCGACATCTTTGTTTTTCGCCGGCAATATTGCTCGTTTACTTAGTCAATCATGATTTTTGAATTATTGCGCTATGTCTGGAAAAACACGCCGAATAAGCTCCTCTTTCAAGTCTGTGAAGTGACAGAAACCTGTGGGTAATGTAATAAATCCGTTCGAGCTGTCAACTGCGACTTTCCCATTTCCAAATGTGTAACAACTGCTGCGAAAACCCATTTGCACTTTGATCTTGTTGCAAACACACTCGCATGTTAGTCGTTAATTGGAGTGTCTCCACATGCCGCCACAAGTTTAATGATTTTAAGCTACAGTTAATCGGGGAATAAGTGAAAGAGTCTGTCGAAAATCATCGGACAATAGAATCATGGCTCCGCTAAAAATGTTTTGGTTTCACGAAGATCTTTCAGCGTTCTGCCCAGTGCCTCCAGTGACTTCCTGTGGGCCATCGTGCATTCGTCCCAAACAATCAATTTCTTACCTGGAGAATCTTTGCCATTGCGCTGTTTTTTTTTGGCGATGTTGCAAGTTGGTGCTTCGTTGACTTGCATGTGTAGTGACAATTTCAAGGCAGAATGTGCAGTTCGACCGCCTTCTAACAAAGTCGCAGATATTCCAGATGAAGCCAATGCTAGGGCAACTTCACTTTGCTATCTGATCCTCGCAATGGAATTAGCAATGAAATTAGTAACGTTTGCAATCATTTGTTGTTCATTCAATTTTGAACATTTCTTTTTTCCAAACTTAAATTAAATACATTTAAAAAAAAAATATCATGTTTCACACTGTAAGACAAAATATTTTACATCCAGTACATCATTGATAAACTTTATAACATAAATAATTATAAATATATGTATAAAATAATTATATCGTTCAGTTAATAAGCTCAATAAAGCTTAATTGAGATTACTATGATACTTTGGTAGCTTGATTAAGGTATTCCACTATATTCCCCTAGATATCTTATTATACTCTGCATTATTATATTCATGTTTGTAAGTAGTATTTTATCTAATGGGGTCAGCCAGCTCAAAATGGTCCTAAATCCTAAAACCGTGTACATAATTTAACAAAATTGAGTTTTAATTTTATAAGTTTTACATATTATTAAAACGGCCGCCGCACACAGACAGCGGAGTTGAGCTTAGCTTAGTTGAGTTCATCAGCGTTGAAAATGCAAATCTACAGAAAGCAATGAGAGGCCGCACATTGCGTGCTTAGCTAAAACTAGCTTAGTTGACATTTCCGTTAGCATAGAAGAACGCTTATTTATTTGCTCACGTCAACGGCTTCCTTTATATAGTGCTTCTCTCTCATACATATACGTTTGCATATGTATTTACTGTTTCTCTCTCATACAACTCTACACAATACCATTTTCTCTCTCACTGTTCCTCTCACACATTCCTTCTCATTTTTTCTTGAACATCTGGTAGAAAGAGATAGCAGTATTAAACATTGAATCAGCTTTTCACTTACAAAACGCTCTCTGTGTGCAGAGTATTGAGAGTTTAGCGTAGCTTATCCCTTTGTAGCAGGTAAGCTCATGGTACAAAAATAAGGTAGCGTACTGAGCGCTGACTCAGGCCTATTCATATGAAAGCATAAGATAGAAAGAGAAGCAAGTGCGCACTAGACGCACAGCAAGAAAGAAACCATTCCCGTTCGGACAACCGTTCAACATAAGCATTCAAAGTGTACTAACGTTTGGCCTGTGAAATACGATGACGCTCACACTTAATACGCTACCTTATTATTCTACCATGGGTAAGCTCAACTTAACTCAGCTCATCTCAATTCCGCAATCTGTGAGAGGCGGCCATAAATGCTTAGATTGATATGTACTCTATTTGAAATACACCATTTTTATGACCTAACGTCACAAAGTCTAAAAAAATAATAGGTATTATAAGACAAGTTTACAAATTTCATCTTTAAAACGATAAAAACTTTCTCTTTAATATTTTTAGAGTAATTTTTTTGCTCTAAACACAAAAAAACTTACTTTTTTACATTACTTAAACCAGCATCCAGAGTGAGCGCCAATTCCGTTCGTAATGACCTAATTAGTTTCGATCGAATGAAAAAATGACTGAGTTACATCTGATGAAAGTTCAAATTTCTGTAATTTTTAATCAAAAGAATATTCAAAGTTCTCCAAAATAATACAAAATTCGAAATCACCGTTTGTAACGACGTCACAGTCTGACAAAAATATCGAGACCAAGACATTCGGTCAAAGCTGCCTTCTCAGGAGGATTAATACAGATATTCGTTTTAGATTATATTGAATACATACTTTTATTGTTTATAAAAGAAAGACTTACTCTACATAAATACTTATTATATGAGATTATATGAGATAATGCATACTTCTAGTTTAATCGACAGGTGTACGTTCTTTGCGGACCAGAAACTCCTCAAGATAATTTCGTTCTCTTTGCAGACCAGTTGAACCACTACTCCATCGAGACAGACTAAGTTAGCCAAATGGACAATCGGATAACGTCCTTCGACACTATTGTCCTTAATCCTCCTCCCTACGCACTTTGGTTACCTTTGCTAACCAGATGAACCACTAATCTGAGTCTATAGACTAGGTGTCTTAGTGGATGGCCACATTCACCACTCTCGTCCATAATCCCTCTTACAACGCTAACGAAAGTCTAGCGTTCGTTGCGGACCAGAAACGCCTCATCGTACTCTAGTTCCCCTTGGCGAACTAGGTGAGCCACTACTCTAATCGCGAGCTGGAATAGAAAACTATATATTAAATGCAATTATCTTACCTTATAAATAAAAATGTAAATATTAGTTTGTTCAACATTGATAATCTCCGAAAGTTCTTCACCGATTACTTCTAAATTTTGTTACAACGTTACATTCGAATAGGTGCGTGTTTTTTTTTTATAGTATTTAGTACGACTATATAATATCACACTTGTAAAAGAAAATTGGTGGTCGAATGATTTATGGAAATGTTATATGGAGCAATATTTTCGTTTAATCTATTTTATTTATATATATATATATATATATATATATATATATATATATATATATATATATATATATATATATATATATATATATATATATATATATATATATATATATTATATACTTCTCTATTGACTATATTATATAAATATCGACAAAATTTATATTTTGATTCATATTTATTCATACTCACTGAGCGGCTGATGTGCAGCGAATTGACAGCAAAATTGGCGGGATGAGTAATCAGATCGAATTGTAAGTCGTTGCATATATCGGTAGTGAATTGATAAAAGAAGTATTCAAGCGCACCTGTTTGTGGTTATACTTTATAAACAAAAAGAGCCCAAAAAGAGCTTGGTTTAAAGCATATATTTGCAAAAATCAGCTAAAGATCTCACAAACTAAGTGAATGCATATAATCAGGAAGACAAACAGACAGGCGGACAATGTCAAATCGACTTTTAATGAAAATACGCTTTTGCATCTACGCTACCACATATAATTCCAAGGGAACTTATCTAAATAGTGACGTATTCCGCTGTGGTGACTTTCTAAAATGTTTTGTACGTGAAACAGAAAACGAAATGCCCAACCCGGTACAATGAAAAAGAGTATGACATAATATGACGAAATGCCCAACCCGGTACAATGAAAAAGAGTATGACATAAGATAAATAACGAATAAAAAGGAGCGCTGCTGCGGGGAATACGTCAACTTTAGTAAAAAATCAAACTTGTATAATGCGTTACTAACTTGCTGACAAAATACCAACATCTATTCCAGACTATATGTGAAGTGTATTAAAAAATACTGGGCTTCACTCCACTTCCACGCGTCGCCATTGCTTCAATTGTATTTGCATAGATGAACGTGCGCGGAGTTGGCCAAATGTGAGCGAAAGTGTGCCGGATGAGTGGAAAGTGGTTCACGCGCTTTTTCCACTGTTGAGTAGGGGAGTGAGAATACAAAAAAGTTTTAATTCAATTCTTGTCAGGCATGTCAATGAGCTTTAGACGGCTATAGACAAACATGGCATGGTGCGGCATGGTGCGGCATGGTTTCTTGCGATTTCAGTGCTTCAACTTCGACTGTCAAGGTGCAATTTTTGCATTTCCGAATAAGAATTTAATATTAGATGTCGAACGGGCAAATGGAAACAATGAGCTGCTAAAGGCAAACGCAACTATTGAACATGGAAATTAGTTTATGAAATTAAGCAACGTCTTCCGTGCTTTTCTCGTTATATTTTGCTGAAACATGCAAAATCACGTTCGCGCAAAACTTAATAAAGTTGATGAGCTTGCCGAGCAAATGCTGAATAAGAAATACTATGTTGGCACATAGTATCTTTCTATAGCACATCTACAATATATACTTATATATCAGCAGCTGTGTCAAAATTCTTGGCGAAATTCACTAGTCATTGTTTCCACTGAAGCATACGATGCGCTTTAATTGGAAAACAAATAACTTCAGAGCGTCGAAGAGATGATTGTGTGCACAGTCGCCATTGCTGTTCTATGACAAATGAATCCAAATCAAAATCAAAACAGCATTTTATGAAGCGCAAAACAACCATTGTTGCATGGCTTTGTGGTCTCGACTTCTGTGACTTCTTTCGATGCCCCCCACTCACATATTGTAGCTCCACACATGTCATTGAAATACACAATTAACCCATGCAACTTCAACCGCAATACCACAAACCAATACAGAATCATTCAATCAATCAATTAAACGCATGTCTGTCATTCAACAGTAACATCTACCAAAACGCATTTTATAGGATTCAACGCTTGGGAGAGCATCGAACAAAGCATATAGCTTGGATTTGGTTCCGAGAAGGTGAGTTCAGACAATCCTAAAATTATTAATTCAATAAATTTAGACTATAAATACTTCGGTTCTTCATAGTCAGTTGTTTGAGACATTAGTTTGTTTGTTTCGAATCGCCATTACTTTTCTATCTCTGTTCAGCCACAGTGCTACCAAAAAAAAAATTACAAAATTCCCGCTAACACTTGCTGAGTTTTCGTAGTTTTTTGCAGCACAAACAAATTATTTAGTCAATGGTCTGGATCGAGGAAAGTTGTGCAAGATTTCGAAGTGGAAATTGTGTGAGTTATGCAATATTGGAAATAATCAACATGGTTCACATCTGCATTCAGATTAAACAGTCTTCCCTGACATGCAGAACTGTTTCACATTTTAAACAATAAGACTCGAATCCAATTCTAAAGTGCTTTGTCCAATAGAATGAAATTTATAGCATGAGTTAGTAAGGAAACCCTTGAACTTCTTTTGGATAGCCACTTTCTAGGGTCTAAATTCAATTCAAATGCCTTCAATTGGATCGAAATAGTTTCCACTCAGCTGATTGATCATTTTTGTATGCCCGGATAAAAGTGAATAGGATTTTAAATATTTACAGCACTACAAATCGCCGGGACCGAATTGCATCACACAAGTCCAGCTACAAAATAAATTTGAAATTATTAAACCATAAATTTTATTCATGTTGAGAAGTTGCCTCAATCTCGCCTATATTCCAAATTTATAGAGTGAAAGTTTATAATCATTTATATTCCCAAAACGGGAAAACCCTCTCGATCATCGCCAAAGAACTTTCGACCGATAAGCCCATCCTTGTTAGTTAGTTAAAACCTTTGAAAGACAAAAGAGATGTACTTAAGGCACACAATTGACAGAAAGAGCCTATCGGTCTTGTAACATGCTTACAGTAAGGTTAAATCTACTGAAACAGATCTGCATACTTTGCTATCGCTGGCATAGATTGTAGAAAGTGCATTTAATAATATCCTCCTTGAGGCGATTACTGGCGCTATGATAGATCTGGTGGTGGAAGATTCCCTTATATAGTTTACTCGCCAAATGTTTGTAGCTCATTTTCTACTCGCAGATTTGTCAGATGTGGCACCCCACAAGGTGGTGTCCTCTCGTCTTTGCTATGAATCTTGGTGGTTAACAAACTGCTAAAAGGCATTAAGGAGGCAGGCATGAAGGAAAAAGGCATTCTAAATATAGGTTTAAAATTCTTGTTTTCATTCGAAAACGTACTTCAAAATTTTAAGAAAGCTTCATACTCAATTTTCCTGAATCATATATAGAAGGGGATTGATTTATAAATCGAGCGCAGAAATTCTTAGAAAACAAAAAGTATAAAAAGCTAATTCTAAGAACAAATATGTACTCAAGTCAAGTACAAAAGTCTCAGAATCTAAACATACATATATAAATTGAGCTTTTGATGTCTATATGTCACCTCCAATCTCAAAAACTAATTGGATTTGACAAATAGACAGGCAGGTTACCCGAGGTATGTTTATAGGGTATACAAGTATGTATTAGGTTTAGGTATACATATTTAATGATAAATTAATTGATATTTGCCGATTAAGCTGCGCGCTTTATCGAACAGCGGACGCATTATAATACCAAAAATTACCCGATTATCGGTGCAAGAGACAGAAAAAAATTGAAAAAGTAAATAACTATAGCTAATTTTTGATATTAACCTATCTATACATATAAAAATTTAGGTCATTTAAAGTATTATTCATGTCTGTATGGCACTTCCAATCTCAAAAAATACGGCTGGATTTTTAATTGGTTTAACAAATAGACAGACAGTTTTCCGAGGAAAGTTTAGGTATAGGTATATACAAGTATATATAAGTCGGTACCATGCCCCTATATAAGAGGAAACCCAAATTCATTGTAGCTCAGAAACTATATTATACAGAGAGATGATATTTGTTATGTTTATATGAAAAAAAAAACACGGGGAGAAAGCGGGTAGTGCATCGCCCCCAACATAGACGCTGATAGATGATATTTGAAACAAATGCAAAGAGCATTTTCAAAAAATAATGAGAGTAAATTTGTTACATAAATTTGTCACAATATAAAGTCAAAAGGGGGCGTGGCTACGCACGTTGTAAACGCTAGTCTATATATAAATAGTAAAGTGCAAAACGTTTCAATTCTTTTTAACAGCCTTAAACCCTTAAATATATTCACTTGATTTTTCTAAAGTTTTGCGTCTAAGGTAGGTTAAAAAAAGAGCTAACACCCTCTGCCAATCACAAAGAGCTTAAGTTGAACCCACCATTTTGGTCAACGCTTTCAATGTTGTCAAATGGAGTGAAAGATATTTATGTGACACCGCAGGTATTGTCGCTATAAAGGTTGAATTTCAACCACAGGGCGAACACTAGTATAAAATAAGTCCTTTTTGACTTGAAGTAAGTAGAAAATTCTTAAATCAATCTCTGAGGTGGGAAAAAAGGTAAGAGCAAAATCAAATTTATTCTCTCAGCTACTCCAATTTCTGCGCAACGACAGTAAATAGGAAAATCAATGGGTTGTGTTTCGGAAACTCAATGTATCGGATGCCTGATGAGCAGTATGTTACAAGAGTGTTTTGGCAAGTGAGTGGCATAAAGCATTCAGTGAGGGTCATGAAATCGTAGAAAACTAGCCTCATGCCGTCCATCCACCACTGTTAACGACAAAAACATAGAAAAAGTGTTGGAAATTGTGCACGAAATTCGTCGTGTTGGCATTAGAAAGATAGCAGAGATACTCAACATCTCTTATGGATCGACTCCACACGTTTTGGTTGATGTTTTGAGTATGAAACGCGTCGCCGCCAGACCTGTACCTGAAGCTTTTGCAAAAACAATGTCTTGCGACGGAGTTTTTTGCCAAACATGAAACAAAAGTCATCGCACAACCACCGTATTCACCAGATTTGGCATGCCGGGTGATTTTTCTGGAAAGTATGATATTAGTAGCGAAATTTCCAACGTCATAGCCAGAGGACAGACAAATATTCGCAGCTGAAACTGAAACAATTGTCTCCGTAGCTTAACAAACTTCGTGAACAAAAATTTGCTGTTATTTTTCACTCTTCACATGGAAGAGGACATCAAAAGAAGTTGCTATATAAATTTTACCTTTATGGACATTCATGAACTATGAGCTAGATTTCGATCGAAATCGAATGGAATATAACTATTAGAGATGGGTGCGGGATTCGGCACCCACTGGTCCCTCTAGACAAATTTCAAAAATGTCAGGATAAGCGGGATGGGAAAGAATGCAATATTTGCGGACGGGACAAATATATAAGTACGGGGTGTCTCAAAAGAAAGTTCACATTTGATTTGTTGATTGCGTGAATGCAACTACTCCGAGATGCGCGAGGGGGTATGTCAATCGGTAGCCTAGCTTTTGGGAATTTAATCGCTATGGACTCAATGGAAAATGGGTCGAGAAGTTTGAAGAGACCGGTTTAACGCTGGAATAATCCAAATCCGGGCATCCAAGGTCTTTGAGAACGTTCGAAAACGTAGACAGTGTTACTCAGTCTGTTCATGACAACGCGGACCTTTCGATTCGGAAGCGTGCTGTTGCTTTAAACGTGCATAGATCATCATTGTTCCGCATTTTACACAAAGGTTTATGTAATGATATATTTTACTATAGTATTTTGTGCGTCATTTTCATTTTGTTTGTACAATATGGATTTCTTTTTTTCAACGTTTAATAAACATTATAATCCTACTAATATTATAAACGCGAAAGTTTGTATGGATGTGTGAATGTTTGTTACTCCTTCACGCAAAAACTACTGAATGGATTTTAATGAAACTTTACAATAACGTAGCTCATATATCAGAATAATACATAGGCTATAATATGATTAAATTAATTATTTAATTAATTTAAAACAAACACAGCGCAAACATTTTAACAACGTCTGCTGCTCTGAGTAGACGATCATGTGTTTGCCTTAAATGGTCATGTGTGCGGGACGAGAGGCAGAGAATGAAAGAAAACCGTTGCAGGGAGAAGGGAAACAACGAGCCAGGTACTAACTAGTACAATATAAAAACATTATTAATTAACATATTTTTAGTTTTCGATATTTTTTACAAGTGAATGCATATAGTGGTCTTCCTATATAATACACATTATGACGTATGAGCAATTTAGCTCAATGTAATTAAGTATACTTCAACAAACAGGTCTAAATTTAGTTGCGTTACAAAAAATGCAGATTCAGGAAAAACTTTGTAATAGCATCGAGCTAACCAACATCTGCATTGGTATTAACTGCCTGAGCAACTATGGTAGCCAAATTTGGCAGTAAATTAGCCAGAGCAAGTAAACAACTGTCATTAGAAGAGAATGACCACAACAACTGCAATGAATCTGGCTCGATTCGCTGCGGCAGCGATTATATACGGAAAAGCCTTCCACATGCAACAAACGTATTCAGCATACCACACACCGTACACCATACACCATACATACACGTATAGAACCATACTGTTCATCATTTATCATTTTCTTAACTGGACTACTATGAATGACAGAAAAGTGCTGTGTGTGTGAGAAAAGGAAATAGGACAGAGTTATTATGATAGCAAGGACGATACCACATACAGTAGTATATTCATATATGTTTGTCTTACCTCGAGGCCAAATCGGTTGCAACAGAGTTTCGCTACAACATCAACATATACGCAACAACACTGCAAAAAATACACTGAGAATATTTTTTAGAAATATGAAAGCAAACGTGCGAAGTTTTGCATCATAGTGACCTTTTATGTATAATGAAATACAAATGAACTATCGAATATTAAAATTGTCAACATAGTTATCGAAATGGTCATGATGTGGCCACTAGGAAGAATAACCGCCATACAAAATCAATTTGTCTCCATTCCAGCTTCCAAATCAATATTTCAAAAATTGAGGAAGCAGATCGCGTAGAAACACACAGATATCGACTAGAGCGAATTGTCTTATCGTGCTGATCACGAACTTTTACACTTTATGAGATTCTCCGAAGCTTCCTTTAAGGCGTAGTATACAGGGTGTATTAAAAAATGTGTCACGCGGAAATAATCTTCGGTAAAAAAATTGTTATGCGTTCGTAAATCAACTATTGGTCATGCATTCATTTGCTCGCGCATAGTAAGGCTAAGCTAAGAACTTTAAGGTTGCAACCGAAAAAAAAAACGAGTGCGTGTAACCTTTACGCGCGGTTGAAGTAATACTTCTTTGACTGTTGTGGCAGGTATAACTAGAAACAATAAACTTACGTCATAACCATATACCCATGGTGGTGAAAAACCATGGGTATATGGTTATGACGTCGCAGCCAAACCTCAATCATCCCAACGGAAGCGGCGAAAAAAGCCAAGACCTAAAAAAGCAGTACAAGTTCGGTCAACTGTGAAGATTTTACTCACTGTTTTTCGACTGCAATGGCGTGGTGCAACGTGAGCTCTTGTCAGAAGTTCATACGGTCAATAAGGAATATTACATTGAATTTGTGCGCCGCTTGCGTGAAACAACACATCGTTGCTTGTTCGTGATTTTTGGCCAAAATCAACACCGAAATAATGCCTCAACCATCCTATTCACCGGACTTGGTCTCCTAAGACTTTTTGCTGTTTCCCAAACTGAAAAGATCCATGAAATGACGGCGTTTCGCCATGATTGAGGAGCACAAGGCTATACCAAAAAAGAGGAGGATTAATAAAACATCCATAGATCCACAGGACTGAATCGCGTCGGAAGTCGTATCGTGTGGCGATTGACCACACTCAGGGCAGCAATCATCAGTACTGATCCCGATCCCGTCCCTGTTACACTCGACCATGTTGCTTTATCCAGATGCTAATTTATTCCTGGTGTTACGAGGCAGATATATATCATTCGTATTAATTGGTGGCGGCCTGCACAATATTATCCTTGAGGGAGTCTATTGACTATTCAACTGCATCTTTATGCAATTAAACCCTATCTGATATATAAACGCAGTCCTCTATATGATCATGATATGCGAATCGAGATATTCTCGTTTTCTAACTTCTGATGTCATCCCTTTGTCCGTACCTCAACAAGACTCTGCAAGCAACTTCAGCCGATTATTCGTCTTGGTGACTTGAGCCTCGAATCTAAGCAGGGTATCGAAAGTTGTACCAAGTATCGTAGGGTACTGAACTGACGGAATACTCCATCCCAACTTCCTTAGTCCAGAAGCTGAAGATGGAAGCAGACGACTTGTGGGTTGAAAACTTAAGGTTGCGAGTGTTAAAAAAGTTAAATAAATTCTGTAAATAGATATTAATTCTCCCACAAATTTCATCGACATTCACGCACGAGGAGAAAATAGGCGTCGTTGCCAAATACAGGTTGGACAGGAGTGAGGATAGAAGTCCACCCTGCGGTACATCCATCTTTAGCTATCGATACCCCGACCTCATCCCCCCGAACTCAACGCATGCCATTCTACCAGTAAGATAGTTTAATACCCAGAGTTTTGTTTGTGTCAGGAAGTGAGATGGAATCCAGGTCTTGAAACATGATTGCATAATTAAATGCCTTGTTCAAATCTAGAGCATGGCCTCAGCTTGTTGAGTCCATCAGCGATAAAAGTGGTGATTTCGTTCAATGCTGAAGTCGTACCTTTTCTCAAACTATGCTGGTGATCCGCTCATAACAATGTTCTGTCATCGATGATTCTAAAACTTTCGCAAAAGGTGAAATAACTGAAATGGGCTTATCAGAGGACCTTCCATATGTCTGGGACAATAAGTTGGGAAATATAAAGTTTAACACGTACATAAAATATTCTAAAAACTGTAGTAAAATATTTTTCACAATGTATCACTGCTGACTTCTGCATGAAACTGGCCACTCGAACTTTCGATTCATTTGTCAATCTTAGCCGAAAGCAAGCATTCATGCGTCCCATAGAGGAAGAGAGATGCATGTTTGTTACTTGAAGAACTCAAACTAACGCTGAAACTGCTGTAGTTTGAACTACTCACTCTAACTACAGATACAATAGTATATCTAAGCTATATCTATCACTAAAATTTGTCTATTCAAAAAGTTCATGATAGCAAAAGATGAAATTTTGAAAAGAGCAGCAACAAATTTGTTGTGCAAAAACTCAGTTTAGGCAGATTTTGTCTTTGTGCAAACTAATTACCGAATTACGACTTTCGCCTGAGTAAAACTTTTTCGATTTAGTGAACATTTTAAGAAGAAATTTTCGTACGATGAAACAATGCGTTCAAGTTTTTAAAATTGGCGAAAAAACGAGAATGTATGTTGCAAAAAAAAAATTTTAAATGTGAAAGGGCATACTTGTAAATTAAATGAGTATTGGAAAGAAAATTGCGTTGGAAACTCCATAAAGACATTTTTATACCAAGTTTTCTACTAATAACCAGAGTAAGAGTCATTTTCATGACTTGCCTATATCTTTATACCGCATTTTTTCCACCCTATATCCTAGTTTTCAATTTCGCGACTGTTACTGAGCGTATAAAACGTATTGAATAGTTTGACCACCCAATAAATATATTTCCAAGATATAAGTTTTAGAGCTGCCAACTTGATTTCACAATTTCGATGTTTTTATACCATTCACACATAGTGTGAAATGGTATTATCAGTTTGTCTGAAAGTTTGTGACGCATTAAAGGAAATATCGTAGACCCCATAAAGTATATATATATTCTTGATCAGCTCGACGAGACGAGTCGATCTGTCCGTCTGTCCGTCTGTCTGTATGTTGTGAAATTTTGCAAATATGTTTCTTTTTATTGCAGTTTAATAGAGTGTCAAGATTTACCCGCCACGCCCACTTTTCGGGGTAGCAACCATAAACCGCAAACTTTTTACTTTTTGTTTGAAAAACATTTTTATTGTAATCAATATCAACTTAATAATTGATATGGTAACTTTTAGTAGACGGATGCTTGACATATAAATTAATGCGTGGGATCCGCCCACTAATTGGGGTAGCCCCCATACAAACCTACTGCCCAGTTTTGACTTTTTGTATGAAAACTTCTTAATTAAAGTCAATAATAGGTTGAAATGCGATGTGGTGCCTTTTTATGATCAGCCGTTTACATACATAGACTAACGGGCGTGGACCACACTTTTTTTGGGGTAGCCCCCATACAGACATACTGCCCACTTTTGGGCAGTATGTTTAAGGTTGAAATGCAATGCAAACCGAAGTTAACGTTTTTTTCTTGTTTTATGAATTTTTTGGCACCACTTAACGCAAACGTGCATATTACATTCATGGATTGAAAGATATTTTTTGCTACTGTGGCGCTCAATCTGCTATACTTGCCGAAATTATAGCAATATCGGTCAAAATGGATGAGAGTCTAATCGCACAGATCATTAATGATGTGTGGACGGCATTGCGCACGTGTGCGGCAACATCGAGCGCGATACTAACAATACGCCGTTGCTTATCACCATTGCTCATGCACCATTGTTGCATCCAGATTGTTTTGCAATACCTATAGATTCAGGATAAGTATTCTCAATTATTGTTCTTACGCATTTCTACGAAGAAACAAAAAATGGTGAGATCGAAATTCCCGTAGAATTGACTAGAAGAACCATGGTCATCGTTGTTCTTCATTCCCACGAAGCAATTTGAGCAACTGAACGCAACCCCTTCAATGCGATGAAAAATTTATGATTTTTGGTGGAACCGTAGATAGATCAGTTTAGTCAATATTCTAAACAGTGTATACTGGAATGGCATGGTCACACACAATTTGTTTTAAGTAGCTTCGCGTTCTCATGACAAAAAGCCTTCAGAGTCGTATGAGCGGGTGTGTGAAGAGAAAGTGTAGAGAAATATACTCTTCATATAGTGGTAATACCAAGCTTTTGCAGCCATGAGGTTATTGAACCATCCCGATGGATGGATCGATGATGACATTCAACGATGATGATTCAAAACCTGGACGACCCGCAGCATATAATCGTACTGAGTTAGTCGAAAAAGTAACTGAACTAATCGAACTGAACTAATGAACAAATTTCACTGTGAGAGTGCTGACAGAAAAGAATTAAATTCATCTTACTGTACAATCTACAAAATATTAACTGAAGATTTGGGTAAAAGAAAGGTGTGTGCACGGTTTGTTCCACATCAGTTAAATGATGATCAAAAAATTGCTCGTTTAGTCAATGAATTTTTTATGAAAAAAACTGATCGACCACCCTCCATATTCACCTGATCTAGGTTAGGTTAGCTTAGGTAAGGATAACCCAACATGGTTAAACCCCACATTGTCACTTAGGCCAGCATAGGCCCCTTGTGATACCATATTTGTTCCTATTTCATCCGCAGCTACTCAGGAAACCACTTTGTCAGTGTCAAGAACGTCGAGATGTGTTTAATCTCTTTTGCTGATATCTCAATTGAGTTGTCCAGGAAGGGGCGTCCTAATAACGTAAGTCTTCTTCCTACTGTGGTCCGGACAATGACATAGCAAGTGCTCGACCGTCTCCTCCTTGCGGCGTTTCCGCAGCTTCTGCAGAAGTACCAGGAGTTTAAACCTAGCCTTGTGGCATGTCTTCCTATTGTACAGTGGCCTGTGAGGGCTCCCACAATAACAGCTAACTTATCTCTCTTGTACTGAAGAAGTGTTATTGTTCTTTTAAGATTATATTTTGGCCAGTTGAGTCTAGAGATTCTACACGTGAAAAGGTTGCACCATCTATTGGTTGCTATACCTATCATCTCTGTTGAGATCTGTAGTTTACATGTAGCCTCGTGTATACCTACTGTGGCCTTCCTCTTAAGGATATCAGCAGTGGTACCCTATCTTGCTAATTAGTCCGCTTCATCATTTCCCTCTAGGTTTTTGTGACCAGGCACCCAGATGAGATGTATAACATAATGATCTGCAATCTCGTTAAGAGATTTCCGGCACTCTGTTGTGGTTTTAGTGTTGGAGCTGAAAGAATTCAGCGCTTTCAGGGCAGCCTGACTGTCCGAGAAGATAAACACATGTTCTTGAGTATTTGAGTATGATCTTAGGAGATTTGCAACTTCCTGAATGGCCAGCATCTCCGTCTGAATAACGCTACAATGATCGGGCAGTCCAAAGGATTCTCTAATCGCCATTCCGGTGATCCTGATCTAACACCATGCGATTATTTTCTCTTCGCAAAAAATTAAATCTGAATAGAAAGGAGCTTTTTACGATGACAATCCAGACATACAAGCAGCCGTGACACAGGTGCTAAGTAACATCCCAAAAAGTGAGTTTAAAAAGTCTATGGATAAATTGGTTGAGCGTTCTAAATGTTGTATTGAGTTAAATGGATCGTATTTTGAATAAATATTAGCTTTGAAATATAATAACATGTTTCATTTATATTGATAACTAAGATGTTCGGTTATTTTTAGATCTCACCGTGCATGTATACAACTAAAATAAACCCATTTTGTTGATGAAGCCACAATTTTTAGAAATATGCGATATATGATCACGAAATTTTGATCTTAATTTTGGAAAATCTAGGACGTGTACCAATCAAAACTCATTTTACTCCATAACTTTCAAATATTATGGAAATATATATATAATATGGAAATATATTTGACAGCGACATATGTATGGAATGTGACAAAATTTCAAGTCCTTTAGCCAAAGTATTTAAGTGAAATTTAATTTTATTTAAAGTTTTTATTGTTTCAGTTTAACAAGGAAACAAAATTAAGTAGAAAACTTCCACCACGTCACTTCGTTGAAGGTCGAACGACATGTCCAGCAAATAGAATATTATTGTGACAGCGTATAGCGAAAGCGAATGGATGGTCTGCATAAAATACATCTTTTCTATAAAGTGCGCTCAGAGGCACCATTCCCTCAACAACTGAAAATATGTGTTAGAAATATTAAAAGTGCATATTAAAAAAAAATTTAACTGCAATAAATGCATCAAAATTTACGTGTAGCAGCCGCTGCTTCCGAACCACTTTCATCGACATTTATAAAAGCTTTGTGTTTAATCTTAGAAACAAACATGCTTTCATTATTAAGCAGACTGCTAAAGTCAGCGTTCTTAGTGAAAATATCCTTAATGCCAATCTGCAATTAGAACAGACGAAAATATATCTATGCAATACGCAAAATTTTTACCAGCGAAATACCTCCTCCAACGGCTTTTGCAGGTCTACATCAAATTCAATACGAAATTTTGGCAGAACAACTCCGATTGATTTACGTTGTAAGCTATTAGCAATTTTTTTTAAATCGAATGTACCAATTTTGTTTTCAAAATTCAACAAACCATCAATTTGGTTGGGCAAAACGATCACCATAGATAAATTCAATTTTGCATATGGCAGCTCCAATACTTGAACATCCAAATCGTCCAGTTGTGCATAATTAAAATCGTTCGCGATATGCATGTATTCGACATCAATCTTCTCACTTTTACTAACTTGAAAACGATTTTTTCTAAAATCTTTAGAAAATTCTGTTTTCCAATTTCCCTTAAAATAGATGGCATTTACTAGCACCGCATTTGTGTGATCATCGACATCGTCCGGTTTCAATAAATTATGTATTTTATTTTCAGTCTGTTCCTCCACCCATGTATTAATTTGCTTAACTGCAGTTGCGGCTTCCTTAAAATTCACATTTTGCGGCACGGATTGGAAATATTTCGAAGAGAGTTCCTTAAATTTAGGTGCAAGCTCAGACTCCGTACGTACATACACTCGATTAGCAATTCTTAAAATAGCTCCTCCATCGCTACCGAAATTATAAACTGCTGACACTGTTTCACCATATTTAATTGCTACTTCAGTCTTATTTAATGCGCTTAGATGCAATGCATTACTTAATTCACTGGCGGTCTGCTTTTCGGCACCTAAATAGGCTAATGCTAGGCACAAATTTATTGATATCGGTGAAAGAATAATATTCGAATTCGTATTATCCTTAGCAATAGCCGCAAAAATGTTTGTAGAAAACCAGTTGTATAGTTTAAGGTCAGCTGCACACATTTGAATCAGCAGTATTGCGACGAGTGGAAAAACTTGAAGTCTTACTTTACCCATGGTTAAATGGTTATAAACTAAGTCTGATAAATGCTTTATAACAAATGTGGTTTTTATATACTTCACTTCACTTCACTTCACTTCACTTAGCAACTGCAGCTGATAATTATTCACGCATAAGTGGTACATTAAACCATATATTGCATAAAGCTCCGTAAAAATAATTGAATAACAAATATTTTTAACTAAATGCATAAAAATCGTTCCACAGGGTGTCCCAACAAGTGTACACGATTCGAATTTGACGCCATTTTGTTGTTTTTTTTTGTCTGTGTAAGTGGCAACTCTGAAATTTGACTGCAGGTATTTACGATTGTTCCGTTTAATAAAAATGGAGCGCTAAACAATTACTATCAAAGGGCGACAGAGTAAAATGAAGTTAATGGTGATTTTACGAAACAAATCATCTTGACCGATGTGGCGTATTTTCATCTGAATGGGTTCGTCAACAAACAAAATTTTCAAATTTGCGGCTCAGAAAATCCCCACATGATCCAGAATAAACAAATGCATCCAAAACGTGGAACTATCTGGTGAAGATTTTGGTCAGGTGAAGTGTTTGGGCCTTACTTCGTTAAAAATGAGGCCGGAAATGCAGTGACTGTGTATGGCATTCGTTACAGGAACATGACAGCGGAGCTGTTGTGGCCTCAATTGGAGAATATGGATACGCATGACATGTGATTACAACAGAACGACAACCCCTGCCACACCGCGCATGAAACAATCGATTTATTGGTGCAACAATTTCCAGGTCGAATCATCTTCCGAAATCTCGTAGTCAACTGGCCACCAAGATCCATTTAACGCCGTGCAGTTTCTTTCTTTGGGATTTTGTGAAATCTCTAATATATGTCAATTGAGCAAAAACAATTGCTGAGCTCAAGGCAGAAATCCAACGCATCATCGGTCAAAATGTCATTGAAAATTTCATGAAAAGAGCAAGAGTCTATGTTCAAAGCTGTGGGGCCCACATAATCGGAACATGGAAATTCCACCACTCGCTCAAAAAATATGCATTATATTTTTAAATTAAAAGGTTCGCTTTTGTTGGGACACCCCTTATAAAGAGTTTTTCATTAAGCGTATCTGAAGTTTAAAATTTAATAACAAGAAAAAACATAAACACGGTGGAACCGAAGGTACAATTCCAATTTGCGCCTTTTTCTCGCAAAGCTGGTGATTTACTTTAATTTTTACCCGACTATGACGAAACAAAAAGGAGGGTTATGATTTTGAACGATATGTATGGAGAAATCTAGACTAACTTTGGACAAACAAACTGCTTTTACAAAAATTAGCATTTCTCAGTTCGGGCTGCTGGCTTCACAAAAAAAAAAAATGGTTGTCTGTAAAGTCGGTTTACGGACGATAATTTTATGTGATAACATCATAAGAAAACATTGATGAAAACTGATTACAATAGACTAGGTTCAAATAAGCTGCTGCCTTCGTGCTTCGTATTGATTCTATTATTTCGCTTGTTCGTTTTGACTTCGTGCCTTTTGATGTCTGCCTAACTGTATCTTGGCAGACATCGTTCTGCCCTTCCCCTTGCCACTTATTCCCCCTGTCCCTACTACTATAAATGTATGCTGCGAGAGAAAGAGATAAAACGCGTTTCAATATAGTTTAGCGTTGCCGCCATATTTCATTTTTAAATATTTCAATTACATACAACTGCAAATAAATTTACTGGTGCATATTTAATCGCTGTATCTCGCCCCTCAAACTTGCATTTACATTAGCGAGCTCCTACTCAAAAACTCTCACGCTCTTAATATTCGGCTCGTATACGTGTTAGTGTGCGCTGCAATTATTTTTTTATTTCTGCTTTGTGTTGCTTATATTGGTTCTTAGTTCTTTAACTCTGTAATACGTTTTTGGCGTTGCTTGCTAAAGTGCAGCTGCGTTAATTCGTATAGCAGTAAGCAGTTTTCTATGTTCCGAGTTCAAACCTCGGACGAACTCAGAAAAAAGATTTTATTGAAACAAACTTATTATTATACGCTTACAATGTTATTTTCATATATTCTACCATGTGCATACAGCACCCCACCGCACGCTTGATAACACTAATACGCAAACACACAGACACACATAACTATAGCTTTCACATGCCAATGCAGGGCGAACGATTAGGGCGGTCGTGCCTCTTTCACATAAATCGATTCACGTCAAAAGAAAATTAATTTTTCAAAACTAATTTTCTTCTTTATTAATTTTTGGTGGGTGTGCAAACGAAGTTTTACCTTGGCCAAAAGTGGATAAACGAACTTCATTAAAAAAAAAACTTAAATTTCACACTACAGTGTGCTAATTTCACACAGCTTATGTAAGTATGTATGTTCATCCTCACCAGAAATATGAATTCGGCAAATGGGCTTGACGGAATATCATACAAAATGTTGCTACATCTCCAGAAGCTGGTAAGAGAACGATTTTTAATACATACATTAAATGAAAGCTGGCAAAGCGGTGAAATTCCAGCGGACTGGAACAAAATAAAAATTGTACCAATACAAAAAAAAGATTCAGATGTCTCTGAGATTAGGAATCACCGACCAATCTGCCTAATAAACGTTCTATTGTATGTAAAGCAAAGTCTGGAAAAGCTGAGCTATCCTAGCCTTTGACTCGGTACAACCGGGAGTCCTTTACAAAATATAATAGAAACTAGAATTTGTATTTTTCGATTTATGGTTTTAATTAAACCAGCGGCGTAACTTTCCGTTACCCGAACGAGATATATGTATGTATTACCTGAAATGTAAAAAATTCTGCTTGTAGTCAATCTCGAAATTTATTCTTATAGAACCATGCGTATTCAGCTACAAATATTTCTGCAGTTTCCCACGATTATACATGCAAAGCTTCTGCATTTACTGCATACCCGCAAGACATAGTACGCAGAATTACGCTTAATCGTTGTATCAATTCAATACTTACTCCAGTTATTTTAGAAGCCAATGCGGGCTGCTGAAAAAATATTCTCGCAGTATTTCCGCTGTTTGTACCATGGGAATGTCAACCAGAAACACTAGTTCACTGCACATTTTATACTGGATGAATTCTTTCCTGTCTGCAACTATTTCCTTATCAATTCCTCGCACCTGCCACTTTTTAATTGGCAGTCTGTAGCCGATATGAAGAACGCACTCAAAACTTCGTGTGCATGCATGGAGTGTTGAAAGGCCATACTCGTATAAATGTGCTTTTGGTTTTTTGAATCGAATCACATTTAAATCATTCATAATGTTGGGAGTTGCACCACAAATTCCACAAAGCAATGAAGCTGAATTTGCAAGAGCATTGAAAACTTTTCCGTCGATCATTGTTAAATGAAATTCATGCTTGCTTTTGAGACAATTGACTATAGTTGGCTGTATTTGCATTATCTCTTTTTTAATTTTTTCTATTTCGAATCTGACCAAATCGGATGTCTCTTTTTCAAAACTTAGTTTAATCGGTCTGCACAATCGAGTTGAAGAAGGTCGCGTATTTTGCCACAGAATTTGAGATTCTTTTTCAAATTGTACAGGCACAATGCATACGGCAAATAAGTGCTCATCAATAGTCCCAGCTTTTGAATCATTGAAGCTTTACCTATAAGTGGAGTGGCCACTGCTACCATCGCATCTCTATTTAGAAAAGGCTTTAATGTCACTGCTTGTAAGCCCGTCAAATGCTGAAGAAGACGCCTTTATTATACGAGCAACAGTGTGGTCGACGAAATTTTGCAAATCGACTTTGGCAGAAGATTCAGTTACTTCAATTCCGTTAGGATAGCATTGTCTTTTGGCATCAAGCAAACTTCTATAGCTCGGAGAAAGATTCGAATTATGTTCCTTGGCTCCAACGCAAATCAACTCGTATGTACTTTTAGTAAGACCTGCATCTACAAATAGAGCTAGAGCTTCCTCAGGAGTGTATGAAATTGTATTTTTAGCCTCTATCTTCTGACATTGTTCCTAAAAAGTGCAATAAGTGGAAGATCTGCAAATGACTGCAGCTCATTCTTTGCGGATTACATTCATGATGGAAGATTCTCACAAAATATAACTTTTACTACACGAAAGTTTGGTGTACACAAGGAACCACATTAAATCGCAAGCAGTTTTTTAATCTACTGAAAACCACTAACACAAATAAGAACAGGGCACTGATTTGCTGCGTTAGCTTACACATATGTTAAGTTTGACAGCTAACAGCTGTGCGAATTTGGAGATCTGAAGATAACAAAAATCACTAAAAAATCTCTTGATGTGTTAGTTATCGAAAAAAAATAATGTATTGGCGGGTTTTGAAAGTTTGAAAATTGAATTTATCCTCGCTAGGAACTTCATTAGCACCACTGTGGATCGGTATGAAACTTTTTTCAGTATGTTGCTCCTGATAAGGATAGTATTATTGGCTAAAAATTATTTAATGGAAAGCCCTTACATGTCGTTTTTTTTTTCGCAGTAATAACGCACGGCTGGTACCAGTTTATATTTATAAATTACATTAACATTTTTTCACCTAATTTGACTCAGTAGATTGTTTAATATACCATTTATGCATTACTAATTAGCTGATGCAGTTGCTAAGAGAAGTGAAAGCTATATAAAGCACATTTGTTATAAAGCATTTATCAGACTTAGTTTATAACCGTTTAACCATGGATAAAGTAAGACTTCAAGTAGTTTCACTCTTCGCAATACTGCTGATTCAAATGTCTGCAGCCGACCTTAAACTATACGAATTGTTTTCTACAAGCATTTTTAAGGCTATTGCTAAGGATAATCCGAGTTCGAATATTATTCTTTCACCGACATCGATAGAATTCTGCCTAGCATTAGCCTATTTAGGTGCCGAAAATCAGACCGCCAGCGAATTAAGGAATGCATTGCAGCTAAGCGTATTAAATAAGACTGAAATCGCAATTAATTATGGTGCAAAAGTGTCAGCAGTTAATAATTTCGGTAGAGATGGAGGAGCTATTTTAAGAATTGCTAATCGAGTGTATGTGCGCACGGGTTTGCAGCTTGCACCTAAATTTATGGAACTCTCTTCGAAATATTTCCAATCCGTGCCGCAAAATGTGAATTTTAAGGAAGCCGCAACTGCAGTTAAGCAAATTAATACATGGGTGGAGGAACAGACTGAAAATAAAATACATAATTTTTTGCAACCGGACGATGTCAATGAAGCCACAAATGCGGTGCTAGTAAATGCCATCTATTTTAAAGGAAATTGGAAAACAGAATTTTCTAAAGATTTAACGGAAAAAATGGATTTTTTTGTGAATGGAAACTCGAGTATTAAAGTGGATTTCATGGTTAACCGTAATAACGATTTCAATTATGCTGAGTTAAGCAATTTGGATGCTAAAGTGCTTCAATTGCCATATGCAGCATCGAATGTATCTATGGTGATAGTTTTGCCCAACAAAAGGGACGGATTGGCGAATTTGGAAAATAAAATTGGTACATTCGATTTGTACAAAATCGTTAGCAGCTTGAACCGTGAACCAGTCGAAGTTTTTCTGCCAAAATTTCGTATTGAATTCGATGTAAACCTGATAAAACCATTGAAGGAGGTAATTTGCGTATAAAATTTTGGCATATACATACTTGTATAATATAATAAATACATTTTCGCCATTCCTACATGCAGATTGGAATTAAAGACATTTTCAGTTCGAATGCTAACTTCAGCAGCCTCCTTAATAATGGAGAAATGTCTGTTTCCGGGGCAATACATAAAGCTTTTATAGATGTCGATGAAAGTGGTTCGGAAGCAGCGGCTGCCACAGGTATTTTTATTTAAAATTGTATGCCTATTTCCTTTTTTACAATGCACATTTAATATTTATGACGTATAGGTGGAATATTTGATCGACAGGTTCCTGCACTGGTGCCTGAGAAAAAATTGTTTGAAGCAAATCATCCATTTATTTTCGCTATATGGAGTAGCACACAAATTCTCTTTGCTGGACATGTTGTGCGACCATAAACAAGTATTTCAAGCATGGTGACAGTTTTCTATTTGAATTATGTTCTATTTCAAGTAAATATTAGACTGAAACAATAAAAATTGCTAGAGAGCACAGTGATATGTGTTGGCCATTCTAACACAAATATAACTTATACTAAACTCACACTAAAAGGGGTTAAGCAAGATTTGTTAAAAAAGTGTTCACACTGAACTGGATTTTAGTCTATGTCTCACTGATCAGCTGTGCTTTATGTGCTTTGACAAATTTTTCTACGAGTATACCAATCTTACGTCCATTCTTATTGAAAATGTTTTTATATTTGCAATTTCGTGCTAGGTTGACCTTCTTGTCGTTTTCACAAAAATGGGGTTCGTGTCCAAGGCTTTCTCTGTATCTTCGCTGGTAATAGGTTTGTGTTGTTCTAACGCACGTTTTTTAGCTGCTTGGATCGTTTGCAAACGTATCGTTTTGGCCATTTCCAAGTGAATGGCAATCAATAACTTTTCTCACTAACATGCACTTCTGGACACAACCCCATCCCCCCAAATTAAATAATACTACTAGTTTTAACTTTGCTGAATATTTAACAAGTACAATGAAACATTATCATTTTGCAATAGTCAAGCCTGAATATCTGATTAGAAACAGCTTCTAACTATGCTTCAAACTCCGTGACAAATTTATAATACTATTCACACTACGTGTGATGAGTATAAAAATTAATTAAATTACTCATGCAATATGCATAAATAGCGTATCATCTGACCATAACAATTGAGTAGTAACAACGTTAGTCCAAATTGGTTAGTTGGAATGCGTGATGCTAAAAGTAAACTATTACGTTCTATTGGCTCATTTTGTTATTCTACTTCCCATATAAATTTATAAATTATACAACTGAATCACTTGACCTGTAAATTTATTTCGTGTGAACGGATTACGTGACTCCCAAACCCAAAATCGCACAGACAGCAATTTCACTGGTACCAGGTGACTGGCACAAGCAACTAGACCGCAATACAAATATTTACAGACGGTTCCAAATTGGAGTCAGCTGTTGGAGCGGCAGTATACCATGCAGAGCCCTATCCGAAGATCGCGTATCCTATTATTGCAGCATATTTCAGGTGAAAGTATTCGCAAAAAGGAAATCATCAAAAGTAGCCCAACAGATGGACACCCCGTAAGAACAAATAAATACATTTTAAGCTGCGATAAAAGCTCTGCAAGTGACTTCCAGAAATGTCCTGGCGGGCTGGGATGCAGTGGATGCACTCTGAGCACCTTAAAATGGGTGTAAATCTTCTGGATTTGCAACCACCGGGATATAGACGGTAGTTAAATGGCGGATAGAAGTAATAACAGACGTACGAAATTCTTTACAGGCGCTATGTACCAAACTGGAGAAGGATGCTTGGACTGGAGAAGGATGCCTTGTTCTATGGTCAAAGGGTCAGCCGGAGTAACGTCACCTTATCTAAATGAATAGAATGAAAATTTCGAGTAGAAGACATGATGCGGCACTTTGGACTTCAAAACACCCAACAATAAAAGTCTGAATCCGACTAATCTGGCAATAAATGTGTGCAGTCAAAATAAATAATGGTTGGGTGTACTGTTCCATGCCACAAATTTGCTTGGACTAAAACTTCGAACGCAGGCTGTCATAATCTCGCACGAAAACAGATTGCTGCTCCCATGCTATCATTTAATATCTGTGTTTGTGCGTTTGCATTTCATGTAAAGACTTTATTTGTGTTTGATGTTTTGTGATGCTTTCTAAAGCTGTGTGAGGTTAACATCCCGTTTTTATTGCATGATAATGCACCACTTCACAAGACCAAAAAAGTCAATTAATTTTTTATGAAAAAAACTGATTTGACGCATAGACAACCCTCCGCATTCACCTGATCTAACACCGTGCGATTATTTTCTCTTGCAATGTGTGTGATTCCCCCACTTTTTGAAGAAGCCGCCATACAAACATCGCGCCTACTTTTGCCTTTATGTATGAAAAACGTTTTTATTGCAGTCAATATCACCTTAAATATTGGCATGGTGGCTTCTTTAGGAAGGATGCTTCACATAAATATCAATGGGCGTACCACGCCAACTTACATGGGTACCTTCCATAGATACTTACCGCTAAATTTTTAAATTTTGAATCGAATCTTTCGTAATACAGCAATATAATTTAATATAGTGGTTTCCTATGGACGAACACCTCACATATAGGGAATTAGATGTAATATCTTCATTTTAGGGCCATCCCAATGCCAACATACTCTTTTGATTTTTCAAAAAAATCATTACCATTTTAGACAAAATCAATTTGACATTTGGCTTCTTATAGAAGGACATATCGAATAATTATAAAGGGCGTGGCACGCCTACCTACCTAAATTTACAGCTTGAAACTTCCTGCGAACGGTATTAAAAATTCAGTATCACCGAATTGAACGTTTTTTCATGTTTCTCAACATTTTATAGTTGGCCTTATTATATAGTAGTTTCATAGTTGGCCTTATTATAAGCTTCAATAGTTGTAGAGCACTTCGACAGAGCTCTTACTTGTTTTTCCTAATCGCCAGACACTTATCACAAAAAATATTTTATAACACAACTTCACATTATCTTATCACGGTGGTTTCCAAAAACCAAATACAAAGGGAATGATTAACCTTTATTATGACAACATTATTTCATATTATTGCCCTAAAAAAGCACCCATCGGTTCTGTATTAAAAGCAAAATTTTATTTATTATTTTGTTCTTTTTCGTTTTTATTGCTCAACTCAAAGTTTTTGCCAAACTTAATAGCACCACCGATGCAATAATGCTGTAGAAACTACTGCTGTATGTTCCGGCAGGATTACGATTGCAAAGATTAGTGTTGCAAGTGTTACATGTGCGGTTTATGTCTTCATATGGAGGTATTAGTTTCATCGAACAGACCTGTATACTGGGATATACGCAGCCCAGTATTATAGCTTGGGAGTTTACTAGAAAATAAGAACTATGTATATTTATATTCTAACAAAAAAAAAAAAAAAAACAAAAAAGGGAAAAATTATCATCTTACCGCTGATTCTATAGGTGACATTCATGCATTCGTAATTAATGCTACCATTTACATATGGTACTAATAGATGATCCCGACGTAGTGAATCGCTGGTCGCATTCGCTGTCACATTATTACATATTTGTCTCTGCGGTTCTGAACAATCGTTGATTATATCACAGCTCCAGCATTCCAGTGAAGCGGCTGTGTGGAATTTTAGAGAAAAATACTTCACAGTGACTCTTTATTTAGTATTCCAAAGTTTTTCTCTTGTTCATATAATTCTTCAAAACACTTTAGCTCACCAAATTGTACTGCCACAAATGCAATCAATATCGTGCTAAAAATAATTTTTTTATACATTATGGCTTAATTTCTTGAAATATTACAACTCGCGAAGTACAAACACGTTTTTACTTGTCACTATTTCGTTAATAACTAAATTACAAAAGCTCTTTATAATCAGTTATATGTATAGTACAACATATCTATATATAAACGCGATATAATCAGCTGCATCTTATCTACAAGTATTCCCAATAAGAGTGCTGTACGATTGGCAATTACAATATTTGTCCGAAATTGGTTGTAATATACAGGGTGTGCAAAAAAATTTGGTGAATTCGAAAATATAATATAAAAGAAGCAACAACAAAACTTCGTATAACAAAAGCTTTAAAACAATTCACACGAAATACACAAAAAAAAAATATTCTTAATTGTTTTAACCCTAAAAGTGGGTATGGAGGTATTGCTAGAAGTAGTAAATATATTGTCATGCAGAAACCCAAATATGAGTGGAGAATTCGTATGTGGATTTCCCTTAAAGTAACCGAAATATATAGATGAAGCATACATGCTCATTATAACAAATTTCAAATTGATATTTACTGTAATAAAAAAGTGTTTCATAGAAAAACTTTAAAGTAGGTAATGGTCATGGTTAAAGCATGCGACCATAAGAAGCCACCATATCTAATTTCGAGTTGACATTTTTCGTACAAAAACCCACATGCGGGCGTTGGGTTTGTATGGAGGTAACCCCTAACAATGGGCGGGATATACAAAAACCCAAAAATGGACGTTGGGTTTGCATGGCGGCAGCCCCAAAAAGTGTACGTCTCATGTTGATAGGAATACTTAATAGAGTTACTTACTTACTTAGGTGGCTCTACAACTGTAGTAGTGTAGTTTAGTGCGCGCCGGCGCCAGTCGCTGCCAATCCGGAGCTTTTTCAGACCATCATAGACCTGACGTTAAGCTCTGACGTCCTCTCTGACGCCGTCCACCAATCAACTTCAGATTTCCGTCGTAAATTTTTAGTGCTGGAGCTTAGCTCTGGTAGTGGCGTCTTATGAGGTGACCAGCCCAGTACAGCCGCTGAATTTTAATGCGCTACCTAAGTGTCCTAAACTCGACGAAAACTCTAAGGGGACAAAAAACAATACGAAAAATCTTTCTCTCGAACACTCCTAAAGTCCATGCTTTTGCGCCATACAGCAGTGCCGGGATTATCAGTGTCTTATATGTTTTTATTTATTTTGTACTTTGAGAGAGGGTTCTACTTCCAATTAGCTTGCTGAGTCGAAAATAGTAGCGATTAGGAAGCGTGATTCTTCGTCTAAACTCTAGGCTGACGTCGTTGTCACTGGTAATTTATGTTCCCAAATAGACAAAGTTTTCTCCAACAATGAAGTTGAAATTCTCCATACTCACAGACCGCACTGTCTGCTGGTCTGCAAGTGGACACCAAGTACTTCAACGCCCTGTTAACTCGCCGTTGATTCGTTTCGATTATGTCCATATCATCAGCATATGCGAGTAGCATCAATTCCGTTTGGAAGATCGTGACCGATCGTTCTACGTTCTATGATGTACTCGTTGAAAAGATTAAAAAAGTCGCACTATAAAGCATCACCCTGCCTCTCTTGGTATCAAAGGGTTCGGAGTGGTTCTCTCCTACTCTGACGACGCTTTGGATGTGTGATAGCGTCTTCATGCAAAGACGAACGATCTTTGCTGGGATACCAAGTTCAGATAGTGCGTTGAAGAACTTCGTACTTATTGGCGTGTCGAATGCTTTATGGAGTTAGTACAAAGTTCGACCGGGTTTCAGATAGGTATCTCAAAACATTTGGGTACTACCTCTATAAGGCGGGCGTCACACCTAAAGGGGCGCGTGGTTTGTATGATGGCTCGCCAAAGAAGTGGGTGTGGCGTCTTAATATGGATACCTTACTGCAATAAAATATCTATCTATCTGTGTACCGGATATCAGCTGCATATCTTAAAAACTTAACCTCAAAAACTGCACAATAGTTACCAGACTAAAAGAGGGATGCACATAGCTAGATCCTCTCGCTTCGACGATTTAATCAATTCGTATAAACTCGAAGACATACAATGATGTCTTACAAATACCTTTTCATCGATTCTGTGAAAAACTGGACTTAGCGCCAAAATGTGTCTTACTGTATGTAATGTATTTAACATTACGGAAAATGTTTAGGGATGGATAGTATGGAAAGTATGCGAGTCAGTGAAACAATATTCTTCTCAGTATTAAGTAAAAATTGTACAATATAATAAAATAATTTGGTTGTTTTCATTTCTGACGCCAAAGTCCACTTAATCAACTTAAACCAACTTAAAAGTAATCATTTTCTTGTTTCATCACTAACTTGCGCAGCATTATCTACGGAACCGAATCTAAAATGATTCTAGATTTTTAGCACGAATCTGAATCCGAAGAGCAAGAAAAAAAAGAAACCTACCTTATACTTAATTCGTAAATTCGGAATACGTGGATTCGGATCCGATTGATTACACAGAACCACAAAGGGAAATTAAGGTGGACATGTTCTAAGCGTAGGTGACTTTATGTTTTTGTCAGCATCATGTCAGCATCAAGGTCAAACACCTTAATTTGAAATATTTAATTTTTTTGACCCCGGATTCAGAAAGAACGGAACATTTTACGTCCGAATACGTTTTGAAGTTTTTTATGAACCAATATTTCAAGGTCAATTCAAGGTCATCTAAACGTCAAGTTCTTTTTTTAATCTCTCGGCCGGAATTTCAGCTAGGAATTGGTTTTAGAACAGTTGCTCTTAATGATTTTATGGTCGCTGAGTAGGATCATGATGAATGCACGATATTCTTATTTCTTCGAGACCTGTTAAGACGATATCTCGTTTACATGCATAACTTATCTTGAAGCGATGTTTTTGTGCCTACCCCAAGGCACCTCCACGCGGTGAAGGCGGGCAACGGATCACTGGCGAAGTCCCTGGTTGAAAGCGTGGAAGCCGTCATGGTAGGCACAAGGAGAAGTACGATGCAGGGAATCGGAACACCAGTATCGGCGGTTGGTCAGTGTGAGCAAGCGGGCCCGCAATCGTCGTCATCCAACAACCGCAGCTCTAATTTGGTGGGAAACTTGGCCTTTTTAGAGTCCAATACTACAAGTTCAAGAACAACCTCATGCAACAATACCTAAGCTATTAAACAACTTTTGAGTTGTTTGTGGGAATATGTCTTAGCAAATCAAGGCAGGGAATTTACTGATAAGTTTAAAGCACATTACGAAAAATGTTTTACTGTAGAAACCAGTGGAATGGACAAAGCTTGGATTCCAAAAATATTATGCATTACATGCTCTTTGCGAATCTCGGGAAAAAAGAAGCAGATATTTGCTTCTCCCCTGATCTGGCAAGAGCCGAAAGATCATGGCACAGATTGCTATTTCTGCTTGACCAATACATCAGGATACAGTAAAAAAAAATATCTCTGCAATAGCTTATGCATCTATTCAATCTGTAACTAATGCTATTTTAACCAGCATTGAGCAGGTTTAAAGTGAAAATCGGGCTTCTACTGTGGACGTCTCTTTTGAAGAAGAAACTAATGATGTAAATGAAAGTATGTCATGTGAAGAATTTGAAGATCAGCAATATGACGAGCTGAATGAATCATAAGAATAAGAAAATGATCAACCCGGAAATTCCAATGGTTTTACTCAAGACGTGTTAAGTGACTTGGTTCGAGATGCAGGACTCATAGGGTCTAGGTTGCAAGAGAAGAATTGTTTAGCTCCAGGTACTCGAGTGGCTTTTTATCTTGATCAAGATCGACCATTCCGGAAATTCTTCTCTAAAGCAAAAGGGTTGGTTTATTGCAACGATGTCGAAGGTCTAATAAATGAGTATGAAACTGTTAAATATGTTGCTAGTGACTGGCGGCTATTTATTGACTCATCAGTGAGGAGTTTGAAAGCTTTCTTACTTCACAATGGAAACGTTTATGCTTCTATACCAGTTGGCCATTCAGTCATCTTGAATTAACAAAGACCCTGACTACAAGAATGTTGTCGACAGACTGTTAAAAAACTATCGAAAGATGGGATGTTTAATGAATTTAAAGCTTCCCACATTGATTACTTCCCTGAAAATCTGGGGGACTTTAGCGAAGAGCAGGTTGAGAGATTTCACCAAGATTTGAAAGTATTCGAGAGAAGATATCAAGGTGTTTGGGATGTCAACATGTTGTCAGACTATTGCTGGTCTTTGGAAAGAGATACATCGAATGAACACAAAAGACAATCTCTCAGAAGATCTTTTGTAAACAAAAGAACACGACACCCCTAACTCTCCAATTAAATATTTCAAATTAAGGTGTTTGACCTTGAGTTGAGCTGACGTGATTAGGTCATACGGACACCGGCATCGTAATCAGCGACCCCAAAAACATAAAGGTCACCTACGCTTAGAACATGTCTACCTCAATTTCCCTTTGTGACCCTGCGTTATTTTAGATTTGTCATTAACGAATCTTTGAAAGATCCGGTTGCACGAATCTGGATCCACAAATCTGTGCACAGTATACGGATAGACTATTTCTGAAGAATTAAACAGTATATCAGATTTCAGATTTAAATTCATCACATCTTAATTCTGAGTCCTAATTCGAACCCAACAATTTAATATAGTACACTAGAGTTCTCCCAGTTCGACGTTGTGTCATAAAAGTACCCAATAATAAAAATATGAATAATACAAGATTGTCACGGAAAATGGCTCTAAATCAACGCTGTCCATCCATAGTTCCATGGGGACGAACACCTTCGTTTTTTCATACACATACACGAACGAACGTATGCCGATGTCGACTGCTTGATGCTAAAGAGAATCAAAAATTTGCATTAATTACGTTGCATTGGTGTTGTATTTTGGCACACTGTACAAATTATGACACAAAAAGGATTCCCACTTAGGGTGCCCAGCTGCAGGCCGCTTATAAAGATAGCGGCAATGAGTGAGCAATTTATTTGCAATAATTAATTGTCTCTTTTTTTTTTGTTTTATATATTTGTTTCATTCTTCTTATTTTAAAATTGTACCAACAAGAACGCTATCAAAAACACAGATCAAACTGACATGCTTTACACTGTGAATCCCCCTTTACAACATGAAAGATAAAAATATATTTTTTTAATCTTCCAACTGAAACCAAAGGAACCGCAAGAAACAAAAAAGATAGGAGCTAACGTTAAAGTGCATAGAAAGATGTAAAGAAGGAAATTGGCAAATCAGATTTCTCTTTATCATTGTGTGTATACAGCGGCGTCAAACCGAAACAATATATTTTCAACTGTTTCTTATTCCTATGCCGACGCTCACTTTGACATTTTTGTTGTAATTTTTTACCAAATTGAGAGAGCTGAGAGAGAGAGAGAGAGCTGATAGAGAGAGATCTGATATATATATATAGAGAGAGAGAGAGCTTTCTGTGAGAGCGTTTTTGTGATAAGTTGAGGGAGTTTCCTGGTTTATACCTACCTTAGACGGAGTACTTTATAAAAATATTACATTCGTCCATGCTCCTCAATCGCATATGTTGTGTTTAAGAGGGTTAAAAAGGCTGTGTATGATTTACACTTGCCTGTTTATAAATAGTTAATGATTTTTGAGTAAGTCTAGTAAAAAACCCGCATTCTTTTCGTTTGAGTGCCTATAGAACCGCGAAGCTCTTTTAAAATGAAAACAAAATACTTAGGGAACCGATAATGCACTGCTTTACATATAACATTCAAACTTTGCAGCATTATCAGCTTATCAAAAAACTCAAAGTATTCAAGTTAAGCACTTTAAGAACTTATCTCGGCTGTACACAGTACATCAAAAAATTAAAAAAAAAAAAAAACTACTTTTCATCATCATTTATTACACACTTTAAACAAATAATTTCAAAATATTGCTCAACATGCTCCATTGAAACCATTTTATTTTCGAGAACGAATAATTCGATTCTAGGTAACTCGCTTAACTCAAAGTTTTAGCCAACACCAAAACTACAATAGATGCAATAATTGTGTAGAAGCTGTTGCTGTAAGTACCCGCGGGATTGCAACGATTTGTATTGCAAGAAAGACAATTGCGTACCCAGTTGTTTGCAGGTTTCATTTGCAAAGAACAGGTACGAACGGCAGGATGTGCGCAGCCGAGTATCATAGCTTGTTGTACTTCTGAAATACAAAACAAAAAAGTATACAGTATGGTATACCAGAAAATAATAAAAATACATATATACCAGAAAATTGTTTTAACTTACTATTTAACGTATAGGTGGCATTGACGCATTCAAAATAAGTACTACCATTCACGTGTATCACATCATCATGATAACGACGGAAAGAAGCGCTGGTGTAATTTGCTGTTACATTATTGCATTGTTTTACTACGGGTTTCTTGCAATCGTTGACTGAATCACAGGACCAGCATTCCAACGAAGCAGCTGTGGTTTAGAAAGCAGATTCAATGAAAATCATTAGTCAGCTAGAGTTTATTTGTGAATCACATTATTAACTTATACAGTATAACTACTATTTAAAATAAGGTCTTTAACGAACTTTGCCAGTTGGCAATTGAGTATCATAAACCGTATCTTAAAATTAATTAAAAATATAAGATAAGATGTCTCGAATTCTTTATAGTAGTACTTGAATTCTTCTTTATTTTTTTTTTTTCACAATTTAAATCCAGATCTTCATACTTATAGTGGGATTTCGAATGTTGTTAAGTCTACAAAGTTGTTTTAGGCGTTTACTATGCAAATTTTGCACATTTGGGCATGCGCAGAAACTAATTGAGGTGAACAAAACTTTATTTCTGTCGCCTGTTTACAGTAATGGTTAGTTTAGACTTTGAAAAAGAAAAAATAAGGACTGAGATGCAAATATTTTTAAGCCGCTTGTTTAAACTGTACTGTACTGTACATTTTATTGCTAAAAAACCACATGCACTTTGAATTTCGAGTAAAATAATACAAGTGAATTTAAGTTGGCAACAATTTATTCACCACAACCAATGAATTATTGGTTGTGGTGAATAAATTGTTGCCAACTTAAATTCATTTCGCGAACTGAGAATCTATTTTTGTCATTCATTTTACTCTTAAGACTATTAAAGTTTAATGTTCTTTAATCTAAAATGCATACTCCCCTATAGTGAATTTATACTAAATGTCATGATTACCCTCAGCTGCGCTTTTTTCGTATACAAAATTTTTTCAAAATAATTTCAAAATTTTGTTATACGAAGTTTTTCTCTTTTGAAATATTTCTTGAGTATTTAGTAAGAAGAGTACATCATTTTTTAGTTATTTAAGCTCTAGCTTACCAAATTGTAGTGCCACAAAGGCAATTAACACTGTAGCAAAAATTACTTTCTTATACATTCTGGTTCAATTTCTTAGATTATTTTATTTAGACGAAACTCGCAAGTGAAATACGTTTAAACGCGACGCTATCTCGTTAAGAACTAAAGAGTTTTAACCGTTTTGCAATCGGCTATACGCTTTAACGATGCTACATTTATACACTGTATTTGTACTATTCAGTTGTAGTACTATATCAATTTTGTTGCTAAGTTTGCGAAGGCCTCTTGTAGATGTATTCTATTCACTTACATGTTTAATATCATTCATATTTTCAAGCTGTGAACTTAGCACGCGTACATCCAAAACGTGGGAAGTACGTTTCTTGTAGCCTACCCATAAAAGTGGACGTGCCACACCCCTTAACAATTATGCGAAGCATCTGTGTACATACGAAGCCACCATGTCAAATGCAAGTTGATTTTGCCTGAAATAATTAAGCTTTTCATGAAAAAGCCCAAAAATGGGTGCTGGGTTTGTTTGGGGGCTGCCCCTAAAAAGAGGAAATCATGCCTAATTCTCTATATTTGAAGTGTTCGTCCATAAGAAGCCACTATATTAAATTTTAAGTTGATATTTATACCATAAATGGGTGATGAGGGCTAAACCTAAAAGTAGGCGGAACATTCCATAAAAAGCCGTCCTGTCAAATTTCACGTCGATATTAACATCATATTTTTTGCATACAAAAAGGTAAAAATATGCCACACCAAAGAGTTAAGAGATCTCACGTATTGATAATTCAAACATCAAAATTTTTAAGTTAAAATTGATTGCAATAAAAAGTTTTTTCATACAAAAAGCCGAATATGGGCGGGTGGTTTGTTTAGGCGCTAACCTAAAAAGTTTGCATGGCATGTCAATATAGATACTCTATTAAACAGCAATAAAATGAATTCTATCTGCCTACTTATAACCGGACATCTTAAAAACTGATTACCAAAAAAATGCGCAACAACATCCAGATAGACAGACAGACGGACATAGCTCGTCGAGCTGACCAAGAATATATATAATTTAAATGTGTTAAAAATTTTCAGACAAACTGATTATATGGCATAAAATGTTAGGAAAATCATCAATCATCAAGAATTAAGAAAAGCCTTGATATACACCCATGCTCCGGTTTCCGAGTCCGACTAAATTATTCAGTTTCGTTAAAATGATTCATATTTCACTTTCGCCAACTTGCATTTACCAGATCTTGAGAATATGAGTTGCATAGTGCCAATTCCAACCGAATTCAAATCGCTAAAATCTTCAGAAAGTGAAATACGGACCATTTTAACGAAAGCAAATGCGAACAACTTATTCGGATTCGAAAACCGGAGCACGGGGGATAGTCTCGGCAATAATTTGTATTGGAAATTGTCGTGACACGCCTTCTGTAGCGGATATTGTCTATACCTACTGCCATAGTCATACCCTCCTCTTCTCAAAAGGGAGACATCTATAAAAGTAAACTGGAAAATTTAAGATCATTGATGCTTTTTGAATATGTGATTTAGCATTTTTTAAATATTTTTTTAGATATCGTACTTGTTACTATGTTTATACATGTGAAGAGTATTAAAGCTTCGGTTTAAAACAATTCAGTTTTTGAGTTTCGTATTTAGATTAGCTTATCAAAGAGTTTATTGTATTCTCGGCAATAAGAAACTAAATGATTAATGTCTTTGTACAAATACTTATTTACTGAATAAAAACTATATATATATATATATATATATATATATATATATATATATATATATATATATATATATATATATATATATATATATATACAAATTTATCGGCAGGTAATGAAGTCGATTAAATGCTCGTACAAAGTGTTTTTTTAAAGAGCCATAAAACTTTGAATTGAAATCAAACACATACAAATAATTATAATCAGCGTTTTTTTTTTTTTGATTCGGTAGATAGTTTAATGACGTAAATGATGGAAAATTATTTCAAGCACATGGCCGCTACGTGAACGTCCTAAGAACTACACCTTGGAGGTCCAATTTTCCATTACTTTTTCAATCACTTGAGGTCGTATCTCATGATGGCCCGATGGTGTCGCCTGCTCATAAGCAGCATTTTTCGAAATGTGTGATCACCATTTTTCATCGCTCCAAATGCGCAAATTTTGCTTATTGAAGCAGCCACTGAGGCAAATGTGAGACATTCACTGAAATCACGACGCAAACTATGAAACTAAGACTTTAATTCTATATCTTGTAAAGCTTTCAGCCAAGATCTTCATGCAAAATATTCCACAGCGTTGATGGACATAGACAAAGTTGTTATGAACGAAGTCGAATTGGGAAAAATTATGGTCTTTTTTGACACTGGAATGCATGGCCGGTATAGTTTCGGCAGTTGTGCAATATTTTAACTGTGTTCAATCACGGCGACTGCAAAATCACTGATATCAGTTGCTACTCGATATTGTAAATATCAGTGATTGAGTATCATTTGTTTCTTACTAGTGCCACTGTGATTCACGGCGTATGAGTAATATGTCATGCATGTAGTGTTAGCAGCGCAAAAAGTATCAACGTATCAAGTAAGTTTATGATATGCATTATATATTACTGCTACTCCGTGAATTACAATATTGAGGCACAACTGATATCTGTGATTTTTTCAGTAGCCGTGATTGAATAACATGCAGTTGACTATCGCTCAACTGATATATGTCTTATATCATACACGTTTAATAAAGCTATTTAAGCACTTGTTTTGAATTCAATCTTTATGCTTCGTTGGCTTTTATTTCTACAAGCATCTGGTTTCTTTCACTGGAGTGGAAAATAAAATGTTGCTTTCTGACATTTCCTTGAGTTTTTTATATCCAATCCTTTCTAGAAAATGACATCAAAACACAACTCTTTCAGCATACCATTGCAGTTTCCCGTATTATTGCCTCAGTCCTTACAAGTCCTGGGAAGAACTATGTGAAAAATAGATGATCCAGACAATTTTTGGAATCGGAAATGAAATCAGCATTAGTTGGCACTAAAATATATTAAAAACCGATGGTCTGCAATTTTGGCCTATTGCAGTCAGATGGTGAAATGCAGGAATAACACGTAAGATTGAATGGCTATTGTTTGTTTGATTGTCTTTTAAGTAAATAAGATAATATAAAATGATTGAATACAAAACGTTCTAATAAAACGTAAAACGCCCGAATAAAACGTAGAAATTTTATCATTCACTGAACAGAAGACTTGTGAAACTAGGAGAACATGTTAATAAATTATCAACATAAGTTCTTAAAAAATCTTGCTGTGGAATGCCAATGGGCTACCCAAACACAAAGCTGAACTTGAAGCCATTTTCGATATAATGTAACAAGGTACCTAAGAACAGTAAGGAAGATTTCCATAAAACTTCAGTTATTATTGAATCGAAAAATATGCTGACACTTATCGCTGTACATAGTCCACCAAGGCATAATATAAAATCCCATTAATATAAATCACTCATTAACATTCACAGAAATCGATTTATTATGCGTTCAATACTAAACACTTCGAATTGGGAATCGCGACTTACAACCACTAAAGACAAAAAAAGAACTCCTTACCGCAGTCAGAGAAGAAGCAAGTATTCATGTGTCTACTGCCACGGCCATATAATGGACAACCGACCATCAAAAAATACCCGATTCAATAGACTTTTTTTTATCACTAAATGCATTTCACCAAACAATTTAACTAACGAAAATATTAACATTAAAGAAGAATTTATAAACGGTTGGTTTTTTATAAAATTTTTATTCGTAGATGAGATACTCTTTATAAGGAGAATCTTTTAACAAATTTGTATCTGTCTAACTGTTCTATTCTTTGAGATCTGTTCTTTCGTAACACTAGACAGTCAGACAGACAAAAAGCTATATAAACTATACTTACTTATTCTGCCTGTTACATAGATTCGCACAAACTTATTTCCCTAGGCCCTATAAATACAGGGTATAAAAAGTATTTTCTGACTAATATTACAGGGTGTCTCAAAAGAAAGTTCACATTTGATTTGCTGATTGCGTGAACGCAACTATTCCGAGGGGTGCGGGGGTATGTCAGTCGGTAGCCTAGCTTTCTCGGGAGCGGACCGTGCGTTGTGCGTACGAAAGTTTTAAAAACGGTAATTCAGCGACTGTAGCGCATAGAAAATTCTGCAGTATTCGACATGTTCGACATTTAAATGATGCGCCCAGCCCTCGACTCATTGGAAATGGAAAATGGAAATGAAGAGACCGATTCAACACTAGAAAAATCAAAATCCGGGCGTCCAAGGTCTTCGAGAACGTTCAAAAACGTAGACAGTGTTACTCAGTCTGTTCGTGACAACCCGGAGCTTTCGATTCGGAAGTGTGCTGTTGCTTTAAACGTACATAGATCATCATTGTTCCGCATTTTTAGCAATTTTTCACACACGTCCAAAAGGTTCGTGGAATTTTTCTTGGCAAATTGATCTCCAGGAGAGGTTATATAAATTGGCCTCCACGAAGTCCCGATTTAACCCCTATGGACTTTTTACTGTAGGGTTACGTCAAATCTAAAGTTTACGGCAACAAACCCTGGCACAATTAAAAAAAAATATCCATCACGAAATGGCAGCCATCACGGAGAATACCTGCCGAGCCATCATAGGATATTTTAGTGCTCGATTAAATGAATGCCATGAACGCAATGGTTTACATTTGGACAATATCAATTTTAAGAAATAAATTCCCAAAGTGTGTATTTTAATATGTAAAAAACCTTTTTTTTCAATAAACTACTTACTTTTTTTATCGATCTTTTATGTGTGAACTTTCTTTTGAGACACCCTGTACATACCGAAGTCTTGAGTTACAACAAAGTTGTCCTTACTAAGAATATTAGGTGGACCATATCATTATTTTAAAGAGATTTAATCTGGACCAATGTTGAATATTTTATGGCAACTGATGTTAGAATCTAACAACCATACCAAATTTTGCGTCTCAATCTTGGGTATGGAGGAAGAGAGAAGGCTTCGTTTCTGTCAGGTGTCCCCCCATGTTACCTTTTTTTATACCATTTTATACCATTTTCCATATTCCCATTTTCAGGCCCCAACAAACTTTTACAACTCACTTCAGATTTCACAATTTTTGATTTTAGATTTCAATATTTTTGCAGTCGGTTTTTAAGTTGTTTCAATAATTTATTTATTATATTAGAAGAAAATTTTGCGCATCCATAATCGGTGCTTGGTTCGAAACAGAGCAAGTTGAATTCTTTGAACCCTTTCAAATTGCTAACTTAAATACGAGTTCTTAAACTGAAAACACCAATATTTTTCAATACAAGTGCACAAAAGGAGAAAAACCCTTTTAACTTTACCACTTTTTAACTTTTAAGGGGTGGTACAAAAAGTATCCTTAATGTTGTCAGAATCGATTTGGTCCCTGCAATTGTTGTTGTGTAAGGTATTAAAAGACAGGGCTCTAAGGAGTAGCCCGAGTCCCCCAGAGTCTTCAGTTGCCAAGGGAACCACTGTCATACTATTGCTTTAAAAATGTCCTGGCCCCGCTCATACCCTAAGCGCAGGAGCCGCGAGCATTTGAACCATCCACATTAAGGACTTTGAGGTTGTAGTCGCATATCTATAAGAACCATTAGTTAAATGTCAGAATACAATTGATACAAAAATTTTGAAGAAATTAAAATACTTACGCACATACAAAAATACAAACAACTTCTACACGTTTAGAAAGGCACACACCTAAAATGCATCTTACTTACTACCATTGCATTAATACTAAAATAACGCTTCCTATTTAAATATGCTAAGTTTTTCTGGCTTCCTAATCTGAATGTGAGTGCCGTCAATACACCAAATGACCCCAGATATTCCATATTTCTTTAAGAAGTATTCCTCGCATCTTGTCACCCTTTCCACCGATTGTTTCAAATGAATGAAATGGAAAATAGGTCCGTTGCGCATCTGTGATGCCTGCGGTCTATTGTCTCCTTCCTGAGTTGCCTCTTCCTTAACTCTTCGCTCGCAATAAGTCTAATAAGAGGCATTTTATAACCATTATATTTTAAAATTTTTCACAATTTGGAATCTTGTTTTTCACTTGCGGATTGAAATTTACCTCGTTTCATTTGTTTACATTGCCTATTGCCATTCACATGCCACCGTAAAACTAGCACACAGCTGCTAGAGTTACCAAGTATACTTTTTAGTTTGGGCGGGCAATAAATATACATTTTTTTGCTTGGAAACTACAAAATTAAAGTCACATAAATGCAAATAATTTGTATTTAACTAAATATTACTCTAAAATATAAATTTTTCTATTGAAAAAATCCTTACATTGTTTACATTACAGTGAGGTGGATATAAAGTTAATGCCATTTTTGTATTTTTTTTTTTGTCTCTCTTGCACTCGCTAGTCAAGTATGTGTCAATATCTAAAATGGCAATACTGGCTAACTTTATTTGGCTTGTTTTTCGTCTATCAACGGCAACAACAAAAGCGTGAGTGAACAAAAGAAATTTGTAAGTGACAACAAAATATTAAAAATAATAATAGAAAAATGTAACAGAAAGTAGGATAATGGTTGCCAATATTATGTGCTCATGGAGTCATGAAAATTTGGTGGAATTTTTATAAACAATAAAAATAAATGTGGAGTCAAATATTGAAGTGTACCGCCTAGATACTTCTTTAGTTGAAGGTAATTCTGTTTTTTCTTTTTGTGAAAAAATTGTTGTAACTAAGTGTTTAGAATATTTTCAAACAATTAAATATCTTCGCAATAGCGGTATGTACTATAGACTTGACATAAAATTATTTGCTGGACCTTCGGTAAATATTTTTATCTTGCCAACTGGACTAAAATTTTTTAAATTTAATTATATTTGAATTTGTGAATAGACTTAAGAAGAATTATTATTAATTGAATTTCTATTACAGTCAGAAATTTTCCAAAGCGTCGTTGGCAAACAATATAAATAGTGAACAAAAATACAACAACCAAAGTGTTGTTGGCCAACAACTATATGGTTGTTGGCCAAAATGTAAATAGTGAAAATGCAGACAACAACCCAACCTTTTAAAAAAAAAACCATTTGGCATTGTTCACCCAAATTTAAAAATGTATATTCGTTGTCTCTACCCATATTTTTCTTTCGGTGTGGAAATATGTTACCTTTCACTTGTAGTCGTTCACGATTTACAATGTTCATAGTTCAATGGAATTATTTTTGTTTTCTTTTGTACTTGATGTATCGCATTGAAACCAAGAGTAAATATTATATGTTACTAGTGTATCCGACGTGCGTTGCTACGCCATCTTTGGTTTCTCTCGGCAGTAAGCGTAACACCACCCAATTTTCCAGTGTATCTTATTTTTTCCGGTACCTTTTACATATATACCGATTCTCATCCATTTCTGTCCATTTCAGTTCAGCTCAAGCACCCACCCACCACACCAATTTTGCTGTCAATTCGCAGCGTTCATGCTACGAAGGTGCGTAAAACGTAATTCGAGTTGTTGTTCAGTTGCAGATTCTCATGAAGTAGATGCATTGATTCGGCGTTGTTCTCGTACTGCTGACTTCTCGTTTTCCATTTTCTCCATTTTCTCCATTATTTCTTTGGCTAAATCATTTTTGTTGTTGGCATTTTTGAAATTTTTCTACTAAACTTCAAAAGTAAATTTTTCGTTTGAGGCAAGTCGAGTCATACTATAATCTAAGTATGTACATATGTGTAACACATGGCATAAACACCGATCGCGATCATACTTCACTGTATCTCTTGACCTCAAAAACTCTTAGTCAGCTGTGGAGTTTTGAACTGAGTTCAGTAAAGTTTTGAACTGAGTTCAGTTCAAAATTCCACAGCTGACTAAGAGGACGTGTGTCGTCTTATTGTTGTGTAATTACACCCTGAAGATGACTCTCGATGAGGGTCGAAATATATTGGTGAAGAAAACATAAATTATGTTTTAATTTGGACCTTGAGCCTGCTAAACTACATGACAAACAAGTCATATTTTTTATAGATTGTATAAAGATATAGATATACCTAATTGTACACCGATAAAAGCAATCAGCACAGTTGCGATAACAATTTGTCTATACATTTTGGATTTTGTATATATACAATTTACATTAACACGTTCTACTCCAACAGACCAAAAACAAAACTGCACTGTACTATACACTTCTAATAAATGGTAAACCAAATTATCTATTGTACCATATGCATATACATATGTACAAAGACTAGATATATACCTACATATATACCTTACACATGCGCTTTGAAAACAATATCGGTAATATTGTATTTATTTAAAATATCGATTCTCAGAATTCACTTTAACAGAGTTATAATAAACTAGTTAGTACCTGGCGCGTTGCTGCCCTTTTCCCTGCCCCACTTCACCACTTCGCCCTTCTACATGACCCCTCGGATAATAAAATTGTTCAACAAAAAAGCTAAAATCGCGATTAAAAAATAGGGGGTGGGGTTAGGAGCGTGAAAAATACTTAACAACCTATTCTCATATCTATATATTATAAACATAAATGTTAGTATGTAGGGCCTTGCTGTCCAAAGCCTATACCAGGCATATGATAAAGAGAATTTCGGCTATTTTTTCATTTTCACACGCACAGAATATGTTTGAACCAAAAAACATGCATTCAAAAGTAAAAAACACATACATGTGCACAGTGAACAAACACGCACACAAAAACTTGCTGGACAGCACGGATGTAGGGTCATATATTGTATTAGTGTCAAGCATGAATACTGTATTAGGGTTAATATAACCAAAAAGATGGAAACCGATCGAGAATTATCAGAACGGGTAAAGATGGTAACCGATCAAGAGTGATCAAAACGGGTTTTCTAGGTATTCTAAGTTGGCTAATGAAGAAAGAACAAGCAGAATCATCACGCACACATGACCATTTAAGGCAAACACATGAACTCTAGACGATTTTGTAACCATCAGCTTGTTGTCGTCTACTCAGAGCAGCAGACGTTGGTAAAATGTTAGCGCTGTTTTTTGTTTTAAATTAATTAAATAAATTCAATCTTCATAAATTATAGTCTATGTATTATTCTGAAATATGAGCTATATTATTGAAAAGTTTCATTAAAATCCATAGTAGTAGTTTTTGCGTGATGGAGTAACAAACATTCACACATCCAAACAAACTTTCGCGTTTATAATATTAAGTAGAATGTGAAACACCAAAGCTGCAAGGTAGTAGTTTTTGATGGCGCTTTATCGATAAAAGTCGATGTATGTTGATTGATGCACACTTGTTGAGATAAACCACGTTGACAACAACTTTCGTCACAAAATTTATATAAAATTTTTTTTATAATGTACGTTTTTTTAACCTCATTTTTATCTAATATGTATCTATCTACTATCTACTTACTTACTTACTTAAGTGGCTCTACAAGCGTCTATCGGTCAAGGCCGCATGTAGGAAAGCGCACCATTCGGTGTAGTTTAGTGCGGTGTAGTTTAGTGGCAATCCGGAGTTTCATAGTCATCATAGACCTGCTCATGCCATCTTAAGCTCGGACGTCCTCTCTGACGCCGTACATCAGAGGGCTCTACTTCTAATTTGCTTGCTCAGCCCAAAGTAGCAGCGATTAGCAAGCGTGATTCTTCGTCTGATCTCTCGGCTAACATTGTTGTCGCTGGTTATTTCTGTTCCCAGATAGACGAAGTTTTCTACAACATTGAAGTTGAAATTCTCCATACTCACATACCGTCCAAGGCGCACTGAAAGTCTGCGAGTGGACACCAAGTACTTCGTCTTGTCTTCGTCCACCGCTAGGCCCATGAGACGTGACTGTTTCTCTATCTCCGAGAACGCCCTGCTTACTCGCCGTTCGTTGGTGCCTATGATGTATCTATCTACATATGTAAAAATGAATATACTGACCTATGTACCATTTATTCATGTACCTATATATCTATGAGCTACTCATGTTTGTATGTAAGCTATGGATCGATTGAACTCAAATATTTAGGGAATCTTCGGTATTGAGTATTGATCAGAGAGTGTATCTGTGAAGTTTGGTCGCGATTGGTTGATATGCTATGTGCACGTAATTACATACTACTCAGATTGTAGTGTGTCTCGACTTGCCTCTAAAATTTGTTTGCCGTATATTCTTATCCTACTTCGGAATATAGTTTTTATAAATCCAATTTGAGCACAAATGAAGGCATACTATGAAACAAACAAGAAATTTATGGATACAGCAATCAGTTTTGCTTCATTTCTTATTGCGGTCATTCGCCTAGTCGATTAGTCATTTGAAGTTTGGTCAAAATCGGTTCAGTAAAGTAGTCATTTTATATAAGAGACAAATTAATTCGTTTTATAACGTGTCACATAAACTAAATAAACTAGAGTTCTCCAAGTGGTCGGAATTCGACCTTTTGCCTTTAACGTACCCAATAATAAAAATATCCATAATACAGGATTGGCACGGAAAATGCTTTCGCCTCTAAATTACCGCTGTCTAGCCATAGCCCCATTCGGCCACAATAGTTTTGAACCTAACATCGAGCTAGTCGCTCAATGTGAATCGTCGTTTACAGCACGACAGATATAGAGTATATTTATTTCTCCATTCTTCCAACTGTAACCAAAGAATCCAAAGAAGCCAACAAAAAAGATAGCAGCTATATCAAACTGAGAGAGCTGAGAGAGAGAGAGGGAGAAAAAGCTTAGTGAGAGTGAGTCGTTGTGATTGACCTAGGGTGTTACCTTGTTTTTACCTACCTTAGACGCAATATGAAAAGTCAAGCGAATATATTGAATGTGAATGATTTGCGCTTGCTTATTTATCTATAGACTACTAAAGCAGTGCAAGGAACCAAAAAAAAATAATTATAAACACATTAGTCACACGAAGGTTTAGAGTAAAACTACAAAAACATGACACTTACAGACTACATTATTATGGTACTATACAAATTGTTACAATACGTAGACCCAATGGTGATCACAGTGCGCAAAGCGCACACAATATTTATAGACAAATATTCGCGATTAAAATTTTAATATAAAATTTAGTAAATATTTACAAAGTAATTCAATTAAACAACAAATTAATTATACTGGGGTGTAATTGATTTCAATCGAAAAGTTTCAACAATCGAAATTCAATTTCAATTAAAATATTTCATACAAATTCTGTCAAAATTGGAACTCATAACAAAAAATCAAAATGTCATCGAAGTTGTATCGAAATCGAAATTTAACTCAATCCACATAATTTTAATTTTTTAATTGGTTCATAAAGGGGAAGCTATACATGATATTAAATATAATCACAATGGATCATTTCATACAAATGTTAGAGCACAGAATCCATTCAGTTAGATATCGAGGGCGGAATAAACGTACCAATTCCAGTGCCACAAACACCAAACATTTCTTGGCCGATATACTCGGGTTGCAGTTTCGACATACATGTCCGATCATTTGAATGAGTACAACCATAGACAGCAAATGCATTGGTATAATCTAAAATAAATTATTTTATGTAATTTTAGTATAAGCACTTATTAAAGATTAGTGAGACATTTTTACTTACTGGCATAGGTCCAGTTCGCATAGATACATTGAAAACCTGTGCTGTCATCCATATTTGGAATATTAGCATAGTACTTATTAAGTTCTTGACGGGTAGCATTTGCTATTTCATTTGTACACTTAACTAGCCAGGGAAATTGGCATTGGGCATTATTATTGCATCTATAACATTCCAGAGTATTTGCTGTAAGTAGTAATTATATACGATAAAAACTATTTAAATTGAAACAATTATTGGTAATAATTTAAAACAAGAAACAAACAAACCGACCAACCGACCAATATCTTTACAGTTCACTTTATCTGACTGAAAGTGATTTGTGAAGATATATGGTAAGTCTTTTGAGAAAATGTCTATAAGAATACTAAAGCCTAGCTTAGCATCTATAAAGTTATGGTTTTGAAGTTCCCAATTCCTTTTATACCCTGTACCCATAGTGTAAAATGGTATGTTATGTATGTGCAAATGTATGTAAGAGCAAATGTAATGTATGTAACGGAATCTTTCAACTTAATTTTCACCAACTTCCTAACTTCGGAATAATTTTGCACGTGTATTAAGCACCGATGACAATACAATAATTTCACAATTTTGACCTAATATCCTGACCAGGATCATCAGGATATTTGATTTGTTTGTAGATCATGTTCTGGTCCGTATCGTTCAATTTGTTTTGTTTCATTGTGCAACCCAAAAAATGAGTCAACAACTGAATACATATGTTGATAAGAACGGAGTATGTTATTTTTAAAAAAAATAAAGTTTGAAAAAAACAAAAAAAAAACACTCTTTAATAGTAATGTGAACTAAAAAGTAAAAAATAATTTTGAATAAGTTTAAAATGAGAATTATGTGATTGACAGAAAATTAAAAATCTAAGATTTTATTTAAGATTTATATTTATTTACCCAATTGCCAACCGACAAACGCAATTAATAACAAAGAAAAGAACACTTTTTTGAGCATTTTTCGAATTTTAGTTTATTTTTGCACAACTTCTGCAGTTCCTTTTAAGATTGCAACTATTCATGTGAAATTCACTTACCTCTTTTTATAGCCATACTGTAACTGAATTTCTTTTATCAGTTATCTATTTTGTTAAAATTAAAAGCTTATCTATCATACAACTGTTTCTAGAAGTGTACATATATTAGTTTTTATAAAATCTATAATTGATTCCATTGCTATACATATAGATAGAAAAATAAAACACTGGCTCATTTTTGCGAGTTTAAAGTACAATTGTTCATCTTATACCCTACATTCATGTATAGTGTTACGAACCACAATTTTATTAGTTCTCAAAAGATACATACCACCAACTTTGAGATTGTTAAATTTTACAAAAAACAAGAAAAAATATTAACTTCTGTTGAACCGAAGCACTAATACGATTCACACGAGATTTTAAATAGTATTGTAAAACATAAAAGTGGGAGTTTAAATAGGGGCTACCACAAAAAGTGGGTGGTACACGCTCACTAGTAGATGTGTATGAAGCGGTGTAGTAGATGTGCAAGTTGCCGTCATATCGAATTTCAAGTTGATATTGACGTTTTCCATACAAATGCATAAAAGAGAGTTGTGGGTTTATATAGGACTACCTCAAAAACTGGGCGGGACATGCCCATTTGTATATGTATATGAAGCTGTTGTCCAATAATATCCACCAAATCAAATTTCAAGCTAATATTTATTTAAATAAATAATTTTGTCATAATAAACACAGTGGGCGGGTTCCACCCATTAATGCATATGCATAATGCATATTCTTGACTTCTGAAAACGAAATTTTTTAAGGGTTTGGCTCGTCTTTTGACTTCCATTCTGTAGACTATCGCTTAGTTTCAGGAACATATTTAAAACACCATGTTTCATCACCAGCTATGATCGAATCAAGAAAATCTGGATCGTTGATGTCTTTGCAATGCTCTACACGAGCGATTTTTCGATAATCATTTAACTGACGAGGAACAAAGCGAGCACACACCTTTCTTTTACCCAAATCTTCAGTTAATATTTTGTATAGTGTACAGTATAAGATGAATTGAATTCTTCTGCCAGCATTCTTACAGTGAAATTTGTATCGATAGCGATTACTTCACTTAATTTTTCCATTCTGTAGACTATCGCTCAACCCGATTAAATGCTTCGGATCGTCCAGGTCGTGGAACATCATTTAAATCATCACTTACCCATTGCTTAAACATTTTTTATGTATTAGACCTATGTAGCGGGATATAAGGCTTATATGTCTGAGTAGAATCGACGAAGATTATACAGGAACAAAACTGTCGAACTTGGGGAACAGAGAGCCAACACATCAATCACAAAACACCGCTGCACGGTGAGAAAATCTGTGTTTAGGCCGGAGAGTACTAAAAAATCAGCATGGAACCATTTTTCTTGAAAGTTGTAGAGACCGTCGACGGCGAACTCTGTAGTTGGCGTACTATGTGTATCCGCAAATGAGTGAATAAGCTCTGACAAACTTCTGTTTTGAACAGCAGCCAGAGCACAGCCACTACGATGCAATTCTTTCCAAGACACGTTGAGTCGAAAAGTGGAGATTTGAACTGTACTCCTCGTTCTCCAGATTTAACTCTGGATTTAACTCCACCAGACTGAAAAAGTAATGTTTATACCAGCAACCCGAAGACCAGTGAAGAACTCAAAGCTAACATACGAGCCGAAATAGCTGCTTCAGCGTCCGAAATTTTGGCCAGATTATGCGGAACGCCCCAAAAAGAGCTGCTTTTTAGATTTTCGACAAAAAATTATAAAGAATATCCTAAATAAATCGTGTTTGTTTGTCGAAATCGGCTGAAAAATGTCAGAGTTACACAATGTTGAAATACCGTAGGTCTAGATGGCGCACCCGTTAGTTAGTACGAATTTCAAACCTTTGCTGTGGTTCCCACAGAGTATGAATAGTATTCTAATTTAGTCACCATATTCATTTGGTTATAACCAGAATATTTACACTAGTACAAACGGCTCTAATGGGTCGACTAGAAGACTACAAAAACATTTCGGAATTTATTTCATTATCTTAAAAATATATCTATTTAGCTAATTATTTTTAACATAATATGTACACAGTGAATTAACTTGGAAATAAAGTATCATTAACAATAGTTGATATTGTATAAATTTATATTAATAAAGATTTTAGGCCTCGTTAGCTCATCAGCTGAGCGGTCTAGGGTTCAAATTTTCTTTTAATTAATTACCTGCTGCTGCGTTCATCAAAGGTGGGATGCAATATAAAGAAATCCCTGCCATCATCCAACTATGATAAGTGCACCAATGTGACAAATTAAAAATGAAAAGTTCAAGGGAGGACCTTGAACTTTCTTTCAAGTACCAATGTAATCTTAAGCATGTTTCGTCAGCTGCACGGCCTATTACCCAGGCTAATAGGAACCTCTTTGGTAGTGACTTTAACACAAAGCATACCTGGTATGACTCCAGAATCAATTGCCCTAAAGGATACAAGCTTTTTTAATGCATCCAATTCAGCAGATTGCATTGTCAGTTCCCTGCTGAAACCTACAAGCTGCCAGACGTGCTTCAATCAACACTCCGACGGTCACAAAATCGGCAAACTTCCAAACTCAGCGAAGGATAGTGGCGACACTGTAATGCACAACAATACTCGTCTCTATAGCTCTTCAGCTCTGGGAAGTAGCAAGTGATTTCTACATCGAAATCCATCAAAGGTTTTAGAGTAAAGTGCTGACCATGAACTTCAACGTCTTTATGGACAAGAACAGCGATCAATATGAGCTTGTAACGCACTGAATCAAAGAGAACATCTGCAGAGTTGTTTCAATATCGAACAGGGTGCTATATAATAAGACACATGTGACTTTAGGTAAAGAAAACTCAAGGTTTTCGCTTTTAATTAATAAACTAAAACACTAATATTTTATAAAACTAGATATGTAAATTTCTTTTGATCTAACAAAGTGCATCTGTCCTCAAACAAGTATTTGTTCTAAGAGCGTTTATTACATCCATCTTCATAATTACAGGTTGTACATATTCCGGACCATTGCCAATGATTATGGTCAGGCTTTGGTTTCATTCCACATACAATGCTATGGGAATAAGAGCAACCGAGAACCATAAAAGCGGTTGTGTAATCTAAAAGTAGTTAGTAAAGTATTTAGAAGACATTACTAAAAAAAAACAGAAATATTTTTCATTTACTTACTTGTTTTTATTGTTTCGTTAAGACATTGAAAACTTTGACTGCCCTCTACTTCAGGTATAATTTGATACATGGCCAGAGCCTCGCTGGTGGCATTCGCTGTTGCATTCGAGCATTGAACTAACGGTAAAGATGCATTTTGGCATTCAACGGGATTTGTGCAAGTGTAGCATTGCAGAGTATTGGCTTTGTGAAGTATGGAGAGACATTATAGAACAATATAGAATTTTAAATATTTATATAACTTACCCAATTGCAAACCCAGAAAGGCAATCAATACTGTAGCTAATAAAATTTGTTTATACATTTTGATATTCATTAATTATGTGACTACTTCAGAGTCTATTTTGACTATGACTTCAGATTTTTTCTCTCACTAATGCTTTTATACCTTTATTGCTACTAAAATATTATTTGTCTTTATAGTGTTTACGGAAATCTTATCAGATAGTTCAAAGAAAAGCGTTAAATAATCAATAAACAAACAATATTTATTTAATTTTGACGAAACGCACTTGTGTTCAAGTAAACATCTTTAAGATTATTTGCATAGGAATTGAAAACTAACTGTAATATAATAGAAGCGTCGCTACCGTTCAAACAATTTTAGTATAAATATAAGAAAGACGCTTAAGTAGTTCAACCCTATGTTAGTATGAGAGATATATGAGTGCGCTATTTATATATCTGGCCTTGACAGCACTACTCGTAAGTGTTGCCAGCTTTAACTATTTTTTCCGTTGGAATGTTTCACATTTTGTAGCGTAAACGTACTCAGCACGTTTTGACGTACGAGCAATATGTGTGCCTTGAAAACATCATCTCGGGCAAAAAATGGAATTCAAACTTGAACATTTTTATGCGATCAGTTTTCATAGTGTTCGTTATAGACTATCAAGACAGAAGTGCTTCGATGCACCAAAATCTTTTTACTGCGATCAAGCACCATAAAAACCTAGTACAACAAGTTCCGTCTTGGCCGATGCTCTCTCAGAGTGAGTAAACTAATAAAGCAGGACCGTCATATCGTGACATATCGGGAGAAAGAGGCGTCCGTGGATATTAGTACGACAAGCATCAATAAGATTTCCAAGGAAATATTGAAAAAATACGACCGCGGTGCATCAAACGCTGTGTATAACATTTATACAGGCGACGAATCATAGATCTATGCGTATGCGCTCGAAACAAAACTACAATCGACTGTTTGGTTGTTCCAAGGGGAGCCAAATCTAACAAAAGTTGATCGTCAAAAAATGTACAGCAGCATCCAGACAGACAGACGGACACAACTCGATATATACTTTATGGAGTCAACGATGCCTGATTTGCCAGTCGAAAATTTACACTGTATGGTTTGACCTTTTTGACCACACACATAACCTTATTCGGAACGTTTTATCATTTTGGCGCAATTTGTGTTGTTGACAGTGACTTACGATTTACGTACTTACTTTCACTTTTGGCGATGAAGCCCCACCATTTCCCACTGTGAATCGTTTCCTTAAATTTTTTTAATGCTCGGAACATCAAGCACATAACTCGTCGGCTTTCATCTTCACATCCTGGTTTAAGAAGTTTAGTATGGAATTTGACGGTTTTGTTGGGAGCTTCAGAATTCCAACAGTTCAGTACCCGACGATACTTGGTTCAATTTTTGGTACCCATTCTCGGCTCACGGCACCAAGACGAATAATCGGCCAGAGTTGAAAAACAAAATACTGAACGCTCTTCCCGGCTAATCGTAGGGTAAGGATAAATAGACTAGAATAAAGAGTCTCTCCCAAATTATGCTACTCCTTTCTGGATCCCTTATCTCAGTAAGACTCAATGAAAATTACCTGTAAAGCGGTCAAAATATAAAGACTTCCCCTGGTTGTTTACATATGAGCACCTGCATAACGAAACGATGATACTCTCCGTTCACCAACACAATGTAGTAATCATCGTAACTATCATGGCACCCTCACGAGAGTTTATCCAACTCGTAACCAAGATGAAATCATACGTTACAAAACGCATATATCTCAATTCACACCACAAGAACCAATATAAAAGCCCATTTACATTTCGTTTACGTTTCGATTTATCTTTCTCTTACCATCTCAACGAAAGTGATATTTTCAAACAAATTTTTAAAATTTAATTACTTTGTAGTTTTTATTATTGCCCTATAATCTATATATGATATTTTAGATTGGAAAATTTTACTATGGGAAATATTTTTGCAATACATTTTTTGCTCAATGCGAATGACTGTTCTCATTCTTTAATCGAATGCGTAACTCTTTCAGACTACAAAACTTTCCCTTCAGGACAGCAAATCACTTTTTCGCGATATTGGCTGTATATTTTATTAAATCTTAGCTGCTTGTCTAAATCCATTATGCGAGAGTTGCTACGAAATGGAGTAATTAAAAATGTTGACTGTGGGTAGGCAGAGTCGCACGCAATCCACTCCTCTCCAGTAAAATAGCGGTCACTGTGTTTCCCAATTGATTTACGGAATAAATGCGCTGTCGAGATAAATAAACTTCATTGCTTTTAGCTGGTTTCGCAAATAACTTAATCTTATAGTATAGTATGATGTATAGCAGCGGTGGGCACGAAATTTTGAATCGGGAGCAGTACAACAACATCTACAACAAACAGAGTTTTTGAAGTCATAAATCTAAGCAAAATGAACACATTTATGACGCTCCGCGTCGTAACGAAAATCGTGTGTGGTTGTTGTTTCGTTTTCGGCTGCGCCGAAAGTTGTTGTTGTTGTCTCGTCGAAAATCGCAAGCATGCAAAAGTAACGGTTTGAGCACTCAGAGCAACGAGAGCAAGGGCTTGCCCACCGCTGCAGCGCGCTGGTGTAGAGTGATCCTGATATAGCTCACAAGTTGTCACACCAATAATAACAAAAACAGACGAACGTGACTTCATCTACTCAACTCGATGACTTAATTAAAAATAATTTATAACTTCTTTGTGAGGTTACAAACTTTTAGACGAAACCTTCTCCGACTTTTTTTAAAGGTTTCAATAAAGATAAAAATATTTTTTTTATTTGATACTGGTAGTCAAAAGAGAAAATCTTCAATATAATCTCTTAAGTAAACGTACCATTGTACTGAATCGTGTTGAGTTGCCCTCTGTTTCAACTTTTGTGCCAAAAACTAAGTTCCACTTCTCAAAATGTGAGAGGGTTAAGAACTAAGCTTAGTAATGTTTATCTTAATAGTTTTTCTTTTACTGCTGACATAATTGTCTTTAGTGAAACTTGGCTTCAACCACACATACTCGTACTCAATACTGAGTTATTTAATGATACTATTGTTTCATTTAGAAAACATCGTGACAATCGCTCTGCTGGTGGTGTTCTAATATCAGTCAAATCGTCTCTGTTGATTGAGGAAAATAGTATTATCTACAAGGACATTGAATTTATATGTGTTAAAACTTATTTTCGTGGTTTTAACATATACACTACTTGCTCATACATTCCTCCTTCTTCGGAAATGTGGATCTACTGTCAGCATGCCGCTGCGATCTCATACATCGCTACTCTTTTACATGAAAAAGATCATATTATTGTCTTAGGTGATTTTAATCTACCTAATAGTATAAGATGGTCAAATTTGTAGATACTTCTATGCTGATTCCAGCTGTAAAGAATGAGTTTCATATCATATTATGCTATTCACGAGGATCGTATTGAGTCAGTCCAAAAACAGTTTCTTCTGTTTGCTCTTAGGAGTCTTAATTGGGATCACGAAATAAATCTTCCACCCTATCATGATAGGTTAAAATTAATTGATCTCCCAATCACCTTGTCACGCCGTTCTAAGCTCTCAGTTGCTTTTCTTCATAAAATGCTTATTGGGGAGATTGATTCTCCCTACTTACTTCAGTCCATAGTACTAAATGTCCCCATTCGGCCAACTCGACACTTCGTGCCAATAAAATTGCCTTTTTGTACGACAAATTACGCGCTCAATAATTCACTCCGAGCTCTTTGTTCCATCGACAATAAGTTTTCGCCTTATTTTTCTTATACTCGTAACTCTTTCTTACACTATGTAAAAATGGGAACAGTGCGCTATATAATAAGACAAATTGGACTTTCCTTAAAGTAACGCGACACAGAACTCTTCCACCTCAAAATCTCTAAATTTCTTTAATATAATTTAGGTTAGTTTTCTTTCTGTATCAGTCCCGAATAAAATAAAATACATAAAGTTCTTTTCAAATAACCGAGAGCGTACTCTGTCTTTAAACAATAATTTTGTTCTAAGACTGTTTATTACATCCATTAGTATAATTACAGGTTAAACACATTCCGTACCATTGCCAATGATCATGTTCAGGCTTTGGATTCATATTACATACAATTTCATGGTTATAAGAGCAACCCAGTACCATAAAAGCGGTTGTGTGATCTAAAATAGTTAGTAGAGTATTAGAAATGTATAAAAAGAGAAACAAACAATTTAATTTACTTACTTGGAAAGTTTACTGTTTGGTTAAGACATTGAAAACTTTGACTGCCATACACTTCAGGTATAATTTGATACTTTGCCAGAGCCTCGCTGGTGGCATTCGCTGTCACATTCGAGCATTGAACTAAAGGTAAAGATCCATTTCGACATTCAGCAGGATTCGTGCAAGTGTAGCATTGCAGAGTATTGGCTTTTTGAAATATGGAGAGACATTTATATAGAATTTTAAAAATTTGCTAAACTTACCCAATTGCAAGCCCAGAAAGGCAATCAAAACAGTAGCAAACAAAACTTTTAAATACATGTTGATATTTATTTATTATGTGACTTCTTCAGAGTCCATTTTAAATATGAATGCAGCTTTATTTTGTTACTAATGCGTTTGTATTCTAAAATATTCTTAGTCTTTATCATAATGACGAAAATCTTATCAGACAATTCAAAGAAAAACGTTCAATAATCAAGTACAAGGTGCGTTCGAAGGTAAACTCCACTTTTAGAATGGGTCATTTTCGTGTGGGACCACCTATATGTGTCTTCTTGCATTGGAAAGGGCAATTAAAATTTCATGACATTTAGTACACTGAAATCGGAGTGAGTTACTTCATCTGAAGTCATAGTATTGTTCTATCGGTAGAAAAATTAGCATCGAACAAAGAGCTATTATTAAGTTTTGTTTTAAACTTGGTAAAACTGTTGGCGAAACGTTATAACTAATCAACCAAGTTTATGCCAATGATTGTTTATATCAATGCAGAGTTCATGAGTGATGTGCACGGTTGAAAAATGGTCATGCATACATAAATGATGGCCAACCAAATGCGTGATCACTGCAGATTCCATCAAAACTGTGCATGAATTCAACGAAGATCTGCCAAAATCTTCATTGAAATTCATGGAATTAGAATAGAGCATTTTCAAATTCAAACATTTGGTCTACCGCAAGGTGAAAGTGCCCTTATTGTTTAGTTTGGAACGCACCTTGTATAGAATATGAGATAAGAAATTTCGCGCGAAAACAAACATTTTTTAATTCATTAAAAACGGGCGTGTATTATCTTAAAACATCTTTTAAAGTATTTACGCAGCAATTGAAAATTTACTTTAATACAATATAATCGAAGCATGACTACTCTTCAACCAATTCTACGTACATCAGTTTTGATCCGAACATGTAAGAAACATACCTATTTTAGGATTTGAGGCTTATATAAGGAAATCTAGTAAGTAAACCGATCAAAATAGTAGTGTTTAATTTTGAAAATTGAGAGCTTACTAACGGTTCAATCGGTAAAGCCAAATGTTTAAAATTTTAGTTAGTGTGAGTTACAGTTTATTATCTTTTGTGTAGAGCAGTCAAAAGCGATTTTCTCCTTGCTAGTAGATAGAATAAAAGTTTGAGAATAGATTTGTTGGGTATGAAATAAATATATTAAAAAAAATTTACGAATGAGCGGGGTTGGAACTTTGGACCTCTTGGTTGCTGGACAGATGAGCCTCCGATATTTTACATCTCTCTTAATATATTAATATATTTATACAGCATCAGCTATTGTTGTTCATACTTAACTTCAAACTTCAAAGGAATTTAAACAACCAATCTCAAGTTTATATACATTAAGAACAAAAATAAAAAAAGTTGCAAAGAGTTTTTGTATGAAACCCATACCTTCTAATGGTCACATCACGGTCATGTGTTTCTCTGTTTATAAAAGGTCACAATAACTCGAAAACCAATATATCAAAAATTGAGTGAAATAATACGACGAATTTGGATGACTCGCCTTATCGAGCTGAATATGAATATATGCAATATATACTTTGAGGGGTCTCCGATGCTTTCTTTAAACAGTGACAAAGTTATAATATCAGTCTCACTATGTGTAAAGACTGCTTAAAAAAATAATGTAAATATGTTCACATTGTTATATTGTTGTACAAAAAAAAAATGTATATTCAAGAATAAATAAAAAAATGTTTGGGGAACTATTCCCTTGAGCTTCGAAACACCTTGGGGGGAAGGGGGTGATTATGGATTTTCAATCCAGTACAATGTGGAGTTTCATTTTCTGAATGTATGTTACCAAACCTTTTTAATGGTTTATAATCGATCGGGCTTATCAATAAAAAATTCGTTATTGAGGGTGTCATGTAGTGCTCGTGGTGCAACCATGGGCTTTCATCACTTGCATGTATCGTCAAAAGTGATGCATCCCTGTATATCAGGGTATAAAACCGTAACCGAAACCGTTAACCAAAATTAACCGATTCTAAGTGAGACCCGAAACCGGAACCAAAACCGATATTTAATTTTTTTTTTTTTTTTTTTGAACCGGAATGATTTGCCGAAATAAAATAAAATGCAAGAATCGTACCGGAACTAAAACATTCGTACCGGTATACAAGCTTTCTCGGAAAAGAAACAGGACTGTTCAAAAAAAAAAACAACAAAAATTTAATATTTAGCAAAAGTTTTTTTTTTTTATTCAAAATAGTTTCCTTGTGCTTCGATACAGCGTTTTTCACGGTCAAAAAGCGTTACGAATGAGTGTTTTAGGTAATTTTTCGGAATGTCCTTGAGAATGCCAGTCGACGCCTTTTGGATGGCTTCAATGTCCTCATAACGGTCTCAAATGAAGTTTTCCAAATAGATAAAAGTCACACGGAGCCAAATCAGGCGAGTACGGTTAAATATGAACCTTTCCAGCGCATGTACCTACCAATAGGTGGTGCCACCAGAAACATACAGACATGGGACAGACAGACAGATTCGACTTTATGGAATTCCGATGCATCGTTTAATGCGTTACAAACTCCGTGATAAAATTATAATACTATTCACACTATATGTGAAGAGTACATAAGTTTAAGTATGTTTTTAAATAAATTTTGTAAAAAAGTGGTACAAACTCTTCACAGAAGGCCTACAAGTTAATGACCGCTGGACGGACCATGTTGTAAAGAATCGGTGAAAACGTTGAAGCAATGAAGAATTTTGTTATGGATAATCGTTTAATCACTATTAAAGAAGTTGCTGGGGATGTCGGCATATCGGTTGGCTCATACCATGCAATTTTTTAGACATTTTTGGCAACAAACGTGTGGCAGCGAAAAATTAGTTTCGGAATTGTTAAATTTTAAATAAAAGAACCGACGCATAAGCATCTCTCAGGAGTTAATGAATGACTTCAATGACGATCCAGATTTGTTCAAGAGATTTGGTTACGGAACATGGGTATTTCGTCGCAAACAAAGCTTAATCATCCCAATGGAAGTGTCCAGAAGAGCTTTTGCATCACAATAATGTTCCTGCTCACACGAAAACAACAAAAACAACACCGTAATCATGCCTCAGGGACGGCGTTTCATCACGATTTTGAGGGGATAAAGTCCGCATCGCTGGACGAGCTCAAGATCATACCAACAAGTGCATAACATAAGTGCTTCGAGGATTGGAAAAAGCGCTGGCACAATTGTATTAAAGTTTGTATGGATGTGTGGATGTTTGTTACTCTTTCACGCAAAAACTACTGAATGGATTTCAATGAAACTTTACAATAATATAGCTCATATATCACAATAGCACATAGGCATATAGGCACATAATTTATGAAGATTAAATTGCGCATTTATTTAATTAATTTAAAACAAACACAGCGCAAACATTTTAACCACGTCTACTTACTTCGTAGACGATAAAAAGCTGATAGCTACAAAATCGTCTAGCGATCATGTGTTTGTCTTAAATGGTCATGTGTGCGGGATGATATTAGAGAGACAGACAATGAAAGAAAATTGGCTTTTTGAAAGTCTAAATTTTAATTAATCAAATTTTTGTTAATAGAATTTGGGTTTTACAGTAATTCAAAAATAAGCATTTGTTTTAAAAAGTATGAATGTACTACTTATATGTCGCTTATCTGAATAAGTTCCAAAAATTGTTCTATATTTTTTTATATATAAAATTAAAATATATATATATGTACTAGTAGGTCCCCGCGACGTTGTACGCTGCCCTCCCATTACCCCTGTCACTCCTTCTCCCTTCCCCACCTTCCACATGCTCCTTCTTATTGAAACAAAAAAAAAATGGAAGGAAAATCTAAAAATCCAAAAAATGTTCTGTTTATGCAATCGCCACGAAACTTCACAGGATCACATACGGGACTATTTTGTATATTGCCACAAAATTTGATCAAAATCGGTTGAGCGCTTTCGGAGTCTATAGGGAACATACATACATACTTCCATTTTTGTATATATAGAAGATATATGGGAATAGGTCGTTAAGTATTTTTCACGCTCCTAAACCCACGCCCTATGTTTTAATCGCGATTTTAGCTTTTTTGTATGAACAATTTTATTACCCTAGGGTTCATGAAGATGGGAGAAGTGGAGAAGTGGGGCGGGGAGAAGGGCAGCAACGCGCCAGCTACTAACTAGTATCTCATAGGTCAAGATCAATCATACCGTTTAGGCTACAAAGCGTGTCAAAGAATATGCTGGCTTCACTTCTGTCGGTTGTATCCTCTTCTATTTTGTTTTTTGTTGATGTAGTTAGGATTTTTGTTGTTTTACTAATTCCTACTTTATTCGTGTATATTTAATTTTATATATGTTAAATTTTGGTATACCCCCAAGTACACATAAAGTACAATGTTTAATAACACATATTTTCATATGTCTGTCAATATCAGTGTCGGTATTGACAATAGATAAAATCACTTATCGTAAAAAAGCACAATAATTTTCCACGAAACAAAAACTAAATGACTAGTTCTCAATATTCGCATGAATTGTAATATATATATTTATAAATTATCAGTTAGATAATGTATATACCAATGTATACGAGTATACTAAGATAATTTGTAAAAATATTGTGTATTGATAAGGTGTAGAGCTTTAAGAACCGGGTAAAAAGCAACAGTCGTAGTTGAAGAGGCCATTGGAATAGTTGTAAGAAGGCAAACTTAAACAAATAACTATATAAAATGTTTAGAAGAGTAATATGTGCTATTTTACTGATTGTGGCCATTGGCGTGCAGTTGGGTGAGTTGGGGTGTGAACGCATAATATTGTAAAGGAGAAGTTATACTACCATATTTATTAATAAATACTATTGAAAAGTTTGAAAACAAAGAAGAGTGTCAATTTAAGAATTTGAAAAATTGTGGAAGGAATGTCTTTTTTTAATTTAAAGAAAGGACTTCAATTTCAATTTTAATATGAATTATGAAATACTTATTTAAGAGATCTCTAATAATCTATGATTAAATTATTGGCATTGCAAGCCGTCGTATAGACATGCTTGGCCCGGGGTGAACGATTTTTTAACGATACACAAATGAATTTTAAATCCAAAATGGGATTTGGATATGTGGCAGGCTCAATTAATTATGTAGCCTTGATTATGCTTGATCATTATCAAAAGTTGGTTCGATCACCATCCGTCTGTATGAACGCCGAGATCTGAATTACTAACTATTAAAAGATAAAAAAATCGAGTGTGAGTTCACACGCGGCAGAAGTGAAACTTTGCATTCTGGTTAATCTGTAAGAGAATGATATGAATAACTATGGAGGTGGTAAGCAGAGAGAGAGAGGGATAGAGCGAGAGAGAGAGAGAGAAACAGAATCATTTGAAGTAACATTTTATTAAAAATAGAAGTTGTTTGCTTCAATAAAAATAATTTTTTATTATATATTTTTACAAAATGTATATATGATACTCAACTCGACTAAAAATTTTCGACAGCTGATTCAATCTGCAACGCTTTCTGTCTCCCACTAGAAACACGCTTTGTAGAAGTCATTACCGTTTTCTTAGTTTTATTTTCAGCTGCTTTTTTTCTTGCACGATGCTCTCGAACACAATCAGCATTTGTTTTCGGCATTATTTGATATATACAAACAATGTAAATAACACAAAAACACACAAAACAAGTCGTAAAAGTGCGCGACTATACGCTATACCACGCCTAACTTGCTTTGTATGACTCAAGCAACTGCAAACACTCTAAGGTACAAGAGTATAATAAGTTTGTGTGAATATATGTGACAGGCAGAATAAATAAAATCTATTTGTGAATTATAAGTGCTATTATGTTTCGAAGTTTATTATTAAGTTTTAAGCCAAAATAGCTATATATATATATATATACAATGTTAACTCTTTTGTCATGGATTATGATATCGTCAGAAAACTCATTGCTTAAATTTATATATTTTATTTAGGTAACACTTTGCAATGTTATACCTGCAACACTTACTCACAATGTCAAACTCCATCGTTGGTCAAATGTACAAATGCATCAGTGACTGCCACCAATAATGCGCTCAATTCATATGTTTATCCTGTTGACAATGGATATGTCAATAATTATGCCTGTATCAATGCTACATGGAATCAAATAAATCAGTGTAAGCATTTTTTTTTTTTTTTTATTGTTTTTGTATAATACAAGTACAACATATAGTTCTTATAAATTTACTCTACCAACTTTACACTTTCTAGATAACCCTATCATGATTCTCGGTTGCGTTTATTCAAATCAATCATGCACATACTGGAGGTTGCAGTTACACTATCAAGAGACGTATCCTATTTATAACTGTCAGAAATGTTCTCGAGACGGATGCAATAGAAATTCGGCGAGTATACTTGCAGGTCAAAATGTATATTCTGTCATTATTACATCGATTGTAGCAATCGTTATTGCGAAGTCTTACGCTTAAAAGATTTATGCTGTTGAAGTAATAACATATTTTTGATTATCAAATTGCATTTATTAAGTTTGTTGATTTGTTATTAAAGTTTTAATATTGTTGTATTAACAGAACGAAAGTATTTGACTTGACCTTATGTGAAATTGGAAATCAATCCAGCCTTTTCAGCAGAACTTGTTTCGATGGTTAATATATGCAGCGACCACTCCCACTTTCCGATGCTGAGTGTCTTGTGCAGTCGCACGATTTTTACAGTTCCTGATCAAAAGTAATGCTTACAATCTGCTTACAAAAAAGGAGAAAACATGAACTATGGTCAAATCGAAACTTTAATACGCCTCGTACTCTTTCGAAAGTAATACGTGGAAATGTCTCTCAGCAATGGACATGTCTCTCATAAATCAGTGTAAATAAGTGTAAATAGTGCTTTTGCAATAGAGCAATCTTTTTCAGTGGTCGTTATAAAAAATGTGCTGATGTTTATTCAAATACTCCATACTGACTGCTAACTCACATAAAAAAACAGTAAGAATGCAGCAGTCGTGTAAGCATTAACGACTACGAAACACAGCACCCTTACTAAACGCATACAGTCTTACATAAAAAAAAAAAAAAACAAGAAAAAAACGTTAATTTCGGTTAATCCGAAATTTTAACTCATGGTGGGTTTCTAATGGGCGGCACACGTCTGTCCATAAAAACCACTTCAAATTTCAAGTTAATATTGACTATAATAAGTAGAAGATATATAAATGGGCCTAGGGTTTTTTTTTTTTTTTGGGATTACCAAAAAACTAGTTAAAATTCGTCTCATGCCTCTCCTGCGCACGCAGCAAGTGCGCAGCCGAAAACGCTTTAGTGCTACGCAGAATAATTTGGAGGTACTGCAGCAAATCGCTCGTCAGCCACCTCCCGCACACTACTGTCTTCATCTTCGCACGGTTCGTCGAGAAGTACTTCCGCAAGCCGATCGAAAGCCGATTTAAACTCTGTGCCTGATATCGGTCTTTCAACATCCTCATCAGTACATTGATCATATGATTCTCCGTGGTCTGTTTTGTCCACTTCTGTTTCGGTGTCACTGTGCTGGTCTGGTGATGCGAAAGCCTGGAGAACCACAGCAGCCAAATCCGTCTTATACACCTTGAGCTGGATCTTGCCGAACCCATACGCAATTATACCATCGCTTTCCGCTATCGGTTCCAGGGACTCCTTGTTTAGTAGTAAACCGATTTGGCAGGACGCCTTGTTCGATTTTTCCATTTTAACGATTTTCCAGTTATGAGCTGGAAGAATCGGGTTGAAGAGACACATCATCTCTAAAATCTCTTTGGTACCTGTGGTGCAGTGATGGGATACATGCACTTGCCATTGATCTGGATGGGATATGCTTGGGATCTACCACCGCTAAGTTAGCTCCAGGATACAACTCTCCAATTTTTTCGATGGCCGCCTTATACAGATCGACCGATCTTTCATCATCGCAGTCAACGAGTTTAATATTGAATTGATACCAACCCGCATCGGTACATGAGGGAGGAGGTCCCGGATTCGCTTTAATGACTTCCAGTGCGACATTCGTTAACACAGCCTCGACCCACTTCCAATGGCTGCGAGACCATAACCAATGACCATACGATTTGTCAGAACCTCCGCAATCCGATTTGTAAGAACCTGCACAAATGACTTTGATTTGCTCCCTCCAATCTGCGTTTTTTGACGCTTCGGCGAATGGGGTTCCTTCATCGAACGGTGCCGTTTGGACGCCTGCACTTCGTTTGCGGGACAATTTAGAACGAAGTTGAGCAGAATGCTCTTAGCCCACTGCACATCGAACTGCCATTCCGCCAACTCGTCTTCATTTAACTCTCCATACTTTGGCGGCGAATTATGAAGCCGCTTAAGGATACGCATAGCGTTACGTCTATCTTGCAGGTTCTGGCCTAGTGCGGTACACGCCACGTGTAGCTCTGTCTGAACACGTCTGTCTGAACAACCGAGCTGCCAGGCGCTGGACGCAGGCTGACTGGCCGGAAGTCAGAGTTCTCCCACTGTTGTACAGTGCATTGAGCCTCATTTGTGTTCGTCTGGCCTTGTGTTCTACTTGGGAAAGGCGAGTCGCATTGTTTTGAGCCCGATGCTCCAGTTTCCGGTTTTTCTTTAGAAGGTCCCGAGTCCATTGAAAAATTTGATGTTTTGTTTGTTTCCTCCTGTGTGCTGCGTGAGTGACTGGACTATTTAACGGCCCCCAGTCAAGCTGATCCTCGGCACGAGTGGCTTCACACTTTGATCCAGCCCCACTATTCGACTATGTAAGATAATGAGAATATCAGTTAATTTAAACGAAGTTGCGCAATATTCTTATGAGTCAAGATGAATTAAAAGCTTTTTCTTTTTAGCTCAGTCGAAGGATTCAATTTTCTTTATATTTTTCAAGTATTTTTCGTTGACGTCTTTTTTTTTTTGCTGACTTGTAACACTGTAGGAAAAGCCTACTACATATTGAAATATATTGGAGAAAAAGCAAACGACGACAAAAATGCTTTATTTAATGTGGTTAAATAAGGTATCCTGGACTCTTAGACGTCACTTGCTTGTTTTATTTATTGGTGGAGCAAAAAAAAATAGTGATTGAGGGGAAAAATGTTATGCATACATACATGGCAAGAACAATGAAAAACTATATATCAAACAAGCAACAATTTATGTTAGAAAGTGTATATATCGTGATATTTTGGGATATATATCAAAACATATGTATATTGATACAACGACGATATAACGTCAGAGATAATATACTGGTCCACTTCGATATATAGGCGTCAATATATTGATATACTCGTATACCTATAATATAGCTACGTCCGTTCGACAGTTTACATGAACAACTTTAAATACGCTGAATACATATGCAGATCAAGTCTATACATGGGGCAAGCTGATAAATTCTTACAAATAGATGACGCGCTTAGTTTTTAAACAAGTTTCTTTCGAACTAGTTCCATCATTCATTAGACTGTCAAATTTTGAATAATCTGCAATATTGAGTTTGTGGCTGACAGTCATTAAAACCAGACATGAAAAATTGTTTTTGCCTTTGTTGTGTCTTACGTAGATGCCCATAAAATATCTCCCATGGGTCCAGATCGGGCCACTATAGAAAAAGGACGATGATTCAAATAAAGACTTTTAAATATGGTACAGAGCATCTCGAAGTCTAGCACACTGCAGCGTTCTTTCTTGTTTTACCATACTTGTCTTCTCTAAGAGTTTTACTGCAGTCAACAATTGATTTATTTGCTTTTAAAGCAACTAACGTCTATCATTGAATGAGTTAAGCCATTTGAGCAACATGTTCACCAACTCATATGATATGACGAAACTGAAAGTTTATTTTTATAACCTTATAAATTCAGAGAAACTTTCTATTATGTCGATTGCAACAGTCCAGCCAGAAACACAATTTTATCAAATGTGGTTCACCTTATTGACACATTGATAAGACTTGCAATATACGCACTACACATAAGTGTGTCAAACACTTGGTGGTGGTGGGAGATAAGTATTAAAATAATCCATAGTTTTATTTAATTTTCTAATCTAATCGTGAGTGGATATTTTGATGTATAATCGTATAATCGAACGACATTAAAGTGAAGTAGTGGAATTGTACAATTTCCATTGAGTATAAATAAAATTTAAATATTTTATCAATTACATATTATATTTTTAGTTTATTACTTTCCAAATTCGTACAAATTAAATATAAATCATAAACGTGTTTCGGCCTAGGCAAGTGTTTTAACCAAAATCAGACCAATCACAGAAGCTATTATTGTGTAGAAGCTGCTGCTGTAGGTACCAGCCGGGTTGCCATTACACAGATTACCAGCGCATTTTAGGCAGCTACGTACCCAGTTCTTATTGGCATGCTCGGGTCTCAGAGACAGCGAGCAGGGTTCCACTGCAGGATGCACACAGCCGAGCAGCATCGTTTGTGTAATATCTAAAAAAATACAAAAATAGCAATAAATAGCTGTAATTTCTAAAAGTATTTCAAAAGTAAGTGAATTGAACCACTTACTGTTGTAGTGCCAGGTAGTATTTAGGCATTCGAAATACGAACTACCCTTCAGTTCAGGAACATTTGTGTGATAAACTGAAAGTGCGACACTTGTGGCATTCGCAGTGGAATTGGAACAAGTCTCCCTCACTGGATTGCGGCAACTGGAGGGCGTATTGCAAGAATAACATTGAAGCGATGTAGCTGTGAAATACATACATAAGTTAAGTGTTATTGTTATTGTTATAAGATAAGTTTTCAATATGTAGTATGTATGTCAAAATAACAATCTCCGAAATGAGTCACCCACAAACATTTTGATAGTAACTAAGTGATAGTCGTTTTAGTACGATATATTCATTTTTATTTACTTTTTAAAATTCATTTAATTCAACTGCTATATTCTGACAAAATAAAATTATAAAATTGACTTCTCCTCCGTTCGCAATTTTTTTTTTTAAATTAGTTAAATTTTATTAAATAACAGCACGCTTAGGTAAAACCAGCGCACGTTTATTATCGTCGGTGGTCACATACTCGAGTATTTTCATTTCTTTGTGCTGCTTGAGTAAAAGAATACTAGAATATGTGTCATCAATTTATGCATTACTAATTAATATTTAGCGCAATTTTCAATATTTCCACAGCTTTTTTCAAAGTAGTTCAGTAATTCCGTTTTTTTTTTTTTTTTTTGCTGATGACAGTGTAAACACTTTTTACTGCTTGTTCTCTTTGCTTGTTAATAATATTGGATGCAAGTTAAATTTAAGCTCAATCATATAATTTAAAGTGTGTCAAAATTAAGTCGACGCTTTATACCATCGCATTGAGCTGATCAAGAGTATGTAAACTTTAAAAAGTCTCCGATTTCTACTTCATTGTATTATATATTTTGCATATTTCAATTTGCACAAACTTAATACAGCCTGCTACAAATGTTCTAAGTTTTAGTAATGTAACCGCTATATTTTGTGATGTATGTTAGATTCGCGAAGCTTTGAGCTTAAGATGCCCTATTTTATCATTTTAAAATATAACATTTTCACCATATCAGGCCTCTAAATTATAAAGATGCCCAGTTTAGATATATGTACTCAATATGTTTTTTAACTGAAACTTTTTTATTTTATGTTTTCATACCTATTTGCACACCAATAAAGGCAATCAACACAGTAGCAAATATCACTTTCTTATACATGTTTGCACAATTTTTTATATATATTCAATTTATCTCGAGGTTTACTTTTAAACACTTTTATTTTTTACACACGCGTATGCACAGCTTGCAGTTTCGTCGTTTACTGATCAACCAACCAATCTCACTCAACTTTATATATGACAGATGGCAAACAACACTTACTCACATTGCTATACTTTGGCGTTCTTTTTTTTGTTTCTTTTTTCTTTTTTTGATTTTTTTTTATACCACATTTTTATTCAAGTAGAGATATTTTTATTCAAGTAGAGATTAGCCCCTATCAATGAGTTTATCACGGTGACAAAAATACAAACACTACACAGAGGAAAGAACCATTAAACGTTGAATGCTCATTTATTAGCTCTAAACGATTAGTCAGAGCTAACTTATAAACCTAGACGCAGCCGTTTGTATATATATATATATTAAAAAAGATGTAATATATGTATCAAAAGCCGCTACAGAAAAATTTCAAAAATCTTTTTGAAGCATCTTGGTTTACGACTTCTCTACGACTTTTCGTATTGTTTGGTACGCTTTGAAGTCTAAACGGCTTGAATGATTTTGACATGAGTTATCGTTAGATTGAGAGCTCTAGCTCTTATGGTCTCCGAGATCTCTTCGTTCAAAGAGACTTTGAACGAACAAACATGTCTATATCGACTCGTCTCCTCATTTTGAGCAAAAATATATAAACTTTCTAGGGTCTGTCACGCCTCCAGCCATGCATTTCTATAGAATATTTTAAGTTTGTACAAATGTATGTAAAAGGCAGAAGAAGGCGTGGCAGACTGTATAAAGTATATATACTATTGATCAGCATCAGAAGACGAGTCGCCATAGACATGTCAGTCTGTCCGTCAGTTCGTCCAACCGTATATTGGACGAGTAGAACTCGGACACTATAAGTATAAAGGCTTCAAAATTGCCTCTCAAGATAAAAAGTATTAAATGAACATGTCAATGTCACTTTAAGCGGTAGCCCCATATTTTAAAATTTTTGTATGAAAATGTTGTTTTTTTTTTGTTGTTAATTATCTTGGAAACGCCAAACTTGGTGCATCTTGCTTCATTCCAAACCAAATATTCCATGTAGGCCCTGATAAAGTACAATATCCCATATATATCAAATCTATATGGTACATAGGAGGCTTAAAGAAGGTACAGTGTATCTCAAAGCCACACTGTCGACTACAACGTTATTTCTTGTTTTATTTGTTTGCGTAGGAAACAGTCAGTCAGATATCCCCAATGCCTTCTTTTTATGTTGTTGCAGTCGTGTTTTTGGTTGTCCTTCTTAATTAATTTATAAGGTTATATTTAGGATATACATATAACAAGAAAAGTAGCTTACCTCATTTAAGACAACGTCAGGCAACTTTGTAGGCAATCAGTTCTTGTCCATCGAGTATCATACAATTATAATCTGCCGTATATTTCAATCAAATTTCAGGCTCACAACAGTTAGGTCTCCATAGCTAAGCTGTGTATGAAGAAAAGCATTGAAAATGGTTTAAACTAAAAGTCAGGATCATTGGTTTACCTCATTCTTATTCGCACAATATGTTCAATAGTCAAAGTATCTTTCCTCCATTAATACCGGTCTGCTGTCTGGTCTAAAACTACGTCTGCCGCACGCAGCAGGTGCGCAGCCAAAAACGCTTCAGTGCTACGCAGAATAATTGGGAGGTACTGCAGCAAATCGCTCGTCAGCCACCTTCTGCACACTACTGTCTTCATCTTCCCACGGTTCGTCGAGAAGTACTTCCTCAAGCCGATCGAAAGCCGATTTAAACTCTGTGCCTGATATCGGTCTTTCAACATCCTCATCAGTACATTGATCATATGATTCTCCGTGGTCTGTTTTGTCCACTTCTGTTTCGGTGTCACTGTGCTGGTCTGGTGATGCGAAAGCCTGGAGAACCACAGCGGCCAAATCCGTCTTATACACCTTGAGCTGGATCTTGCCGAACCCATACGCAATTATACCATCGCTTTCCGCTATCGGTTCCAGGGACTCCTTGTTTAGCAGTAAACCGATTTGGCAGGACGCCTTGTTCGATTTTTCCATTTTAACGATTTTCCAGTTATGAGCTGGAAGAATCGGGTTGTAGAGACACATCATCTCTAAAATCTCTTTGGTACCTGTGGTGCAGTGATGCGATACATGCACTTGCCATTGATCTGGATGGGATATGCTTGGGGTCTACCACCGCTAAGTTAGCACCAGGATACAACTCTCCAATTTTTTCGATGGTCGCCTTATACAGATCGACCGATCTTTCATCATCGCAGGCAACGAGTTTAATATTGCCAACCGCATCGGTATATGAGGGAAGAGGTCCCGGATTCGCTTTAATGACTTCCAGTGCGACATTCGTTAACACAGCCTCGACCCACTTCCAATGGCTGCGAGATATCCTACCATCCGCATTGTTGCGATCTATCACGCCAATGACCACACGATTTGTAAGAACCTCCGCAAATGACTTTGTTTTGCTCCCTCCAATCTGCGTTTTTTGACGCTTCGGCGAATGGGGTTCCTCCATCGAACGGTGCCGTTTGGATGCCTGCACTTCGTTTGCGGGACAATTTAGAACGAAGTTGAGCAGAATGCTCTTAGCCCACAGCGCAACGAACTGCCATTCCGCCAAATCGTCTTCATTTAACTCTCCATCCTTTGGCGGCGAATTTCTGGCCTAGTGCGGTACACGCCACATGTAGCTCTGTCTGAACACGTCTGTCTGAACAACCGAGCTGCCAGGCGCTGGACGCAGGCTGACTGGCCGGAAGTCAGAGTTCTCCCTCTGTTGTACAGTGCATTTGTGTTCGTCTGGCCTTGTGTTCTACTTGGGAAAGGTGAGTCGCATTGTTTTGAGCCCGATGGTATCGCTGCTCCAGAGTACGGTTTTTCTTTAGAAGGTCCCGAGTCCATTGATAAATTTGATGTTTTGTTTGTTTCCTCCTGTGTGCTGCGTGAGTGACTGGACTATTTAACGGCCCCCAGTCAGGCTGATCCTCGGCACGAGTGGCTTCACGCCTTGATCCAGCCCCACTATTCGACTATGTAAGATAATGAGAATATCAGTTAATTTAACCGAAGTTGCGCAATATTCTTATGAGTCAAGATAAATTAAAAGCTTTTTCTTTTTAGCTCAATCGAAGGATTAAACTTTCTTTATATTTTTCAAGTAAATTTCCTTGACGTCTTTGTTTTTTTGCTGACTTGTAACACTGTAGGAAAAGCCTACTATAAATAAGGTATCCTGGACTCTTAGACGTCACTTTCTGGGTGTTGCAAACTATGCACAGTACATGTAAATAGTATAATAAAACAAGTGAGTCAAGACTGCGAAATAGAGTGTGGAATAGTTGCTGCAATTCGTTGATTTTATAAACAGAGCTAAACTATCGATTGAATTGAAAAAAAAAATGGACGATAATTTTACGTGATAACGTCATAAGACAACATTGATGAAAACTGATTACAATAGACTAGGTTCCAATAATCTGCTGCGTTCGTGCTTTGTATTGATTCTATTATTTCGCTTGTTTGTTTTGACTTCGTGCCTGTTGACGTCTGCCTAGCTCTACCCTGACAGTCTCAGTTAATTGCAGCTCTCAAGTCTGCCGGTTTTCCTCTGAGAAAGATAGCAGCAAATCACATCTCTCTACTAGGACATCTCCCTAAGGATGTTTTACTTGATGCTGAACTCCTCACAAGATGCTGCCAAGTATACACCCGCATCCATTCGACATCAAAGTGAAGCAAAAAGAAAGCTTCGGAAAAAGTGGCAAGCTACAAGATGTCTCGAAGATAAAATGAAACTTAATAGGGCGACTAAAGAACTTAAAGAAGCTCTTAAGCAAAATGCAAATAAAAGTATAGAAAAGTATATAACTCACCTGACTCCAAACATAGACACTAATTTCTCTCTTTGGAAGGCTACTAGTAAATTAAGTAGAACCACCACACACACCCCACCACTAAAGAAGCCAGATGGCACTTGGGCCAAAACAGATTTTGAAAAATCTTCAGTCCTTGCTGACTTTTATCAAAAAACAATCCACAAAATTGAACAATCCACAAAATTACTACCATATCGCAGATTCATCAACCTTTTGCAACCTTCCAATCCGATATGTAACTGACAATAAGATAACAAAACCTATTGATAAAATTAAAGTAAAAAAATAGGCCGGGTATGATATGCTAACTGAAAAGCTGCTTAAAGAACTTCCATCGAAAGCTATACGCTATCTCCGAAATTTGTTCAATGCTGTTATTAGACTAAAATATTTTCCAAAGACATGGAAGGTAGCAGAAGTCATAGCTATACCGAAGCCTGGCAAAGATGCCGCAAATTCAGCTTCATATAGACCGATAAGCCTTTTGCCTATTTTATCAAAGTTGTTTAAAAGAATACTCCAAGAAAGATTACAACCCATACTAGACAATAGCTTCATTATACCTGACCATCAGTTTGGATTCAGGAAACAACACTCAACAATTGAACAAATACATAGGGTAGTTAATAAAATTTCAACAGACCTTGAAGATAAGAAATTTTGCATAGGAATTTTTCTCGATGTAGAAAAGGCTTTTGAAAAGGTATGGCATAAGGGATTATTATTCAAACTAAAATCCCTACTTCTGCATGACTTCTACCTACTGCTAAAAAGTTACTTATCAGATGGGCACTTCTATGTAAAAGTTAAAGACACTTTCTCTTCAATTAGACAGATTAATGCAGGAATACCCCAAGGCAGTGTGTTGGGACCCCTTCTTTGTTTACTTTTCACTCAAGATTTACCAAAGCCCGAGGAGCCGTCTTCTATGATTGCAACTTGTGCAGATGATACAATTCTGTTTTATGCCCACAATGACATAAATGTAGCTTCCCAAAAGCTCCAAAGTATACTAGACAACACCATAGCCTGGTTTAGTAAATGGGCTATACAAATTAACGAAATCAAGACCACACAAGTTAGCTTTACAACTAGACGTGTTATATTGTCAAAGAAAGCATCACACTCGAATCATGGCTCATTGTAACATCGAGATAACCAACATACTTCTCTTGGAACTGACAACTAGACGACGTCTTAAAAGGATACGACCAGTTGATCTCCCAAATCATTTATAACTACTAGTTTAGCAATAACCTTCTTAGTATTTTTATTATTTTTTAATCATTACCATCAATTGTTGTGCCATGTAATTTATGCCACACTACTTGACAGTGAACGTTACGGTATCTGACGAGAGTTGGGCAGCCGTAAGTATTAGTTGTCCGTGGTGGATGCATATGTGGCTGCATAGATCATATTCGAACAAAAGTATGTATTAATATAATTGCTAGAAATAGTTTTTTTTCAATTATTATTTACCTCATAGACTATATTACAAAATGTACAGCGTCATGTATAATTCAATTGGTAAATAAAAAAAACATTAAACACACTTTTTATCACTAACTTTCTCCCCAGAACTTATCGAACTTTTCAGAACTTATCGAATGGAACGAACTAAATCAAATACCCAATATACAAAACTTTTATTCGACTTGAATATGGCAATTTAGAATATTTAAATCTGCTTACGGTGTCAATCAATGATGACAAATTTGTTTTTGTGGGAGAGACCCAACTTAATGAGGAACATTTAATTGAAATATTTTCTTATCGTTCAGTATCTTATCAGCACGAATATATATAAAGAGAGAGAGAGAGAGAGAGAGAGAGAGAGAGAGTATGTGGCTAAGATAAAAATTGTGTATACCGACATATTTGTGTATTTTCCGATAAAAAAAAAATCCGTGAGAAGTATTCATTATGTGACAAAATTGTTTGCATTCATTTAATTGGGAAATTCAATTGCAAATTATATATATTTTCATAAATGCAATTAAGTTAATGTAGCAATTATGCAAATATAGCCGATACATATGTATGTATAATTTTATGATTTGATATTTGAGAGCGTTAAACAAAAATCGGCAATCTATACTAATATTATAAAGCTGAAGATTTTGTTTGTTTGCTTGAACGCGCTAATCTCAGGAACTACTGGTCCGATTTTAAATATTCTTTCAGTGTTAGATAGCCCATTTCCATATCATCACGCTAAGACCAATAGAAGCGGAGCACCAATATTAATACAAATCTAAAATCTATATATGTATGTATGTATGTATGTGAAAGGTTGGGAACACCACATCTTTTCACATAAGCGCTAGCAAGCGAACTAGATGTTGCTCAACTCAACGCTAGATGTCGCACGAGCTGGTCATGAGCTAAAGAGGTCAATGATCATGAGTTGGTGTTTTTTAAATTTTATTACTACTTTATTATATGTATTTAAAATTTATCTACTATATATATAAAAATGGAAGTATGTATATATGTTCATTATAGACTCCGAAACCGCTCAACCGATTTTGATCAAATTTTGTGGCAATATTCAAAATAGTATCGTGGGTGATCCTGTGAAGATTCGTGGCGATAAACAGATTAGATTTTTCTAATTTTAATAGTATTGGAGGTAGAGTAAAGTAGCATGTGGAAGGTGGAAGGAGTGTCAGGGGGAAGGAGTGGCAGGGAAAAGAGAAGGGCCGCGTACAACGTAGCGGGGCCAATCTAGTCTATGATATATGTACATATTAACACAATGAAATCTTTAAGTAAATACAGTTGGAGTCAAAAAAAAAATAGTAGTCCTACTGTTAACAATGTCTAAACTTAATTTCCCTCCAAAATGGCTAACATTAAATTCATTAAATTCTTTACTTTTAAAAGAATCAATCAAACAGAAGTAGCGGGAAAATAGTCATGCTGCAGGAACTAAAATACATATTAAAAACATATTGCAGTTCACCAAAGAAAGAAAATGGAGTAATATTTTGTGAACGGATGAGTCCAAAGTTGTTTTTGCGGTAGCACATCTTCTTAGTATGTTTAACGAACACCAAATACAGAAAATACACCTAGATACACCCGGTATGCAATCAAACACGGCGGATCCAGCAACATGATTTTGGCGAGTTTATATTATGTAGTTGGACCAATATATTGCATTTAAGAGATAATGGATCGAGGCATTATGCTGCTGTATGCCTCCAGTGAAGCGATGTTACTGATTTGGATATTACAGCAGGACAAACGATCCAAAGCATACAAGCAGACTCATCAAAAAATGGTTTACCATTAATGGTCAGCATAGTCTCCCGATCTCCATTCTTTTCAGAATTTGTAGTAACCGGTGAAGAAGGCAGTCTCGGAAGCTAAACCAACCAGCAACTTGTAACTTTGGGAGACTGTAAAGACTTCCTAAGCAACGCGCTCTCTGGAAAGTTGCCAAACGAAACCGCTGGGGTAATAAATAATTCCAAATATAATAGTACATTTCAAGATTTTTATATACATTTTTGCCATCATTTATCTTCTGGGAAACTATATTATCGTAAATAAAAAATACAATAAAATACAAATTTGGGTAAGCTGCTTTCGTATTTCACTTTATAAAGTTAAATAAAAGAAGAAACAATTCCATATTAAGATATACAGCAAACAAAAGTACTAACATTTCTTACTATTTGAAGCAAAATTAAATTCATTAACATAGATTTGCTGCAAAATTATTTCAGTCGATATATTTTGTACTCACAAATTCAAAAAGAAAGATGTCAGCTCTGTCTGCCAGCTGCTGCCGCTTTGTAGTTTTGATATATGTGGACTTCCCCTCCACCAGCACCAGCAACACCACTATATTCATCTAGCTCCGGCTCATCCCCTTCCCGTATGAACACCAATTCCACTGGCTTTTCGACAGACTTTGGATTAGTCGTCGTATCATTATTGTAGATGTTTACCTTGACTTTGCTGAAACCGTAGCTTAGGGTATGGTGAACTGTCGCTAGGGGCCCTAGCGACTTCTTTGTCAAAAGGAGCACAACTTGCCGAAATGGTCCCTGGGCTTCCTCCAACTTTGCCACCGTCCAATTATTTGTGGGTATGTGAGGGTTGCACACACGCAGCATACGCAGTATCTCCTCTGGTTTTTCGGGAGTGATTGGAATCCACAGTTTAGCACGCGGTCTGCTTGGAATGTCCTTCCAATCTACCACAACTAGACTGGCGCCTGGATACACTTCACCCAGCAACGTCACTGCAGCTTTCAGCAGCGTAACTGACCGCTCATCGTCGCATGCCATAACTTTAATAATACGTTCATACCATCCGACATCAGTGCAAGAGGGTGGTGGACCGGGGTTGTCCTCCAGGGTCTTAAAAAGCACGCTGGACAGCGCGTTCTCTACCCATTTCCATTGGTTCTTTAGGATTTGACCGTCTACGTTGCCACGATCTAGGACACCAACGACGATCTTGTTCTTAGTAATTTCAGCTAAAGTGAAATTTTCCGCTTGAAATTTTGTTCTAGTGACCGACGATACTTCCTCCTGCGACCTCCGTCTTTTTGGGGCTTGAATCTTTTCCCTGGTCAGTTGAAAATCCGGCAGAATTAGTTTGGCCCATTCTACCTTCTCCAATAAATCCGTTGTATGGGTTCCCGTAGCAGTCGTATGAAAACTTTGCAAAATTTGAGCTGCGCGTTTCTTTTCAGTATAAGTTGGCTTCCCTGTTGAAGGCATCATGGCAGAGGTGGTGTCGGTTGTGGACGCTTCTTTCGGCACCTCAGCTTCATCACACTTGCTAGCTGCACAATTACTCTGCCTGCCATGTATGCCAGATAAAACTGAGGTAGGCGGAGGTCGTTTCGCGCTGGAATTACTTGAACCGGAATTCTCCGTGCTTCCAGTACTTCCAGCACTGCCGATCGGCATTGTTGTATCTCTTCGAGTAAACACCGGTGTTGGGCCAGCCCTAGTTGTAGAGGAACTTGTGTTGCATTCCAATTTTTTAGGTGGTTCAGACTCCGACGGTAACGTATCTCTGTGCGACATCTGTCTTTTTGAACCTGGCACCTTTTCCTTGGCCAGTTGAAAGTCTGGAATGATGGTTTTGGCCCACTCCAGTTTCTGCCAAACCTCAGCTAGATAGGTGCCCATAGTAGCTGTATGAAAGCGCTGTAAAATGTCAGCTGCGCGTCTCTTTTCTGCATAACTTGCCTTATTTGTTGTTGGAGGCTTTATGACAGAGGTGCCAATTGCGGAGCCACTCGGGACCGGTACAGTGAGCTCCGTCTGCGTAGGTACCGGGAACGTGTCATGTTTTGAGTCTACTGCTGTAGAGGAATATACAATCCATTCCGACTTTTTAGGAGGTACGGACTCCTTTTCGCTTAATACTTTATTTTGTTCCATATATGTTCCCACGAGTAGCGGAGAAAAGACAGTCCGCCCGGGCAGAGATCCGCAGTACCCGGGTAAGGCTAATTAGAACAGGCGTTCGCCGCTTGCCTGAGCCCTCCGTTTGCGACTGAACTATTTTTGATAAACCTGGGCCTCCAGCCTAGCCGACTCTCGGCACGGTTCGAATGACACCTTAGTCCAGCCCAGGTGTGAGATGTAAAGGGAAAATTTTAAGTTGAAGTAGAATAATAGAAAATTAGTATCTAGAACCGTATGTGTAGCATAAAGCCAGCAACAGAAACATACTGTGGAATCGTCTTGCCCACAAACTTCGTCAATCACTCTTAGCTTTTCACTAGAGCTTAAAAACTACATATACCAGCTATAAAACCATACAAAAAATTTACTTCGGGTTGCGATATAATGAGTGGGAAAGACATCGAGCAAGCAACACTCCAGCTACGTTTCCACAGCTTCTTGGCAAAAGCCTCAAGCTACACATATGGTATAGAATGGTTAGGAAGTGTATGAGACTATAATTTATCAGGCGGTCTCATAAGCGCCTCGTCAGCTCGCATTCGTCTGCAGAGCCCGCTTGCTGTCCGGGACTGCTTATTTGCGCTTAAAATACGCTTATTCGCAGCTAACCTCTTCACAAGAGGTCATTCGCTATCCGCAACCTGCGACCCGGCTGGTGGCCTCAGCTCGGCCATTCAGAAACCATCTCACTAGTTTCCGAACTTCCAGCAATTTTTCATACATTCAGAGATAATAAAAAGTAAGTACATGTGTTTTATATTTAAAAAAAAAAAAAAAAAAACAAAATTAATAAAAATAAAAAACACATAAGGGAGTCCCGTCGATGAAACAGGTCTGTCTGTTGGATCTCACCACCGGGAAAGATTATAGAGCGAAAGCTCGTCTAGCCTTGAACCAGAGGAGTTGAGACGCAAAAATCTGTCACTCCTGACTACCGAAACCACGGCCAAAAACAACAACAGCACATATGCCAATAGGTTCGCTACATCACTCCACCGACTCGGAATAAATCAGGGAAGCTTTGGCTGAGCATGGACATGTTGTACGGGGCTGTGAAATTAAATCGCTATCAATCGTTTCAACAAAAAGCCGATGTCCATATTCTTCGAAAAGGAGGTATATCTTTTAAAAAGACTGTGCAACTGCGTGGTCACGATCGCAACACCGCATAAGTCCAAGGACATTCTCCAATGCTACTGCTGTCAGGGTTTTGGGTAATGCCAGAAGTACTGCCGTTTACCACCAAAATGTGTCAAGTGTGAGCAAGCCACAGCTCAAACGAGTGCACCAAGCGTAAGGATGAACCTGCCTGCTGCGCCCACTGTCAAGGAGACCAATTTACCTCTTACAAGGTCTGCAAAGTATATAAGAAAGCGAAAGAGCAGCATTCACACAAGCCTCTTGTGTGAATGCGGCCAGAGGAATAACTACCTCTGGCCGTCCAGCGCCCTCAGTAAATCCTGATATCAGCTTTGCCAGTACTGTACGTCATACTGAATATCCAGGACATCAAACCCTGCAGGAGCCAACAGCGACGACCTCCGCCTTGAGTCAACTATATCCCAGAATGGACCGACTAGAAGCCGTGATGGAAAAAATGATCAACCAATTTCCAGGCATGACGCAATTGTTCACTAATGGCGAAGATATGCAAATAAGTCTTCATATCGTTCTATGGAAAGCGAACGGCCTGTGCAGGAGCAACGTAGTCAACTATTCCCTTTTACAATTTGCTGATCGTGTTATAAAATCTCCTACACGAAAAATACACAATTTTTTTGTTTTTTTAATTTGGTCCATTCATCTAGATAACGGTATATTTGTGATCTTCAATATATGATTTTACTTAAACCAGCGTCTCTTTTTCCTTCGATTAACACAAATTTAATTTAATCACATTTCTAACGATTCGTATCATTTCGTATAGGCTTGCCATTCACAAGTTAAATCATACATCGAAAAACACAAATATACCGTTATCTAAGAGAACTGTTTGTTTTTCGTGTTCAGCGCACAGAAATTGCTCTGTAAAAGTGTACGAGAAAGTTTCTATCGTTTTAATATTAGAATTGTCATTCACAAATTAAATCACACATCGAAAAACACAAATATACCGTTATCTAAAAGAATAACTGTTTGCTTTTCGTGTTCAGCGCACAGAATAAGTGTAAGAGAAAGTTTCTATCGTTTTAAACTTGAAAATTTGTAAACTAATGTAATAACAAAACATTGAATATTAGAAACTATATCAAAAGTTACAAAATATAAAGCACTTAAAAATAAATTATCAGTTTCTACTGCGATTTTAAAACTCCATACATAAATATTATATCAATATCTGTATAGCATTGAGAAACACGCTATGCATAACTAAACACGATTCGTTAGAAATATCTCTAGTGCACCAAACAAACACTGACAGGATATAAAATGACAAGGCGACTGAAACAAATGACTTCTGGTACAAAACTCACATAAACATAAGAATCCATAGCAGGACAAAATATAGTAAAAGATACAGGATAAGCTGAGCGTAGGTAACAATACAATTAGATTCTACACTCTGCACTCTACACTTCTCTTTTGTTTACGTTTTAAATTAAAGCAAGACAAGTCCTAGATATATGAAAACGTATATTTACATGTACATACATATGCAGATGTATATTTAAATGGTTATTGTTGATACTTGTGCAGTTTTATTTTTTTTAACAACCGCTGCCATAAGTATGACATGACAATAACTCGAAGCTACTTCTCTACATGTAAAGATACTCACACGACCATAGAGATAAGCATCGCAGTAGTAGGAGAGTAAGAGGTGAAACTTTTACACAAAATGCAGACAGCCAACATGACAATGCTAGCAAAAGTCATATGGAAAACAGACACATTTATGCTACGCAGAAGTATGGGACCGCACGCCATTTTGAACCACGGGCACAAGCACAAAAATCAGCAAAAAGAAGAAAACACGCCTGAAAACTAGAAATACAAACAAATACATAGAATCAGCTAGAAGGACACACGTACTAACGAATGCAAACCGAATCCAGTCATCAGCAGCCAACAATTTCCAGTTTCCTTGGCTCATAACGCAATCCAGTACAGCCAGCATCTTCTCTCGCCTGATGCTATGCAAAGCCAAAAACTTGGCATTTTCATTGCGTTAGGTTTCTAGTCACGTATTCTTTTTAATCCTGACAAGAATATTATTTCTATTAAAAAAAAAGAAAACAAAAAAAAAACGACGTGGAAAAACAAACGCCACGCATAACGCCGAGCAATGCAGAATATGCTCAGAATTTCAGTCGTCATCAAACGCCACGTATGCCGCGTCATGCTGTATGAGCTATCATAAGCCTGCAGAAGGATTTTTTTCTTCTTATTTTTATATTATCCATATACTATCTAGTAGCTATATACGCTATTTTTTCGAATGTTTTTTTTTTTTTTTATTATTATTTTTATGTCGCATGGCATATGCTAATTCTTTTGCATGTCATACTTTCAATTTTTTACTATTTCATGCAAGCTCTGTGACAATTTTGACAAAGACTTTGATGCATGCATAATTATTTTTCTTTCAAGACATGAATATAGAATATGTAGAACAACTGATTTAATTCGAAATTAATAAAAAAAATTGTGTTTTGTAGTCTTGCAAAGCAAGCACCTACATTTATAGTATGAATAGTTTAGTTATTTAAGTTTAACAGAACGATTAAATCAAAAGTTTTCAATTTTTGTTTCATGTTTACCAATATATTTCAATCCTCATCGAGGATGATCTTCAGTGATGCATTTGTTACATGCTTTAAGTCCGCATTCTACTGCGTGGAGTTTTTCACAAAACACTGAAGACGATACTCGTTGAGGATCGACATATATTGGTAAATATAAAACAAAAATAAAACAAAGTTTTTTTAATAACCATTCCGTTAAACCGAAAGTTTAATACCATTCACACAAAGTTCAGTTAACAACATGTGATTCAATCACGGTGACTGAAAAATCACCGATATCAGTTGTTACTCGATATTGCAAATATCAGTGATTGAGTATAATTTGTTTCTTACTAGTGCCACTGTGATTCACGGCGTATGAGTATTCTGGCATGCATGCAGTGTTAGCAGCACAAAAAGTATGAACGTATCAAGTTGATTCATTATATACTATTACTGATACTGGAGTGAAAAATGATATTTTCTTGAACTTTTTATATCCAATCCTCTCTGAGAATTGACATCACGTAGTGATGTTTCACGTAGTATTACCTTAGTCTTTGTAAGTTGTAGTGAAGATATGGCAATCATTGGAAGAACTATGTGAAAAATAGATGATCCAGACAATTTTTGGAATCGGAAATGAAATCAGCAATAATTGGCACTAAAATAAATCCAATACCGATGACTTTCTGAAATACCATCTTCCCACCTAAATTCCCAAGATTTTGTTGAGGAATACTTCTTCTCTTACGGGAGCCCAATGATTGAGACTATATCCCACTCTCTCCTCTTGTTTTTGATTCCATTTTAGGCTAATCCTCTCCTAAATTTTGTAGGGGTGCAGCTTTAAATGTTTGTGTAAAATGCTGAACAATGATGATCTATGTACGTTTAAAGCAACAGCAAGCTTTCGAATCGAAAGGTCCGGATTGTCACGAACAGACTGAGTAACACTGTCTACGTTTTTGAACAATCTCGAAGACCTTGGACGCCCGGATTTTGATTTTTCCAGCGTTGAATCGGTCTCTTCAAACTTCTCGACCCATTTTCCAATGAGTCGAGGGCTGGGCGCATCATTTAAATGACGAACATGGCGAATACTGCAGAATTTTCTACGCGCTACAGTCGCTGAATTACCGTTTTTGTAAAACTCACGTACGCACAACGCACGGTCCGCTCCCAAGAGAAACGCTCCATAGCGACTAAATTCTCAAAAGCTAGGCTACCGATTGACATACCCCCGCGCACCTCGGAATAGTTGCGTTCACGCAATCCGCAAATCAAATGTGAACTTTCTTTTGAGGCACCCAGTATTATTTATATAGAAGGAATAAGTGGCTTTTATGAATTAGAATAGACATCTCCGTTGATCACTGGCTATGTCCAAAATTTCTGTGAAATAGAAACTGTCTAAATATTTCAATCTCATTTACTTATGATTGGGCATGAACAAAGGAAATGGAATACCGAGCAAAAGCGTAAACGAGTCTAGCGCTAGTGAATAAAACAAACACACAAAAAAGTTGAGTTGTTCCCGAACACCTGGAAATAGCGTTAGCAATTTACCCTATTTATGTTTTTTCTTTTTCAATTAAACGTTTTAAAAGTTACTTTATATTATATTTTTCAAGAAGTTCTTGTTTTCTCCGGTGCTCTTTACATATATTCCAAAGTTTATACTACAACTAAGTCAAATAGAAGAGCTATAACGTATGTTAAAACTAGTTGTGAATTACAAGCTAGTTTAATTATTATTTTTCTTCGATTTTCTACGTCTACCCTCCTCAAGGGTCAAATAAATAGCTAACGTTATAAAAAAAAAACTCGACAGTAACAATTTCTCCTTTGATTTTCATTGACTTAAATAACTGTTGAAACAAATATTCTGCTTCAGAGTAGCACTGAGTGTTTTCTTTGCCGTAAAGGCCAATTCAGAGAAAATATTTTTCAATCTATGGCTTAATCAAAATGAGGCGTCAAGCTGATTACAAATTTAATTTAACACCCAGACAGCTGTAGCAGAGCACAAAAATTTCAGCTATTTTCTTCTTACTTGCCGATTTAAAACGACATTTAAAATTAGAAAATTTTCATTATTCAATAAGAATCTACAATACCATTCAAATTAGCATTTATCGCTTATTATATAGTATATCTTATATAATATTTTATGAAATCGAAACACAAACCGAAAAAAACTTTAGTTCATTTTTAAACATGAAACGTAAAAGTATGAATTTAAAACGTTTACCATTTATAATAATATATTGTTTAATTCTTATTTGCATTATTCATAGTGTCACAGCAAGTCGTAGTAAGACACGACATAAAAGGTTAAAAGCAGAAGGTAATATTCTATAATAGAGTTTTGTTTGCTAGCGACATTTATACTTTGTATGGATTACCAGCATGGTTTAGGTTGAATATTAATATTTATAGTATTCACAGCTAGTCAATGAACAGTTTAGTTGATGAGAAAATGAGAAAATAAGTAATTTGCCATAACAAAATGAACTGTGAAAAAGAAAGCAAACTCATCGACCTCTACTCTTGTTTACAAATTTCCTTTGAGAAAATTACTTTTGAAGTGTTTTAAAACACAATTTGAACTAAATTCGACAATCAGTTTGGTAAGAAGCTCAATACTGGATCGATGAAAATTTTTGATAGTAAAAACAAGAAAAAAAAAACGTTAACTTCGGTTCAATCGAAGCTCTAATACCATACACACGTGGGACGGGGGGTGGGGGTTGGTTTCGACTCCCACTAGTAGATGTGAGATGCTACCATTTCTCGAATTTCAAGTTGATATTGTCGTTTTTCATACAAATGCATAAAAGTGAGATATGGGTTTGTATGAGGGCTACCCAAAAAAGTGGGCGGGCCACGCCCATTTGCATATGTATATAAAGCGGTTATCCACTAAGATCAACCAAATCAAATTTCAAGCTAATATTGATTTAACTAAAGAATTTTTTCATAAACAACACAAAATTCACGGTGTGTTGTATGGGTGCTACCCCAAAAAGTGGGCGGGCCACGCCCATTAGTATATTTATGTTAAGCGGCTATCCATAAAAAGGCACCACATCGCATTTGAACCTAATATTGACTTCAATGAAGAAATTTTTCATACAAAAACTCAAAAGTGGGCAGTAGATTTGTATGGGGGCTGCCCCAAACAGTAGGCGACAGTAATGTATACGTCAAGCATTCGTCCACTAGAAGTTACCATACCAATTATTAAGTTGATATTAACTACAATAAAAAAGTTTTTCTTACAAAATGACAAAAGTGGGCGGTAGGTTTGTATGGGGGCTACCCCAAAAAATGGTCGTGGCGGATCAATCTTGATACTCTATTAAACTGCAATAAAAATAAGTGTATATGGAAAATTTCAAATGGATAGCATAAAAATTGGTCCCCAAAAAATGTACAACAACATACAGACAGACAGACGGACACGGACTCGTCTCGTCGAGCAGATGAAGAATATATATACTTTATAGAGTCTAGGATGCTTCCTTTAATGCGTTACAAACTTTCAGACAAACTGATAATACCATTTCACACTATGTGTGAATGGTATAAAAAACACTATCAAACAACCATTAAAAATTTTCGGCACGAACTGTTTTTCATCGAGTACACAGATAACAAAAATGTTTGCTACTGAAAATACTTCATATACTCAAAATACAGGCGAAAAAGTGTGTGACCGTTTGCAACTCCGTCAAAAATAAAAATAAAAAAAAAACATAGAAAATTCAATATGCCTGGACTTTTCAGCTAATAAATATCTGATTTTAGTATTTCATATTGATTTGGGAACACTGTTTTGTTGTTTGTTTGTTTGTTTGACGCAGCAGTAATAATTTACAATTTCGGTAGCAAAAATTTTCATCGATCTCAGTATTGGGCTTTAGGGCGGAATAATGGAATCAAAACTAAAGCCACAACAAGATGTTCAAAATTTATAAAGTTATCTTTGAAACTTAACTCAATACAAAAAAAATGTTCACTGTACGTGACCAAAAACTCAACAACCGTATTGTAAGAAATTCAAACTAATAAGAGAAAGTAAATTTTAAGCACAAAGCTGTGTTAAAATCGCGTTCACAAGACTATGTGATTACTTTTAACTTCTCATTTTTAATCGACTAGGTGTGAATACCTTAATTGTAATATTGTAGTTTTAATTAATTATATGCTTCATCAAATTATTTACATACTTCTATTATATATTAAATAGATTGCGATAAAACCGAAGTATGGCTAAAATGTGCACGACCCTGTGAAAAGTTTTGTTTTTCAATCATTTCAAAATGTATAATGCATGATTGTGAAGATACGGATCATGATTGTGTCTGCAAAAGAGGATATGTACGAGAGCGCAGGCATCATGGAAAGTGTATACGTAAAAAGGAATGCATCAAGTGATATGTTCTGCGATACAACACTTTGTACATTTCATGACCTTTAAATAAAATTTTTCCTGATATTGGAATAAAAAATTGTAAACTAAACTCATTAAATATTATGTGATTTGCTTTGCACTCACTATACAAAATGACCCCTCGGTTTGAATCGTCTTTAATCCAAGTAAACTTCTCTTATCTAATGCATTTTACTCAAAAACTTGCCACAACTTTCACACGTGCCGTCGACTTCCGCTTGAAGTGTGCGAAAAGAAAAAGAACTATCGCAATGCACTGCAAAGTTTTTCTACTACTTGGAGACGATTTTCCGTGCGGAAATGAAACTCAAAAGAAACTAAATACTTAAGCCTTTTGTTGTATGTAGCAAAACGTTTGCCCCAACTGTCCTTTATCTAACATTACAGACTATTATTGTGCATCGATAAGGAATTGGCAAGTGCAGATTGAGTAATGGGTGTTCTAATACTCTCTTGTCAAGATTATAGTTTGAATGTAATTCTCAATGTAACTCGCTGTTTGAAGTTAGTTGACCACTTAAGTATGTAGTTTCATTATTAGATTAATTGACGAAATAGTAAGTATGGTTATATCAGCGATGGGCAATGGGCAGGAACAGTGTTTGGATCAGCTGTTTCATTATTAAATGTACGATGTGATGTAATAAGATGTAATCACTTCACCATACAAAACAACAGTGTTAGTGTGCCCTTCACTGGTCAATTAAAACAAAAACCCGCCGGCGTTTGACTAATGTGACTTTAGTCATAAAACTTCCTCAAAACGCAAACACCTCGAATTATAAACTTTAGTTTTAGAAGTTTTACAAAAACTGTTCTAATTTGCAACTACAACAAACCAGTTATTCAGCTTTGAAAGTTTTGTTTTTAAAAGCTTTTATTATGTTTTTAATAAATTGGTTTTATATTTTTTTTTTAACAATTTTTTTAAAAAAAAAAAAAAAAGTATTTTTAAATTATTGCGGCCCGTGGGAGCAGAATTTTTCAGCGCAAATGTCAACACAGACGGCGACAAGCGTTTCCTTGTTTCTGGCTGCATTTTATTTAAAACTTTATTTTTACTATTTGTAAAAAAACAGAAATCAAAATAAACCAAAATAGCTGTTTTATTTACGTTTATGACACCGAACATTTGCCAGTGGAAAGGGGAAATGTTAAAAATGTTGGGTCCAATATAGAAAGCCCATTCACACGGATTTTGAGCAACATCTGTCATTTAGTTCGTTTAGAGTTTATAGTGCTCTCAATTGTATTTTGCGAATTTGACCAATTTTTTTCAAAAACTTAATTGCGTAAAGGTCGCTAAAGACATGGTAGAACGAGTCAATTCCCACTCCACATACATAAAACACATTGTAACTGGTAATGAGACATGGGTTTACGAATTTGACATGCAAACCAGTCAACAAGTTTCGAAATGGCGTATTCCAACTGACCCGGAACCGAAAAAAACACATCAAAATCGATCAAAAGTCTGTTTTTTTATTTGTTTATTATTATGGTGTTGTGCACACGAATTTCTTGCCAGAAAGTCAGACGGTTACTTAATAAAGAATATTATCTGAGTGTTATACGGCGTTTGACAGAGCATATTCGTTCAAAAAAGCTAGATTTGTATAAACATAACTGATAAATGCTTGAAGAGCTGAGAAAATGAACGAACGCGAAGACTTCTCTGCAGTGAATCATTATTATTATTATTATAGATAATTTTAAAATGATATGCGATATCGTATCGTATAGACAGATAATGACATATGGTGCGACAATATTATCATCTGCCAAGACCACTAGTGGAAAATTCCATTGCAAGAGCGAACAATAACTATTAGATAATGCACCACGACAACGCATAAGGCTATCATTGTGAATGAATTTCTGAACAAAAACTCAACAAACACCAACGAAAAACCACCGCATTCACATGATATGGCTCCAGTTGACTTTTTTTCTCTTTCCAAAACTGAAATTAACACTTTGAGTCACCCGTTTTCAGTCCATAGAAGACATAAAAGAGAATTCGCTGCGAGAACTTCCGAAAAATGAGGATTAAACGTTGGCATAAGTGTAATATTCCGGAAGGGGCCTACTGTGAAGGCGATACAATAAATTTGGATAAAAATATTGTTTTATTAACCAATTCCCGGTATTTTCAAAAACCGTATGAAACCTTTGAAGTGATCATGATAACGTCAGCTGTTTTGTTTCGTGCCAACTGAATGCATAAATGCAGAGTTTTAAGCCCTGCATTTTAATAGCAAAATTTTGCGCTGTTGCTAAGCAAAAACTTCACCAAGGCGTGATCAGTGATCAAGTGCTTGACTTTTCAAGCGCTGCTTTTTCAGTAGAACCGAAAATTCAATGCTCCTCACACGTACAAAATTCGAAAAGTGGAAGATATGTTATTATAGGGGCTATACCTAAAAGTAGGCATGGTTGTTGTTATACATATTCCGCCTAGGAATATAGGAAGTCTCCATACTCGATTTCAGATCGATATTTTACAAACTGAGTGACTACTTTTGATTCATACAGACAGAGGAAAGACAGACGGATATGGCTAAATCGATTACTCTCGTCGATTCGGTTGATCGAGAATATACATATATACATACTTTATGGGATCTCCAATATAAAAATGATTTAAAATCACAAAGAGATATTGAATTTTATTTTAATTTTCCTTGTGTATTTATTTGTTTGGGCGATATTGTAGGTCACACTACCTATTGAAGTAACGCGCACTGTAATTCTGGATCGGCTACTTTCATTTTGAATCGTTCTAGAAATATAGGGCCGGAAAATTTGGAAGTCGAAATTTGTGGGAATACTTTAATTTACAAATTTTTACGCAAATTAAATTCATATACTTTTTTATTAAATGAAAATTATTTCACCAATATTAAATCACACACTGCTCAGTTTCTTATATAAACAGACTTAATACAGGGTGTCTGAAAAGAAAGTTCACATTTCATCTGCTGATTGCGTGAACGAAACTATTCCGAGGGGCGCGGGGCGTATGTCAATCGGCAACCTAGCTTTTGGGAATTTAGTCGCTATGGACTCATTGGAAAATAGGTCGAAAAGTGTGAAGAGACCGGTTCAACGCTGGAAATATCAAAATCCAGGCGTCCAAGGTCTTCGAGAACGCTCGAAAACGACAGTGTTACTCAGTCTGTTCGTGACAACCCGGACCTTTCGATTCGGAAGCGTGCTGTTGCTTTAAACGTGCACAGAACACGGTTCCAGCAGGTCGGAGCAACTTCACACACGTTCAACAGAGTACAAGAGTTCATGAAATTTGTCCTGGAAAATTGAGGTGACATAAATTGACCTGCACGAAGTGCCGATTTAACCCCTATGGACTTTTTCCTGTGGGGTTACGTCAAATCTAAAGTTTACGGCAACAAACCGATTTCCCTGGCACAATTAAAAGGAAATATCCGTCACGAAATGGCAGCCATAACGGATAATACCCGCCGAGCCGTCATAGGAAATTTTTGTGCTCGATTAAATGAATGCCGTGAACGCAACGGTTTACATTTGGACAATATCATTTTAAAGAAATAAATTCGCAAAGTGTGTATTTTAATATGTAATAAACATTTTTTTTTTAATAAACTACTTACTTTTTTATCGATTTTTTAAATGTGAACTTTCTTTTGAGAAACCCTGTATTATATTTACCAAGTTTCGATACTTTTCAAGATTTATAGAACTTAAAATGTTTTTAAATTTAGCTTTTAGTCAGCTAAGAGTTCGTTGTGCGTCAATACTCAGCTTACTTTTCATGATTTCAATTCGTTTGAAGTTTGTGTGGCAAGGCAAGAAGCACCATCGTACTGCAGTACTTACACCGGAGGTGCACACAAGGTCTTCATGCTCATTTGCTTTGTAATGCTCTCCAACATAAGCTGAGCATTGTCAAATACACACACAAATCTTTGCATTAACCATATGAATTACAGAAAAATTTCGCTTGCTACGTGGTTTCTGTTGATTATTTCTTGCCTATTAACACACACACACACACACACACACACACACACACACAACACATACGTATACGTATACCGAAAAAGGAAAGCAATACAAAATTTCGTATGCATTGTGATATTTGAAACTTTTGGGCATCCCTGATTTATATACTCTCTGTAGTCAACCAGTAGCTTTGGTACTGAAGAAATCAGATTTTCCTCTAATATATTGATGTATTTGTCTACATTTTCGATACCATTTATATAAAGTGAAGATAACCTACACCTTTTATCAACATGCAACCTACACCATAATTCATGATGGGGACATTATAGTTCGCTTTAGACAGTATCTACTATATACCACCATTTTCGTCCTTATGACCCTATTTTCGACATCGCCGACTCACACTTCAAGGCACTTTTTTCATTGTTGCGCAAATGGATATTATCTGTTTTCAACGTGGTATTCTAAATGTGTTCATACTTATACTATTACAGATGATGCCTTGCATTTTAAAGGCTTTTGGACTTTCTATGCAGAGTCATGTTCCAAATTTAACTTTAAAACTATTCGTACCAACGTTGAAAATATGTAAACAACTTATGTATAAGCTTTAAAAATATACAAAATTGGTTTACGTCCTAAAAGAGAAATAACTCTTCTCTAGTACTCTCATTAAAACCCCCTATAGTAATGACCAAGCCCATAGTGAAGTTATGCTTCGTACACTTCACTTCACTTCCATTTTTTTTTTTCGCCATTTTTGTTATTGTTGTCATTTGGTATTGCAACTTGTCTGCAGGACAAAATACAAAATATGTTTGTTTTCCTCATTGATGTTGAAAGTTTTTGCAGCTGTTGCAGACAAGCGAGCAATATTCCATTGTATTGTATGATATTGTAGTTACGCCTCCTAGTCCTTATACTACTCCTTCAGCTTGTTAACTCCCATCCTGTTTGTATTTATTTTGTAGACAATATATAATACATAGTTGATGTTGTTGCATTGGCTTGTTGTTACTCTCCTAATGTCGTTATTGTTGTCACAAGTATTCTGTGCAGCATTATAAATGCTTAAAGCAATAAGATGCATCAATAGAAGACAATGTTGCAAGCGAACGACGAGTGAGTTCCATAAAGGCCAATCGATTGCAATAAATTATTGTCTAGCTATATTACTAAGAGATTTATTAATATTGTAGTTTAAGAAATTGTTTCTTAAAGTTTTTGTAAATAGCTTCAAGGCAGTTTAGCAAAAGGCTATGATTTTACTTTATTTTGAGTCTATGAGCAATGAAACATTACATATAAGCCCAGTGTACGCAAACAAATATCAATCATGTAAAGTTTGATGACATAGTAGCAACAACCATGACTAAAGGAAAAAACTAAATCTTCAGAAAAAACTTTGACATTTCAAAAGTTTGCAGTGACCGCAAGCCACAAAATGATTGAACTTGTAATATATAAATTGCGATATGACAACAAGATATGAGTTGTTACTCACACATGAGTATTCGATGGCTGATAAAAACTATAAAAATTTATCAGCCGTGCTTCCATCACGTCAGCATTTTGAGATATTTGAGGTTATGTACCCGAAAAACGTCGTTTTTTCCTACTTTTGAGGTTATGTACAGGGTGGAAAAAATGTTTGTGGTTTGTCTCTGCAGTTAAATCCATTAGTACCACTCTTACCCTTAATTTTAAGAGTTCAAGAGATCAATTACGTTTTTTTCTATGGTTATTCGAAGTTACGAAATATATCCATTCGACGCCATTGGCATACATAACCTCAAATATCTCAAAATCCTGACGTGATGGGCCAATTCTGACCCCGGATTCGGATTCTACGCAGCAAATTACATCCGAAACGACCCTTAGCTTTCCAACAACTGACATGACCCCGGTATTTGTAGACCTGTGTAATTGATATGCCCCTTATGGTTGCCTTACTAACTGGAGGAACGAAAAACATGGCTTCGAACACTTTTAAAAGCTAGTGTTCTTTTTTTTCGTAATTTACGGATTTATTGTGCAAAAATGATTACAAATATATTATTCAAAGTATTGTCCATCGCTGGCCACAGTTTTTTCCCATATTTCTGGAAATTTTCGGATACCAGCTCGGAAGAACGAATCGCCATTTAAGGCAATACATCATCACCCAATAATCATCGACCCATTTCTGCATTGTTCATATGAAGTGAACTTAACTCTGAAGAGCGATATCTGGAGAATACGGCGGGTGGGGTAGGACTTGGCCTTTCAGCGTTTCCAGGTAGATGTTGACCGGTTTAGCGACATGTGGCCGAGCGTTGTCATGCTGAAAAATCACTTTATCGTGCCTTTCCTCGTATTACGGCCGTTTTTGTTTCAGGTCGCGGCTCAAACGCATAAGTTGAGCGCGATAGCGTTTCCCAGTGATCGTTTCATTCGGTTTGAATAGCTCGTAATAGATCACGCTGCACTGGTCCCTCCAAATACAGAGCATAAGCCTCATGCCATGAATATTCGGCTTTGCGAAGGATGTTGATGACTGTCCGGGCAAAACCAATGACTTTTTGCGCTTGGGGTTGTCGTGATGCAAAAAAAAACCTTTCTTTTTCGGCGTTTGAGGAGCTGTTCACAAGCGAAAAATCGCTTGGCTTCAATTCGTTTGCTGACTTTCGATTCATCCACTCCCAATGATTCTGACAACTCCTGAAGTGTTTGGTATTGGTTCACATAGAGCAATGATTCGAATTCTTCGTCTTCAAACTTTTTGGGTTGACCCGGCCGTTCCTTATCTTCGAGCTCAAATTCAACACTTTTAAAGCGACCAAACCACCTCCGACTCGATTGTTCAGATAGAGCATGCTCGCCGTAAACTTCCACTAAGATTCGATGACCCTCGGCCGCACTTTTCTTCATATTATAGTAATAAAGAGGAACTCCCCACAAAAACACTTTATCTGGTACGTAATTCGACATGTTCGAGGCAATATTTAATATTGTGGTTAACGTTTCAAACAAAGCTGCCAAAGACGCTCACTGGCAATAGGTTTTAGCGGCAAGAAATTGGAAACTCGAATATTGGTTCATATACTAGCTGCGACCTCTTGTGTGAAACACTCATTATTAATTCAAGGTCGCAATAGAAACACTAACAACTATAGGGTTTTTCAATAAGAACATAACCATTTTGTATATTAATACTAACGCAACTTAAAATTTTCTTTCAGAATCTATCAACGACAAGAAGTTTACGAACGGGCAACGTTTCGAAAATATTAAAATTACTACCGAAATTCTAAGTCGGTGGTCGTAACTTTGCCGTACTCCAATTTTCACACGGTCACCACACGGTCACTTTTTGTGAATGCAATGGAGTCTATTGAAGCACATGTGGGTCTGTCCACTAACCTATATTTTGACCGATTTGTATGAAATTTTGTTTGTGTATATTTCTAAGCTATTTTTTATACCCCTAAGTGATAAGGTGGGGTTACCACAACATTTTTTTAAAGGCCGACTACAACTGTCATATGATTTTCTGTCAAATTTATTTTTCTTATTTTAATTCGTAAAATTTAATTAGAATGGGAGGTAGGGGAAGTACCATCCTTCCCCTACCTCCCACACTAATTAAATTAATTAAGGGATCATAGGAATGGAGGGGTAAAGGTAGGAGAGGCAGGGGTAATGGCAGAAACGCGCTGGGTAACATTTAAGATAGAGGGATGAAATGTTGTAAACATGTGAATATGATCGGAGGGGGCACGGAAATGGGGTGGTAAAGTAAGGAGTGGTAGGGGAAGGAGCAGAATAATGGTGACAGCGTAAGAGGTGTAGAAGTGGTGGAAGGGACAGGAGAAGAGGGGTAGGAAACATCAAGCCAACATCAACGCAACGCTACTGTTATTTTCATATATGTATGTACATATGTATGTGTATATTCTACAATACGCGTATATTCTACCATGTTATGCATATACAAAGCATACACAACATACACAGCGCCGCACCCCACCGCGCGCTAGATAAATCTAATAAACACACACACATAACTATAGCTTTCACAAGCCAATGCTTCACAAGCCGAACGCTTTTAGCGATCGTGCCTCCCTATCGCGTGTTCCGTGCTCTCGCTGAGGTGTACGTGACAACTTTTCGTATGTGGCGGCGTTCATCGATTTAACAGACGTTATCACGTCAAAAATATCATCGAAATTCCGGCTTAGTTGTAACTGTTCACCACGAATTTTGTCGTTTTCATGGTCGCCATCATTGCTTCACTTTTCGAAGCATGAATACATTATTTTGGATCACTTTCCCGAGGTAACTAACCACCAACCAGAAAAACATAGCCGCCATATCGGCCAGGGTCGAAGAAGACTCTGAAATGTCGGTTCGCTGTCGATAAGCCGAATGGTGTATCGCCAGAGAGAGACATACCGGCGTATTTATTTATTTTTCATTATTCTCTCTGGAGCTACGTTGAGTGCTTGGTTTATGCCAAGAAGCCAACACCTTTATACGAGCTGGAGAAGCTATTGTCGGAATAACGCCGCAAACATTGGATAGGGACATCAAAAATATGAGACAAGTGCAGCACTGCTACAGAGCAGAGGCGGTCATTTGAATGTTATTCTATTCCATACATATGTATATAGCTTCAAAATAAAGCATGAATCAATTTTGATACATCACACCATTGAACTGTTGAATAATTTTGAACGAATTCCTAAAACTTCGTTTGTGAAATCAGGAATCTGTTGGAATCTGTTTCAGTTTATTTTTGTAGGATTATCATAAGCAATGAGCAATATATTAAAATCGTTCAAATATTAAGAAACTATGTGCAAAAAGCAACAAATTATCGAACACCATTTATTCATCAATCTCTATCAAATCCATTCCAAACAGATAAGTTATGACAAGTGGACTAGATTATTTGTTTTGATAAAATCAAAGCGAACTTACCGCGATCGATTATTTCAGTGCATCCGCAGATTGTGTGCCTAGCGTTGGCATAGATTACATTTACATCATTTTGTTTTATCGTATACATGAACGTACACACTTTTGCGTGTGGTCGACCTTTTTTTTTCATTGTGTTAGATAATTCAATTAAGAGGAGGTACTATCTTACCTCCCAACAATCATGCCCGTCACCATGAGGTCGAAACTGCTAAGGCCTGAATACAAAAATATGTTAAAATGGTTTTTTATTTGAATGTATTCTAGATTAGTTTGCTTACTGTGTGATTTTAGTTTTGGGTTGCAACCAGCCAAATTCAGCGTGTTTACAACATTGTACATCTATCTAGGCTTCTGCATACAGCAGAAATGTAAGTCCTCTCCCCTGCCATGAACTTCAATAAGGCACTGCTGGATTGATCCAGATAATGTTGCAAATTATTTGATGTTGTGTGTTCGACGGGAATATCTTCCAATAACTCGCCTACCTGTCCAGGTGATTGACCAGCGGAAACCATAATTAATGCGCATTATAAACTACTTTTAATGTCTGATACAAAAGCTTCTCTAATTAGCAGCCTAAGTAATTAAGCCTCCTCGGCTTTAATCCATACTTTAATTGTGATTTATTGGTTTTGCAGTCAAATGATTTCAAGTATTTTCTTGTGATTAGTCTGGCATACGCCAGATACGCGTTCAATGTCTTTTGTGAATCTTGCTGATTTCTGATTTCCAAATCATTGCTAGGTGCAGGTTATTTTTACGATATACTGACTGCATTATAAAAACATTGGACTTCTTGTCGTTACGTTTGAGCACCAAATGTCCTCCTATCACTCCGAAATACTAAAATCTACGTACAACGCCGCCATCTTTTGGTATAACAATAGGCCGGCCAAACGACCAACAAACTCTTTCTACTTCTCCATGACCAACTTACTCAATTTAGAGTTCTAAGTCGACTGTGTTTAAATCGCGGGCCACATCCGATCTCGCGTTTTGCTTTTGTTTAGAATTCTCCCATGCATCATAAGTACATTCCATCTCTGTACCAGGTGCTTCCTCGAACCCCTTGAAAGTTATGGTGTACTTATTTCTCATGAACTTCAACTTTGACCAAGAGACGAGCACGGTCTCCTCTATCAAATATTCTGGAAAGATAGTTAATGATATATCTGATAAGTTTAAATTTTTTAGCTGTACCATGTCTCATACTACCTTTAATTCACTCATCATACGTGACAAGTGTTTTGACAATTTATGTCTTTGAGTCCACGTCGATACATATTATCGTTAGTTGGTCGTTCACCTTCCAGCCACAGTAATATTTCCTTCCACAGGTGCATGGATAGGCTACAATTTTAGGCTTCGATTTAATCCAGCAGCCAGTGTGCTATTTTATCCTGTCTCTTGGGAAGTTACAGAAGAATGCGACAACTGGGCCATGTCGTCTCCTATAAGCGCCGTCAATGCAGATTGCTTACACACACTTAAACTGGGAACGTATACCTGAAGTCACTTCACAGCCTTTTCATCGGCCCATTCTAGCAGTAACAAGCCTGGTACTCACAGAGAATGATATCCTCCAGCTACATTATATCTTTACATGATAGTGTGACACATATATCGCACAGGAAAGAACCCGTATAATTCTAGACATGGCTGAGATACTCCCCGATCATACATATCTACTCCAATTAAGTTTATATTTCAAAGACCGACACCCAATGACACAAGAGCGATATGCAGCTGTATAGATTCTCCTGTAGCACATAACATTACTACAGTCCGTTGACATATTCATTCCTCCGCCCGAATTTACTAGCCAGCAAATTCTGTATGTGCTTTGAAGTGACACCACGCAAGAGATTACAATCGCACTATGCACAGATAAGTTCCTTCAACTTGTAAGTTTCTCTATTAAATCGAGTCATAGCTCCCTAGAGCACAATAATATAAAATCTGGCAAACAATTGCTCTGTAAATACTTTCAGTTATTAATAAAATCTAAGAGATGGTTCACTCGTAGGTTTTAACCAAGCCATTGAAAATAAGCACGAAAGACAGACAGACGGACTAAAATTAGAAGGTTGCTGCACCAATATCCGTACAGAAACTCATTTATTGGACTGCAGCTTACTCTCTGATTTGTTGGATTAATACACGTTTCTTCTGCAGTTTTGAAATGGCAGAAATACTCGTCCGGATTGCGGTTGAACAACGCCAAAGACTCCTATGAAGTTGTCACACGAATATATTTGTGGTCAACTTGTGGAACCCATCTGCATTCTGCTCGACTGCCTGTCTATATTTGTTATCTGTTTTCAATATGTGCCCAAATACAAAAAAAAATTATGCATATTGATATATGCTCCAAAAAAACTTGTTTAAATAAGAGCGCTGTCTCTTAAATATTGAAACGACTTTTCAGCCCACTCGTGTACATACTTTATAGAGTCTCCGGTGCTTCCTTTAAGTGGTTGCGAAAACTCACTCTGTGTAAACAACACTATAAAGAATGGACTGTTTTGGCTAAAAGAGTAAAGAGTATTAAAACTTTGGTATCGTCCATGTACCACACTACCAGTGTGTTTTCTTATTATGAGTAAACTTTAAACTTTTTTTACGGGTAATATATAATTTTAGTTTTGCAATCGAATGGACAAAAAACACAATGCTTATAATAAGGGATGTATATGCTTAAAACTGTTATACAAAATGCTGCACGCTTTACTAAATACCGCTGATCTCATGTATCCAATCACGCGCTGCTGCGACACGTGAATACACACCCGGATAGTCAGGCCGAGCGCAGCCGTAACCCCATGAAACAACTCCATATAATGTCTGATTACTAAAAAGCGGACCGCCAGAATCGCCTTGGCATGCATCCTTGCCACCTTCCGTATATCCAGCACAAATCATGCGCGGCGTAATAGTGCCAAAACTTCCGTATGCCTTTGTACAAAGCTCATCGTTAACTTTTGGTACTTTGGTAGCACGTAGCAAATCGCGCGATTCCTCCGTCGACTGCGTATTGCCCCAGCCGGATACAACTAGTTGTGTACCATCTTCTAGATCAGCATTTAGTGCAGGTAGTTGTACAAAACCATACGTCAAATTGCTATTATCGTAATCCTCTAGCTCCAAAATGGCGTAATCATAGTCAATGGTATAGGGATTATACTTTTCATGACGATGTACACCTACAACGTTCACTAATAAGCCACCGCTGTCAGTGCGCGAGGATCCAATACGCACTTTGGTGTATGAAGCAACAATGCCGCTATCGGCGCAATGTGCAGCAGTCAGTACGATACGTTTGGCGAGCAACGAGCCACCACAAAAGTGATAGCTGCGCTGTAGCGATACCTGAAAAGGCACAAGCTCGATGTTGATCGGTTGACCGCCTACTATGCGTCCATTGAGACGTGGCTTTGGATGAAGCATTGTATCTAATGCAAAGCTAGTTGTAACAATTACTCCAACTAGTAGAAGTATTGTAAATAATTGTTTTTGATTAGCTATAACCATGTCGTCTTGTAAGCTTGTTATTTAATTGGTGTATCTACAACAAAATGCTGAGCACTTACAGACGTTGTACGGTTTTTATAGCCAAGCGCCAGGCAATCGTAATTTTTTTATAAGTACTACTGCGAAGGTTAACTATTGGGTGTATTAGAAAGTCTGCGTCATTTCTTTTTTTTACAATTAACTTTAACCATTAGAAGAAAGAACACTGTAGTCTAGTTTGCTCAACTTAGAGATGCCCTGTACCTTGTCTAATGCTATATTTGTATGGAGACTATATTCGATAGTGGTCCGATCAGAATCTATGTGGTATATTTATTAGAACTGATGTAAGATAAATCAAGTTTGGCGTTTCTAGTTTAATTAACAACAAAAGCAAAACAAAAATTCATATTAAAAACGTGTATGGGGGCTACCCCTTATAGTGTGGTAAGCAGTGTGGTAAGCAGGTACATTGGACATGTCTATATCGACTACTCTTTTGATGCTGATCAAGGGCATGTACACTTTATGAGATCTGTCATGCATTTTTCTGCTTTTAAATCAACCAGATTTGACACTTTCAGGTCAATCCCGTAAATTACTTTATTTGAACATGCGTCTACAGGATACGTAAACCAAAAGATCAAATTCGCCCACCAATGATTGAAAACTCGAGCGCCAACCACAGTCGTCAATAATATGATTGCTACGGCAAACTTTTTACATAGTCTCCGTTTGTACACAAGTCATTATACTGCTGCACTTAAGCTAGTTGCACAAAACAATAATCCATATATAAAAAGTTTATGTATCACGGGATGAACCAGAGTTGTTGCTGATGGGAACGAAGTTCGGAGTATTTTTTGACAACAATAAGAAGTAAAAGCAAAACCACATGTCACCAAATCTGACCAGACCGCCACATATTCGTCTTAGGATCAGCTGTAAACACAGTGGTGCTGCTTATATTAAACATTGTATACTACCAATATAAGAGGCTGGCACAAATGCAATCACTTCATAATTGGAACGCATTCGTCCAATGCTAAGATATATGTGTAAATATTGTACATATATAGTTTGCAGTAAGACAACCAAAATCGGTTGTTGTGCCAGAGAACATCGATGCTGTGAGCGAACTTATAAAGAAAGACCGTAATGTAACATATAGTGAGATAGAGACGTCCCTGGGCATTAGTATGACAAGTATCAATAAGATTTTTCATGATCATTTTGTCGTGAAGAAGATCTGTTCGCGTTGGACCCCGCATAATCTGACAAAGGCTGAAAAATGTGCTCGCGTCGATTGGCAACGAATCATGAATGTATGGGTGTGAGCCCGAAACAAAACAACAATCGACTCTTTGAGTGTTCCAAGCGGAGCTAAATCTAACAAAAGTTGTTCGTGCGCGAAGCACTTTAAAGCAAAAGCTTACTTGTTTCTTCGGCATAAATTGTCATGTATCTTACTTTGGCTTTAGAGCAACGTATTCTCAATTTATTTCCGTATGGTATACAACCATTTGCCACAAGTCTTCGATAAGGAATACGAACCGAACCGCCTAGGAATAATCATTCAGCATCACGACAATGCGAGTTCTCACATATCGCGGCACACCAGCGAGTTTTTGAGCACTCAAAATATCGAATTGATGGATCATCCGTCATAGTTTTGATTTGGTACCCAATGACTTCTTTTTGTTTCCGAAATTCAAACAAAAATTACAAGCCAATCGATTTTCTACCCCAGAAGAAGCGGTTGATACGTTATAAACTCATGATTTGGAGCTATCCCATTCAGAGTGGAAAAAGTGCTTAGAAAATTGGTTCCCAACGATGCAAAAAGTGCATTGATCATTACGGGGAATATTTTGAAAAAAAAAATTTAAACCATTTTCAACTACAAATATTTCCAATGTTAGGCCAGATGATCCAATCTATTGGATATTCAATGAAGATTGACTCAGAACACATTTTACCTAAATCGGGGAATATAATGTGATATAGTTGCAGTGCTTAACCAACTGTAAAATTTCATACAAAGTTTCAAATAGTATTTTAAAACATAAACCTGGCTAGAGGGTTTGTAATGGGGCTACCTTAAAGAGTTAGCGGGACACGCCCATTTGCTACTATAGATGGTATGTACAAACAATAGGTGGTACGAAGGCTATCCCTAAAAGTGAATGGAATAGGCTGTCAGGGCTATGCGGATGACAGTCATTATGGCAAGTGGAAAGTTTCAAGAAACACTCTGTGACATAATCAACAGAGGTCTCAAAATTACACTGGACTGATGCAAGGAGGTGGAACTCAACATTAACCCCACCTAAACATTCATTGTACAATTTACAAGGAAGCACAAGCTGCCTAGATTAAAGGAATCATACTCGGAGGGGTAGTTGTGAAAGTCAGCAAGGAGGTTAAATACTTAGGACTAACTTTAGACAGTAAACTTCTATGGAAAACGCATGTAGAGGAAATTATACGAAAATTCACCAAGGCTATACATGGTAGTAAAGTAGTAAAGCCGATGTTATGCATTACTAACGCAATGCGCACATGCCCAACCAGTGCGTTGGAAGTAATTCTACATCTAACAACATTGCATCTAGAAATTGTGTATAAAACTAAGGAAACACTCCTAAGACTGTTAGTTGAAGGAAACAAAGGTACTACAATTTACTGTCAGAAACGTCTCTCTACATGGACACAAGGAGACATGGACACTAGTGTCCATGCCAAGGGACGGGATGACAAGGAGGAATGTCTTCAATCGGAACTTCACCATCAAACGATCCGATAAGAAGTTTTGGGCGTCGGAAGAGTCATATACGTTACAACCACATACGATTAAGTCGTACACGGATGGATCTTTGACGACAGAAGGAAATGGTCTAGAAGTCGTAGAGTCCAAATTAAACCCCTGGGTGTCCTTGGACAGATATACCAGTATATTTCAAGATGAACTGTGAGCTATAATTAGATGTGCATAGTATAATTTGGATAAAGGCTATCGCAATTTTGAGATTGCTATTCTATCAGACAGTCAGGCGGTGTTAAAAGCATTAAGCTCAAACACCTTCAAGTCCAAACTAGAGCAGGAAGCACTTATATTATTGGGAAAACTTGGCGAACACAACAAAGTTTACTTGCTGTGGGTGCCAGGACACAATAATATAGTATGAAATGAGCTAGCCGATAGGTTTGCCAGGAACGAAGCGGCAACGCCAATGGTTTCACCAGAGTGGCACTGGGAGACACACTGCACTGGAACTAATCCGCAATGAAACAAATAGTGAAAAGAAGCAGCACTGGGACATGAGCCAAGGCACGCAAAAATATTACTAGGGAGTTCCGACCGGCGCAGAGCGAGAGCAATGCTCCAACTAGGAAGAAACCAGTTGAGAACATTGACGGGAATACTAACAGGACACTGTCGACTGAGAAAACACCAGTGTGTGATGGGTGTATATAATTCCACAGAATGCAGATTTTGTGATCATAAGGAAGATACTCCTCTTCATATCATTGCAATAGTCAGAAGTAGATTTCGAATATTGGGCAGCCACAATGTCGCTGAAGAACAATTGAGCAAGTAAGAACCCAGGACAAAGCTAAGTTTTATTCAACAAGTTGGACTAGAGCAGGATATATTAGTAAGGAGGACAAAAACAATAGATCTGTCTAGGTAGCAAGTTTAAATTATGTCCTACAATAATAAATATAAAAATAATGATCGTAAAAATGTATCACTTACTAAATAGTCATCAAGAAAACTTATTTCAACATAGTTCCGTGTGATTATTCGATAGTTGAACAATTTTCTAACTTATGTGGATTAAATCACATCTAAAAAAAGCAGTAACTTTCTAAAACACCCAATAATTTGACGCCAATAGATTACTTAAACCACTTACCATTGTAATAGTACATCATCAAGACCGTAAGTAGCAGCGACAGTTGAGTTTAAATCGCTTGGCCTAATTTATGCGTCAATAGACGAATAGACGAACGAACGAAGGTGATCGATTGTAATCTATAAGCGCACTGATAAAAGCAACGCATGATTTACAAACAATGATTGTAACGCCTATAAATTGTGCAACATCAAACAAGCTGTCAAAATAGATAAATCATTTATCAATACAATAAAATTAGAAATCGATAATGCAATACTACCAATACTCGCTTTTATTTACAACTTCTGCCAAGTCAAGAACTTATTATTCGACGGCATCTCCACAATACGCTGCAGCGTCAGTCCATATTCTTTTGCCAGCTGCTTCAGTTGCACTATATCACGCACGCCCCATTCAGGATTATTAGATCGCAGTGAAGCATCAAAATGCACATTGCTCTCTGGCGTCAATACGCCATCGTTTGCATACGGTCCATAGGTGTACATAGAACCGCCAGGCTTGAGTAGCTGTCCTGCTGCACGGAAAAGTCCAACGGAGCAGGTCCAAGGCGTTATATGCATCATATTGCTATTGAACATATAGTCATAGTGACCGGGACGCACAAAACGCTTTGTGGCAGACTCCCAGTTGACGTAATCCTGCATTATATCCACAAAAAGCGGTTCGTATATATTTTTAGTTGGACAATCTCTGCCATAACATTCAATGCTGTTAAAGTAGCAACGCTGAAACTCCGTGGGCTGTATAAATACATTTGGTATCAATGGCGCCAAATAGCCGGCATGTTGTCCCGAACCGGAGGCTATCTCTATCATCTGCAATTTCGGTGTCTGGCGATCGATCTGTGCTAATAGTGCTTCGCCAATTGGCTGCGAATTGCGATCAGCGGAAGGATGCGTTTGTTTGCCACTGTTACTGTTTTGTAATTGTCGAAAGATTTGTTGAAACGCCGGCGTAATTAGGCGTTGTGTTGTTGTTGTTGTTGTTGTTGTGGTGGTGCGTGCAATTTGTTTGTAGAGCAGTGTTAGTATACTTTGAATGTGAGTTTATATACATAAATATGCATTTAAATAATTTGTTCGCACATAAAAACAAAAATATTTACCTCATTTTAATAATTCTACGATACAATTTGTAAACAATAACAACAGACGATTAGAAAATATTTATACAGATTGACGGCACGATACTCAATAAATGCAATTTGAGTACTTTGTTACTTAAGTGAATTACTCGATGCCAAGAATATCTCTAGAGTCGTATGACATCCTCATACTCGTATTTAGTCTCATATTTCATTTGCTTAATGGCTAATGCCTCGTTTACAAACACGCAACATTTAAGCAACTAGCAACTGCAACTTGTAGTTGCGATAAAGTGTTTACATTGTAGTTGCAAGTCAAACGCAACTTCGATCAGCTGATTTGTCGAATATATTCTTTGAATTCTTTGAGTTATGCCAGCATATATACAGTCCATACATAATGTTAGAGAGCTTCTCAATCAAATATTAACTTGTCGTTTATTTTACGCTCCACTTACAATATTTAATAAATTTATCAATTTATAACAACTATGCTAATTGTACTTACTTTTGCTTTATTCCTCAAACAGCCGATAATCGACGAAATTTCAGTGTTGTAAATCACTTTTTGCTAAAATTTTAGCGTTTTTAATCCAAAACACATAGTTGTATTCAGAAATTGTTTCGCAACATTTATAGTTGCACGCAACTTCTACTCGGAATTTAAATGTAACTGACATATTTTACTAAGAAATGTTGCGTTTTGTTCCCTGCAACTACCAGTTGTTGCAAGTTGCTTAATTGTTGTAATGTGATGTAAACGAGGCATTAAGCAAATTATAGCAACGTACGAGTGAGACAAATAGCACAATAAATTTAATTCGATACCACAATAAGCTGCTGTGGAAAAAATTAATATTATTTAACTACTATCTAATACTATCATATTAGTCACTTAAGCTTAATGCAAAGCGAAGTGCTGCATCAGCTGCCGATGTTGAGCTGCATAACTCATGGCATTTGAAGGCAAACTTTTACATTTTCTACATTTTTGCCGAATGCTAAAAGTATCGTTCAATTCAACTTGAATGAATTCATAGATTTATGAATATTTTTACACCATATTTGATACTCTCTGGTATACCCTGTAAACTATAGGGTCACAAGTGCGACAATGCTGCCTCCTAAGCCTCCTTTTGATGAGCAGCAGCATCTCAATAGTTCGAGGTTTGGGCGACTGATTTGGGAGTTTTGTATTTGATGGGCCGGAGCAGCGCAAAGGGCAGCTGCATGGACCTTTTTCAGGAACATCGGATGTAGTAAATAAATATAAAAGGGAGTGGCACGCCCACTTTAAAGGGTAGCCTCCTTAGAAACTTACCGCACTATTTTGGACACGCGTGTGCTTTTCAATACAGTTTTACTTGATTACAACTGATACATCCAAACTCGATACCATATCTGCAAAACAAAATTGGACCACATACTATATATTTTTATTTTTTTTGTTTTTTTGTTCAAACTGTTGATTCTTATAATTACTTCTAAATCACAAAATAAAATCTATTTCTTCAATAGTCTAAATAGTATCGGAATTAATCGCACACTTCATTAATTCTCTTAAAAAGTATTAAATTTTAACAACTGGTATCGTTTGACGCTAGCGGCCCTGCGGGAAATCGAGTATATTGCGGGGAATTTCACTTTATATCTTATCTGCATTCACAGATCGTCAGCAGCATTTGCGTCGCATTGTTTTCTTTTATAATTGTTCAATTTTTTTCATATCAAGAATTGTTGAATTTTTTTTTTTCTTTTGTCGTATTAACGTATTATACTTAAACTTCAGTAAATGGATCGTTTCAAGTTATTCGGTAATAAGATTAAATCCGGTGTAGCTTCTTTAGCGCGTAAAGCACTAAACATAGAAAATGCGCATGAAGCGCTCGATCAATTCGTCTACGAGCAAAACAATATCGACGCCGACGATGAGTCATGGAAGAATAACACAAACCGCAGATCGCGTCCCGGCGATACTTGTCCGATTTGTCTAGAGAAACTGAAAGAAGAAGAAATGCGGTATCTTATTTGCGAGCACGCCATGCACAACGAATGCTACGATGAATGTCGCAAAGTGCGTTCCCACTGTACGATTTGTGTTGCTAAATACGCTAGGCTTTGTGAAGTTGGTGATGATTGCGTTATTTGTATGGAACCAATGCTGGAGGAAAATATTGCGTATATGGTGTGCGAACATGCGCTTCACAATACTTGTCTGCGAGAATATAAATATCTAGGAAATCGCCTTTGCCCGTTGTGTCGCAAAAATATTTAACGATACGATCGTACTACATACAGATGTACATATGCTCTATGTATATTCCGGCACGTTACAGGCAAGAAATAAACATGTAAATATTACCGGGTGATCTTCGACAATGTATAAACATACTAATATTTGCATATATACTTTATAGTTTGCATACACAAAGGAGCAATAAAAAAATATGTTCTTTTTTAAATACATTCGATGCCATATTTGGTTCTTGCTTATAGATTTTGTACTGTTGAACTCGAAAATTTTTGAATGGATACGATTGAAGTTTTTTTTTTCAAATTTAGGTTCAATATTTTAGTTATATCTCGAGTTTGGAACAACCAAACTGAGTTCAACTTAAAACAAAACAAAACTATCGAAATACACAAAAGAAAACCGGTTTTTATATTATGCACACATAGCGTGAAATGGTACTATCAGTTTGTCCGACAGTTTGTAACGTGTTAAAGTAGACATCGTAAACCCCATAATGTATATATATATATTGTTGATCAGCTTGTCGAGACGAGTTGACCTAGCCTAGCCTTGTCCATCTGTCTTTTAGTTGTTGCGCACTTTTTACGTATCAATTTTGAGTATACCCGGCTTCTAGTTTTATTTTTTTTTTCTTTTTCAGTCAATTATACCAATACACTCACACTCACTTTTTGTATCAATACACTCACACTCTCTTTTTAGGGTAGCCCCCATACAAACCACCCGGCTACTTTTTAACTTTTTGTATGAAAACATTGTTTAATGCAGTCAATATCAACTTAAAAATGACTTGACTGGGTGTACGCTTCACAATTGGTGTGATCCCCCTGACTTTCGGGCTAAATGTCATACAAACCACCCTACCACGTTAATATCGGCTTGAAATTTAATATGGTGGCTGCTTAAAGACGACCCTAATGCAAACCCACCGCACCCATTTAAGCTTTTGTATGCAAAACTTATTTATTTAAGTAAATATCAGCTTGACATTTAATATGGTGTATGCTTATGGACAGCCGCCTCTATATATATATATATATATATATATATATATATATATATATATATATATATATATATATATATATATATATATATATATATATATATATATATATATATATATATATATATATATATATATATATATATATATATATATATATATATATATATATATATATATACTCCAAATAATGTGGGCGTTATGGGCGTGGCATCCATAATCTGCTTAGGTATCAGGAAAATCTGAAAGACATAGTTTGTAGGCCCAACCTTTTATAGTCTCCGAGATCACATTGTTCAAACATACAGACGAACGGGCATTATGGGCGTGGCATCCAAAATCTGCGTACATATCAGGAAAATCCAAAAGTTTGTAGGCTCTACTTTTTAAAAACTCCGAGATCTCGTTGTTCACACATATACGGACGGCTGGACGGATGAATATGGCTAGATCCACACAACTTTCGTTGGTAATCAAGACTATATGTATAAACTGTATGGCGTCTGTCAAGCCTTTCTTTTGCATGTTACAAACATTTGCACAAACTTAATATATACCCTTGGCCTGTAGGGTAGGGTATAAAATCAGATGAGGTACCTCTTTATTATGTTTAGTTACATATTTTAAATTATAATTGAGCAACGATGTTGACTATATTGAAATAAATTTCATCAGCTTTAGAGCCATTTTCACTACTTAGAGAATACGAACTGCCAAGATATGCTATTGGGGGAATAATGTTGAGTAGAGTATTTCATTATTGTAATAAATCCATTTCGAGTTGCCCTGCGGTATAAATTGATTTTTGGTCTGTTATCGGTCAATTTTTTGTCTGTTATCGTTGGTAATCGGTTACATTTGTCTTAATTATCGGACAAGTAGGCATTCAATTCATTTGAATAAATGTAAACGCATAAAAAGTATAAAATAGAAGAAAAAATTGGATTAAGTTGAGCTCCGCGAGCCAATCCATGTATATAATATGCATTACATACATTTTTGTTTTGTTTCATTTGGCTGTGGCTTTAGTTATCGAAATTGTGAAGTCAAGTTCGTCGAACCACTCAATACGTTTATAGGCTTTATTCAAGAAATGGAAAATTAGTATCTTTTTCAATAGGTATTTTCTTGGACACAGAAAAATATTACATTTTACTTCATTTCAGATACAAGTATCATACGAGCTTAAAGTAACAACTCAGAAGCGAAACATGCAACCGTGATAACGATGTGTAGAGAAGAGCATTCTTTTGTCTAGAATATTTTGTCGCGCACAGTGATTGTCAAAAATGCTAAAGCAACTAAACTAGAGTCTTTTTGTTTTACTTGTTTTTTTTTTTTGTTGCAAATAATGTTGATCTTAAATAATATTTTACAAAAAAAAAAAAAGACAAAGAAATGAATGCTGCAATAGTCCAAATAGAACAACATTCACAATATGTAAGCACAAACAACCGGAAATACACGCCACCTACCGCATGAACCGTTTTAAAACAAATGTAGAACGGTTATTCCATTTATAAAAAAAAAAAAATAAAAAAAAAACAAAGTATATATGTGTTTGTGTGTGTGTGTGCACGACGTACAAGAAATTTTTCACGCTCTGTGTTGCTTGGAGCAAACAAAAAGGCTGTCGAAAGAACGAAAAAGAATTGAACAAAATACAATTAATTGCATAAAAGAACAATAAAAAGAAGTATTTATGCATGTATAGTGCAACAAAAAATAGACAAAAAAATAAATAAATAAATAGCAGCAGCAGCAGCGGTTAGCAGCAGCAGACACATATGCATGACGACGACAACGACAACGGTGAGTTTTTTAGTAGCAGTAGCAGCAGCAGCGAATGGAATGGAATGATGGTGATGATGATGAGCCCCCAGCGACAACGTCAACGTCGTCTACCACCATCTTTTTTCAACAAACGAACGTATATAACAAAAAGAAAAAAGTAATACATAATGACAAATTTAAAACGTTTTCGCGCTTTTTAATAATAAATAAGAACAGCGTGGCAAGTTATAAAGTGCAATATACACAATATAAAACATACTGAAAGAAAGAAAGAATGAAAATATGTCCCTATATAATTTAACGCGTGTGAATGTGTGTGTGTGTGTCTGTGTGTGTGGAGCACCTCGTCGCACAACGTTGACGTCAACGCTGGCGCACAGTTAACGCATGCAGCGCAGCATTGCTTGTAGAAGAAAAAAAAAACAAATGCATTAAGTGCGCGTATTGTACAGCAATAAATTGCTAAAAATATGCTGTAAAACTATGCTAAAAAGTGTTTAATATATTATTTTATATATGAAATAAAATTAGCTGTATATAATAAACTGCTGCATATTGCTTAAACGTAAACTAGCGCATTTGTTGTGAGCAGCGCTGCAGATTGTGTGCGTAGATTTGTGCGTGTTGGTGTGTGTGTGTGTGGCAGTCGACAGCGACGTCGCTGCTTGTATGTACATATATGTGCATATGTACGTACGGCGGCGTACGTGATCCCCGCTTAAGTTATTGACTATATTTCACATTTGCAAACATAACAAAATATTAAATATAATGATTACTTAAGTTTGTGTAAAATATATGAAATAAGAAACTACAATATGTTTGCACAGTGTTAGCAGCGCGTAATAATAATAATAAAAAAAAACTTCTATATGCATGTATATAGATACATATATGTATATGAATTGTTAGTTGGCAACGCGTTTCGTTATTTTTTTTTTCTTATTGTCTTAAGCTCAGCTACGCTGTGCTGTCTGTCTGTCTCTACACAGCGCTTATTGTTTTATTTTTTAAAAATTTAAACTAATTTAAAAATTAATTAAAAAAATTAAATTAAATATAAAATGAATTTCGCCAAAAGCAACATATGTACATATATATTTATGCATAGAGAAAACAACGTGTAGCTGTGTATGTAACTTATGTATATATGTACATGCAGCGACATAGGCGCTCTGTGTATGTGCGTATGCATGAGACTGTGTGTGTGTGTGTGTGTGCGACTGAAAATGGAAATTATATAAAAGCAATGAGAAAGACCCATGGCGCTTAATACGCGTGAGACAAAAGCGCTGGCAAGGAGTAGAGCAGTAAAAGCTAAAAAAATAAATAAAATGAAGTTGTTTTTTAACAACTTTTTATATATGTATATAAATGAATTTTTGGCCATATAGTTGGCAACACTAAATTCACTAATTAACGCTCGGTTTGTTGTAGTTAGACATACAATAAAAAAAAATTATTTTAAAAAATAATTGTTCTAATTAGAAAAAATAATATTAAGCGCTCTCTGTTTTTCTTTCGCTCTCGCTCAGAGTCTCTCTCACTTTAACTGTCCCTTTTGCTGCTGCTGCTGCTGCTGCGTTCTCCAAAATCTACACTGCTGCGCCGATCAAGTTGCTACCTACTTATATGTATGTATGTACATATGTTGGTGGTGAATTTTCTTTTGCACAATTGCACCACGCCACCCTCTTTATAAATAATAAAACAAACACAAAAAAAGGAAAAACGCCACTACCCCTTGTATTAAAGTAGCAACATCCACCAACGCTTTTTTTTCTGCTTGTTTTATTTTACTGCTTTTCACTCCCAACTACTAAATATTATACATATGTATGTACATACATATATGCGGCGGCAGCGGCTCATTTATCTAACTGGAAGACAGAAAAATCTTAACCGGAAACTTAATTTTTCGATGCAACACAACACAGCACAGCATACAACACAACTCATTTCCACATTTTGTTCGCTCGCTCTCCCTTTCGATTTTTTTTTTTTTTTTTTTTTTTTGGTACTCCGCGCTCAGTTGTCGTTGAACGTTTGCGCGTGCTGCTTCTACATACCAATTCGTATGTCCGTCACAGTCGACTTTGCCGTCTCCCGTCATTGTGCTTTGTCGTGTACGTTGTGCTTACTCGTATAAAACATTTTTTTTTTCTTCTACTCTGTTTCCAATATGGCTTCTTTTTTCCTTGCGCGCATTTATTTACATTATAAAATGTATTTATTTTTTTTTGGTGGCAGGCAGGCGGCTGTCATTGAGCCGAGTTTGATATCTATAATTTCTTTAGAATCAAAACAGCTTTCAAAGTGGCAATAATAAATAGAGAAGCAAACAATTTTCATTCGACGAGCAGTGTCGACAAAAAAAAATATATTGTACATAATAAAAAAAATATAGAGTCAGCAACAAATGTTTTAAACGCATAAACCACAAAAAAAAAAAAAAAAATACTTAGTGTAACATTTGCCTTTGCAGTGTAAAGAACATTTAAACGGAAAAATAGAAGAAGAAAAATAAATAAATAAAAATCGTAAACGCAGTTTGTGAATTTTACGCAATAGAAAATTTATTTGCAGTATTAGTCTTGAAAAAAAAGTACCACCGCGACTTTCTACATATATAAAAAAAAAAAAAAGAAAAACTTTACTTTTCATGCATATAACAGTACATAGTGCTTCCGGGAAATACTTTCATAAGTCCTGCTGCGCCTCGGAAAATGTTTGCTTAGCGTAGCAAATATTGAAAAATCAAACTCGCTATAAAAGCATACGTGGTTTATTTTGTGCGAAAAACTTGCGCTTCTTTCAATATTACAAAAATTGTTTTTTTTTTTTCGCAACAACAAAATGGAGGCGCCGCCATTAAAGAAATCATTGAAAAAGTGAGTAGTAATTTCATCAGACATTGGAAACCAAAAAAAAAAAAAAAAAAAACGATAACCAATAAAATGTTTTCAAAGCAAAAAAGTGCATTAGAAAATTATTGTATTTTTATGGTGATTTTTTACTGAAGTTTAGACAGTGTGTAGAAAGAAAAGTAGCATATAATGAAAATCTGTTGTGCTAATTAAATTTTTAAGCTACATTGTATGTGTGTGTGTGTGGCTGTGTAAAACTGTTTTGTGTATGTATGCGTGTGTACTGTGGTGCCAATTCAAAAAAAAAAAAAAAATCTATTCGATAATTAGTGCTGTTTTACACGTTGTTGTTGTTGTTGTTGTTGGCGCCTACTGGTCAAAATTTTCACTTCTGTGCACTTGTGCCTGATATATTTATATGCAACAGTCAATAAGATTCGTGCAGTTAATTGAGCTTTTCTTGATATCGCATTGGTGCGTTGGTTTGAGCAGTGGCACGTCCGGCCAGCTAAGTTCCGGCCGTATATAACTTAACGTAAAATATCGTAGTGAGTATAACAGGGGGTGGAGAAAGTTGCGCACCCTTTGTGCGAAAATCTCAGTTGCCATGGGCTACAGACACCACCCTCGCTGTTGTGCGCTTAGATTAGATAATTTGTGTGTAGTTCTGCAACTGTGTTCATTTTCTACAAATATCATTTTCATATTGCAATGTACGCAACAGCTCTGGAAAACTTCTTGATGCTGGTTTTGATGTATTTATTAATAGAATTCCTCCTATTACAATGCCTGTAATTTACAAGTCTATTTTTTGCTTGACTGTAATTGTCGTTCACATGACAAAAATAAAACTTTTCGATGTGTGTCAGTTGTTTTAGAAAAACTGACTATGTCAAGTTACTTATTTACTTTTCAATACCGATTGGTCTGTTATCAAGCGCTATACGCATATTGAATTGGCACGGTTGCATCATCTGGTTCGATCATATCAAATTTTGCTGTTGACCTTTCCAAAGTACGAATTCTAGCAGCACTGTTAATGTTAGTTTCTCATATCGTTACAGCATCACATCATGTGACTTTTTATCTGCTCTTTGTATCTTCATGCAAAATATGTTAAAATGTCTTTTCTACATTAAAATCTCTTCTACCTGGCCCTTATAATATTCCCAGTTGTATACTGAAACAATGTTCTAGCGCCATTTGTTTTCCATTATCAATGGTTTTCAATCAATCCATAAAAGTCATGTAAATTTTCATATCTTTGGAACTGTCTGATATCGAATTATAGAAGTATTGCTAAGCTGAGCACTATTCCGAAGATGTTGGAAATAATCATTTGTTTGGTCACAGTCGTTTAAGTCTATTTTCAGTGCTTTCCAACATGGTTTTGTTAGAGGCAAATCTATTACAACTATTTTTTTAGAGTTTTCCCCTCTTGCAAACAACTTTAGTAAAGCTTTTGATAGTGTGTGTTTCAAGACACCTCTTTATCAAATTAAAAAAAATATGTTTTCCTTCGTCTCTTATTACTTGGATTGCGTCATCATTCGATGTGGACCGGTAGGCAGTGCAACTGTGCTTTCTACAGTCCCATATCCCATACTCATAGGTGCAGACATCCTTCTGAAGAAAGCATCACGTCTCTAACGAGATTCCCTCCATGTGTTGTTTCAGATAATAACGTACTCATCGAAATGCGTCAAATTTGAGCGGTGTGTAACTCTCACACCCAAGTCTCCTCTGCTCTCCCATCCTAGCTCCCTATCACCTCCTAGACCTAGAGATATTCGCTAAAATACCAGCAGGGAACTGTGTCGATCAGTCTGGCTGAGGGCCCTGTATAAAAATACTTATCAGATAGAACACAAAAAGTATTATTTAACAATTATTTGTTGTTTATTCTGGTGTTCGCCAAAGGAGTCACCTAGGTCCTATATTGTTCAACATTTTTATTAATGATTGTTTCTTTTTTTTTTTGAATTATGCTTGTCATATTCTGATGTTTCGCAAGACAGTTTATTGCAGGCTGACTTAAATATTTACATGGTGTCGTCTAAATTTACTTAATCTGAATTACTCAAAATGCAAATGTATAAAGTTTCATCGCAGAAAACCATTTATAGTGACATATTTTTAAATAACATTATCCTCGGTAGAGAGTTTTGTTTTAATGACCTAGGTATCCTTATGGAACCTAAACTTATTTATAATAATCATATTTGTTCAATAGTATATAAAGCAAAAGGTGTCCTTGGCTTTATTAAGCCTTGGTCTAAGGAATTTAATGACCCTTATACCACTAAACTCCTATATACTTCTCTTGTTTGTCCGATTTTAGAATTTGGCGCCTGTGTTTGGAATCCATACTGTGCGATTCACGAGCATTGTATTGAGTCAGTTCAAAAACAGTTTCTTCTCTTTGCTTTTAGGAGTCTCAATTGGGATCCCGAAGTATATCTTCAGATTGTAAGTAGAGGCACAGGCGCGGCCAAACAAAAATTACTCCAACGGGTCAGTTTTAAGTTAGTTTAGTTAATGTATAAACTTTATATCATTGTTAAGGCGACTGTTTTATATATGTAGTTGCAATTTTTAATAGATAAGTAAAAAATAAAATAATACAGTCCAATTGTGTACGAAAAGTATGAATTTACTTTAACAAAAACAAATACTTTCATTTGAACTGAAACTGAGAGCAATGAACCTATGCTACGTTATTAATCATGAATATATGTTATGAAAATTTAAGTCCAGAATAGTTAAGGTCAGACGTGCACATCATTTGCACAAATTTGGGTATCGTTTCGTGAAATCATATGTTTTTCGACAAATTCTAATGTGGTGGTCAGAACAGTACAAAAAATCATAGTTTCCTGCGAACGTCATATAGTTTCCGGCAAAGCCTTAAAAATCATTTTTTGAGTTTGACGATAGAAATTGTAATCCACCCATGGATTTCATTTAAAACAAATATAATGCAAACATGATAACAATTATAGTCACTATTTCAATAAACTTATGCGTAAAAAGAAAAAATATTAATTTCACTTATACCGAAACTTCACACAAAATTTCAAATCGTTTATATAAGGTCTACCCCAGAATGTGTACGCTACGGGCGTTCATAAAAAACTCCATATAGAATTTCAGCTGATATTTGACTAAAGAAGTTTTTCATACAAAAGTCGACGATAAGTTTGTATGGGAGCTAAACTAAAAACTGAGCATGACACATCTTAGTTTTTCAGCCAGATATTCAAAAATTTGGTGCAAAAAAAAGTGCGTAACAACTACCAGACTACGGACATCGCACCATCGACTCATTCCATCTGTTCAAGAAGGTTTAACTTTTTTGATGTCTACAGATGTTAAGAATGCGTAAGAAACTTTCAGATAATACCGTTTCACACTATGTGTGTATGGTATAAAAATGCATGTATGCATTCCTATTTTAATGTTGTCGATTCTATGGGATATTCGTTTATCATCCACAACAAATGTACACAAATGCAAAACAATACATATAAAATTTGTATTAAATAATTGTATATATGTATATTTAATCCTATTTTAATTTCAGTAAATAAATAAGAGTATATGTATATACTTCAATTGTCTTTGGTAGCATGTATCTTACAATTTATTTGCAAGAGTAAACGACCAAACTCGATAAAAATCAATGGATCCACTTGGACAAATCATGTGGCATAATATCCCATTCGGAAACGTGGCATAATTCAGGGTGGAAACTTTGACATTCAAAACATTCGGTCTTCGGCTCTTTTTTAGCCCTTTTTATCCACTTTTCTTTCTTTTGGATTTTCAACATGATCATAACTCCGAATTTGAATTCAGCACATCAAATCACATATATAAAGAAAAGTTTGTTTAGTTAAAAGAATAAGATATCACAGGCCCAATAAATGTTCTGTTATTTTCACTATACAAATTTTTTCTCTACGAAAAAAAGAGAAACAAACAGGTGCAAGATCATTCTTGGTTGCGTTCTGTTTTTGACAGACACGACGGTGAACCACTCGTAGCCTAGGAAAGATATTGACGGGCACTGGCCGAACTTCAAGGTAGTTGAAAGATAAAATACAGTCATTCTAACTCCCAATTCAAATTCAGCTTGTAAAAGTCGAATCGATATAGTTATGTCCGTCCCTCAAACAGCTATGTCTCGAAGACTATAAAAAGATAGAGCCTTCAAAGTTAGATCTTTAGATTCGCTAGCAGATTAAGTGTAGAAACAAAAATAATATATCACTCCCACAATATAGCTGCATATGCTTAAAATTCAGGTTTATCATGGTGAAAAAGCAACAGAGGCGATAGAAAATGTTACGATCAGGAAACGAGTATCTACAGTGATCGTAAGATAAACTATATCCTTGCTTGTGTCAAGAGTATTAAGTCTCGGACTTTGTGGTGAAAAAAAAAAACATCTATACGAGGCACCGCAAGGGTCGTAATCTCTCCTATTTTACAGACTACTACTTCTGGCGACCTTACTATGTACATCGTCAGTTGTGATTGACAAACGCTATCTGAGCACATGCGACAAGCGCTAAATAAAACAATTGGATGCTATACCGCTTTGTGTACATAGGTATCAGTGAAGCAATTAAAACATGTCCAACTGAAGCACTTGAAATACTAACTCACGTGATATCACCAAAATTAGTATTTTACAGGAAATTTAATGTCTCACAAGTTCGATGTATTGATAGATCTAAATTTGGAAAATTCGTGGAACCGAATCCGAAGATTTCAAACTTAAATTTCGAAAGGCTGCTCTACCTGTATGATTGTTTTCAACCAAATTTTAAGGTCCATGTCAAAGAAAATGTGCTCTAGAGAATGATTAGCCAGACAGCCAAATAGCATATATAAACAAATATAGTATCATATAGGTACACTCTGCACGTAAAATACTGCATTCACCAATGATGCACTCCAATAATGAGTGCTGAGTGCTAATGAATCTAGATTAAAATGACGCACTTGTGTGGCACTAGGTACCACAACATGAGAGCAAGCACTAAGCAGACTGCTAAGTCAAAGGACACAAAGCATGAAGGTTTTAGGGTAGATTTCAAAATTGTATTTCATTGGTCAAACAGCAAAGGACAAAGGAAGGTATATGTACATGCTTTCTTATCTCAGACAGAATTAAATCAAAACATCCCTCTCGTTCATTAGAAATGTAATCAAAGTACTTGCAGACTATCTGACAGTGCACTTCAATCTCAGATCTAAGTATCTCATTGTGTTGGATTAAAAATACTCTGTTACTCTAAACTGCCCGAACATGGTGGATTAATAATAATAATAATAATAATGGTACTTTAATAATAGTTGCTTTACATTTAACTCATATACTCGAAAGATTCGTAATCAGAGCTGTGAATACTCTTTTCAAATTGTATTAAATTATATAAGCTGTAAAAATGAAAACGTTTTCGAATCGATCAAAACTTATTAAACCAATATTTGAAAAAAAATATCAAAAATTCTTTCTATACAATACTTGAATGACTGCAGTAGATATTCAATTATTTAATTAAATTCGTTATTTGAAACTCATGTAGATAACTTTTTTTTTATTACGTGACTGATGTAACTCTATAAAATTCGACACAAATGAAAATATATACTAAAGTTTCGGTAGGATTTAAAATAATTAAAAAATGTGAAACTTTTCTACAAACAATCGTGTCAGCTTAGTGTAATCGAATTTGTTTATTACAACTCGTACGAGAGGTACTATTTATATTTCGGGGATGGCAAATAATAACAAACATTTTTAAATGAAAATGGCTTTATTGTTTTTCAAAATATTCCCCTTGATGATCAATACACTTTTGCATTCGTTCAAACCATTTGTCATAGCAGTTTCTCCATTCCTCTTGAGATACCTCCAACACATGGTTTTTGAACGCTTCAACTGCATCTTGGGCGCTCGTAAATCGTTGACAACGCAGTTTACCTTTGATACTCGGGAACAAGAAGAAGTCATTGGCTGCCAAATCAGGACTGTACGGAGGATGAGTCATTAATTCGATGTTTTGTCTGCTCAAAAATGCACTAGTTTGAAGAGATGTGTGAGAGCTAGCATTGTCATAATGGAGAATGATTCGTCTTTGGCGGTTGGTTTTACGAATTTCTCCGAAGACTTCCGACAAACTAATGGTCGTGTACCACTCAGAATTGACCGTCTTACGTTGCTCAAGCGGAATAGTGGCTAGATGACCCATTCAGCCGAAGAAACAGTCGATCATTTGCTTCGCTGTGCTTTTTCCACGAACAACTTTTGTTGGATTTGGCTCGTCTTGGAATACCCACACGGTCGATTGCTGTTTTGTTTCCCGCTCATACGTATACATCCATAATTCGTCACCTGTCACGATTTTATACACGTCTTTTGAAGCACCACGGTCGAACTTTTTAATAATTTCCTTACACCAATCGACGCGAGCCTTTTTTTTTGAGCGATTGATAAATTATGGAGTATCCAACGAGAGCAAATTTGTTTTACAGCACAGTATACATGCAAAATCGAATGTATTGAAGTGGAACTAATGTGCAAGGATGTCTCTATCTCACGATATGTCACATGACGATCTAGCATTATCAGTTCACGCACTGCATCGATGTGTTTGGGCACAAAAACCGATTTTGGACGACCTTCACGGAATTTGTCGGCGACCGAATTACGACCACGATTGAATTCACTATACCAGCGATATACTGTGGTTTTTGTTGGTGCTTTATCGCCATACAAAGAACTGAGTTCATTGACACATTCTTGTTGAGATAATCCACGTCGAAAGTTGTGAAAAATAATCCAATGAAAACCTCTTGAAATTTCCATTTTTCGGCCAAATTGCTTTTCTTAACTCACTGTAAACAAAACAAATAGCAATTGTACATCAAAACTTTGTGAGTACGTTTATGCCAAAAAATGTGAAACTTTATTATGGTGTTGCCAGATTTTAGCTTTCAACATTAGTGTTGCCAGTTCCCGAAATATAAATAGCAGCCCTCGTAATTAGACAAGTGTTTGAAGTTAATAAGTTTAATTTCTAGAAACAAGTGCACTATTTATAATCAAATATTATGGTAGTCTATACATAAATACAGACCGCCAGAGGAGACAATATGTCTTCTTTAAATTCCTCAAATTTTATTTTAATTACATTAAATTTAATTTATTTAATTAATTAGCACCCTAGTGCTAAGATACTATGATATTCGTGCATCTGACGTGTTAGAACTTGATTGCACAATACATCCAAATAATGCTGAATGCTTTTACATGAAGTACAAGGTCCAACATCGTTTACTTTTCTCCGAACAGTATATAAGGAACTATGTGAATCTTATCGAATAGAAACTGGGTTTGGCTGGACTTTGTCTGAATCTTCGCTTATGTCATTTCATGTCCATATATGCTCTTTCAAATCCATAAAGCCTTTTAAATAAATGTAAAGATTCCATTGCCGCAGTGAAGATAGTATATTGCTAGAGTTAGAAAGAGCTAATCAAAATTTTGAAGGTGCCTTTTTAAACGAAATATAGTATAATGGCGCTCTAATTTCGTTGGTATTACTAATGCTAATTTTATTTGTTCAATCAGTAACAAGGTTCTGAACCAAATTGGAATGATTTATTATAGAATTTTAGTTATGCAACACTGCATGAAAGAACAACGCATCGAAACGCATACAAATTTGGACCTAAATTTGGATGCAATTACCACATTAGTGAGACAACTCTGCGTACTATTTTAAAAATAATTTACAAAAGTGGATTTTTGGCGCTACATGAAAGACGGAAACGGAAAATTTCATTCGAAGTATGGCGAAAAGAGTCGAGTTTTTACGAGAGATGATGAACAGGATGAACATATCCGATAAATTTTTCTCCATAAATAATCTTGTGAATTTTTCTACGTTTCTAGGATTTTGATGCAAAAACAGTAGTGCCGACTCCATTAGCTGAGTAAATATTTCTTACTTTACTTTAAGCTAAATCTATGTCTGTTAATGTGAACTATTTTTACATAATATATGCACTCGCCATGATCACATCAACAAGAATGAAACGATTTCGTTTGATCAGTTAATGTAAAAATTTGGGTGTTTGTACGAACGGATAATTCATACTGCAAAAGGCTACGCCTTAGTGTAGGAGAAGAGGGTTAGAGAAATAAAGTGGGGTTAATTTATTAGGGGAAATTAACGCCACTACAATTTTTCTGCTGGAAAATGCTGCAGTTAAAAGATAGGATGTCAGTAATATTTACCTTGCACACGTGATGCGCGGCAATACCTTTGAAAAATAAAACTCGTCACAACTTATAATTTAAATGAAGTACGTACAGCATTAAATTTTATTCGCCACGCATCTCAGGCGTCGTCACATACTATTAAGTGTTTACACAACCGCGACTCCATTGTATATGATTATTACGGGCACACAGTTTTTAAAACGCTTTCAATATTTTATTGATGGTGAAAACTTTCCTTCTGGGTCGACTATGAGGTTATAAGGTAGACTAGACGAGCACCACGACTAGAGCTCTATCCTATGAAAAATGGAACCCCTATCGATTGTAGTAATGATGTAGCTATTTACAATTGGTTTTGTATAAATCCTAGTGTTTGCAATATTGTGAAAATATTGTGTGATCAATTCTTATGATTCTGCAAGTTTCTGCATTTGGCTTTGGCTCGTTATACAGTAATGCCGCCAGTTCTGCATAAACATATTGTACTTTTTGGTCCTTTCTGCACCTTTGTTGTTTGTGTCAAAATACAAAATCAAAACCATTTTTATATAGTTCAAATCGATGAAGTATAATTACAATAAGCTTTTGAGAGCATTTGAGCACGTTCGGTTGTATATTTCTTTAAATAGAAGCAGAACAGTCTCCCGCAAATTGCTTTTAATTGGCACAGAAAAGTTGTCTAATATATACATACCTATATTCTATAAAAAAGTAAAACACAGTGACGGTGTTTTAACAGGAATATAACAACTTCAAAGTGATACAGCAAATCATACGCCGCTCTCTCTCTCTCTCTCTCTCTCTCTCTCTCTTAAAAAACATTTAAAATGTATATTCGGTTCCAATAGATAACTAAGAAGTCTAAAAAGTGTTGTAAAAGAAAAAAAATTATATTCTCAGCTCCAGAATTGATAAGATTTTAGACCATAAATAGGTATCAGCTATTTTCAAGAACAATTCGTCTACAAAAGAAAAATTATGTGGTTATCCAAGACAAAAGTGATCTCATTTATGCGCTAAACATCTACAAACTGCAGCGCAATACTTTCTAAGAAGATGTTCAATAATACTATATAAAAAAAGTTTCCGATATTTAAGCATGTTAAAGCTAAATACAAACGAAATATTTAGTAAACTAAATGGAGCGAAGAACTTAAAGCACTGCCATTATTAATGGCAAAAAAAAAAAACAAAAAAAAACAAATATCCAAAAATAAATGTTAAATATTTTGCAGTTTGAATTCAATTTTATTCCTGTTTTCCAAATCGCGAATGTAAAGGCGACGGTGTACACACATTTGTTTTTATATGTATTACTTTTGTAACAATCGTTGTTGTTATTATTGTTATCGTCGTTGATTCGCTACGTATATATCCACATATATAAATATATATATAAAAGTATATAGAAAAACAACATACACAGAGAGAGAGAGAGAGAGACAAGCATGCAAGTAAATATGCATATATAATAAATACGTATATATACTACATCTATACATATATGTATGTTCTTATACACGTTTAGTTTTTGCGTGCTCCACTTTTTTCATGCTGTAACTCTCGCACACGCACGCACGCACACACAACTACAATTTAATATATTTTTTTTTGTAATTTTGCCTTTTTTTGTTGTTGTTGCAAATTTTATTTTATTGTTGCAAATTTTATTTTGTTGCACTTTGAGGCAGGCCTCCCACTACTGTCTTCGTTTCAGCTGCTGCTGCTGCTGCTGCATACGGAGCTGCCGCTTTTCCAATGCACTTTTACGTTTGAGTGAGAGTTGTTGGCTGCACACTGAAAGAAAAAGAGTACATACAAGAGAATATGTAATTATGAGAAAAGTATATGAGAGAGTGCCTTGCACTTGAGTAGCTCACCTGCTGCGTGAAAAGAAGAACACATGATCAGTCGTCTACCTGTCAAAGTAGTATCGCTGTCTCTCGCACACTTTCCTTCGTATCTATGTATGTGTATTTCTTTTATTAATATCTCCTCACATATAGCGAGTGCATACATTACACGTTTCTTATCACGCGTACTTTACACGTTTCTTATCATGCGCACTTTGTATAGCTATAGGTAAATAATGCAGCTCAGATAGATAATCCCGCACATACAGCGCAATAAATTTTTTTTGTCTGTTGAAGACAGATTTTTTTTTATTTTTTTTTTTTTTAGATATTTTCATTTTCCTACACTCGGAAGACGCATTAATTTGAGCGCTCAGCTGTTCTTAATAGATATGTATGTATGTGTGTATACAACTACTTATGTATAGACCTACTCGACTACGTACATACATATACCTACCACAACTCAATAAAATGAATCATGGCCTATTTAATTTTATCTTTAAGCAACAATTGTCATATTTTTTTTTCTTGCTTTCTTTCACGTTTCTCAAAACTAATTACGGCAGTATTTAATTTTTATCAAATAACATTTATAGAGAAAGAGTGTATGACACCAACCAACCAACTCTCAGTCACTATAACTTCATTTAGTTACACTCATAAAGGGTGTTCCAAAAAGTGTAAACATGAAAAAGTATTTATGTATATATTAAAACTCTGCTTGCATAGTGAAGTTGTCAAAGTCGAGTAAAAAAAATGTATTCTTGATAGGTTGTACGAGACTCTCCGATCTGTAATGTGTCTGCTATATGTGCTCTTTAAAACTATATTTATTTCTTATACTAAGTTTAATTTTGTGATTATTCGTACCCAGTTGGAAAAATCATGGCAAAAACCGCAAGAAACAAACAAACAAAAAAAAAAAAAACCTACACAATCCGGGCGGTTTTCACTGTCGGTAAGATTTTTGCAAATTGATTTTGGGAATTGAATTTTGAGTATGTGGACTTCGTAATGACGCGCCGGATATCAACTAGTATTGAATAAAAGTGTTTGCCCAAAATGTTATGTCCAGTGGATAAGATTTTTTCATTCGTTGTTTTATATATGTATTTCACCCGATATTATATGAATATCTATATAGGAGCTACCATTTGCTGCCGATCACACCAAATTTTGATGCAACAGCGCCGCTGCCAGCAAATGTATGAATTTTGTAAGTTTAATTTAATTTGTAGATAGAAATAAATAGTGAGTCGTACTTTCAAGGCAATCAAAATTTACACAACTTTTTGCTAGTTCACAAACTGATCATTTTTTTCACTCCCATGTTATTTATTTCTAGAGACAGTAATGTTTTTTTTTTTTTTTGGATATATTCTAATGATACCCATCATAACTCTAGTCGATTGATATATAATTGTCTTTTGTATATAATGAATGAATAGAGGACTCCAGACTTTAAACGATGTAACCACCAAACTAGGATGCTGTTTAGATTTGGCTGATCCATATGCAGATCTAGATTATAATTTTATGTTTACATATGTAAAAATTAAAATTCTACATAAGCCAGGGGAAAAGAGGGTATTTCGAAGTGATTTCTTACTATTACAGCATTATAACTTGTTTTAAGTTCTAACATACAAAAGTTCTCTGTAATACTATATACTTCAATATATTTTAGGCACCCTTTACATACACAACACTCATATCGTCAAACAACACTTGCTTGCTCTGCTTCACCCACTCACACAAATACACACTTTGTGATATTTATATGAAATGATATAGTTGTGTTGTTGCTAATGGTTGTTGTTATTTTAAATGCACGTGTGTGAATGCATGTTTGGATTTTGAACTGTTTGTGACATGCAACCCCCGCACATAGGTACACACATATACATGCAGACGAAAACCGCAAGTAGCCGGACCGGGCTCAGACTGCTAAGCCATTGTTGTAGCTGACGCATTACCTGACGACTGTGCATGTCGTTTATGTATGCATGTACGTATATTTGTTTATGCTGCGTTTCATTTTCAACCCCAAAGCGTATAAAAAAAAAGAAGCACTTTACTCGAGACTATTAAAAACAGATTTTTTTTCTTCTTATATTGTACTATTATGAAGCCTAAAATAATTGATAAAGTGCGAGCGGCGTTTTCTATTAGAGCATAATAGAGAGAGAATGAGAGAGAGAGAGAGAGAGAGTAATTGAATGAGAATATGCTGCAAAAGTTGCATGTAAAAAAGAGAAACGCGCTGTGGCTGTGATTGATTTCAACTAGGACGAGGCAGGCAGCAATAGCAACGCCATTAATTAAATTATTCACTGGCTACGGAGTAAGAGCAGCACAGCGTTGTACATCATCATTTTAGTATTGAAGTCCATTCATTCCGGCGCGGTTTGGACAAATTTATTAAAATGTTTAATTACGCTAAAAAAATTAAACGTTTATTACAAAAGTACCTACATTTTTTTTTTTGTTTTAATTGAATTAATAGCAAATATGTATTTTAATTATATTATTTTTTCTATATATATATATATATATATATATATATGTCTCTTCCAAGTAGGTCTAAGAAAAGCAGCACAGCAGCAAAAATCACACCAGCAAAAAAGAAAGCCCAAAGAATGTCCGCAAAAGTTTCGGCAGCAGCCGCAGCGGACAATTCAAGCAACACAACAACAACAGTAAGCGGCGCTGCAACAGCCACATCTACAGCTTCAGCCGGCAGTGGTTTAGCTTCTGCCACGTCCTCCGGCACTTCCACAACGGCTACTACTAATGGTAACTCCACACCTGCACGCCGCTTGCGTACGCGAAATTCCACCGGCAGCGGTAACGCAAGCGGCAGTGAATCGGCCAAGAAAAACAATGCTGTCACACATGCTACGCCATCGCATGATACTAACAACAGCAACAGTAGTTACCATCATCATCATCATAATGACGCTGTCGAAAAAGAGAAGCCCAGTCCAAGTGCAAATGTTACCATACCTATGAATCATGCCAGCAGCAGCGTTTCAGCATCGAAGAAATATCACAATAGCTGTCCATATCCAACACCGATACACAAGAAATTAGTGCATACACAACCGCATAGTTCGAATACATTTGATATAGGTAAAAATGAAGAGTTTCAATTTGACACGCCAATTGAATGTCCGGTGTTCCGCCCTACGGTGGAGGAGTTTAAAAATCCACTGGCATACATTAGTAAGATACGTTCTGTTGCTGAAAAGTGTGGCATTGCTAAGATATTACCGCCCCAATCATGGTCACCGCCGTTTGCAGTCGATGTGGACAAATTGCGTTTTGTGCCGCGTGTACAGCGTTTGAATGAATTGGAGGCGAAGACACGCGTAAAATTAAATTTTTTGGATCAGATTGCAAAGTTCTGGGAACTACAGAGTTCCTCACTCAAAATACCCATGGTTGAACGTAAAGCATTGGATCTATATACACTGCATCGTGTAGTGCAAGAGGAAGGTGGCATGGAGCAAACCACAAAAGAACGTAAATGGGCAAAGGTCGCCACTCGTATGCATTATCCGCCGAGCAAGAGTGTCGGCGCTTCACTAAAGTCACACTATGAACGCATATTGCATCCATTCGAGGTCTATACCTCGGGTAAAGTGTTAGGCGCAACGCCTGCCGCAGCTGCTGCAAATGCTACATCTCCGGTTAAGTTAGAAGAAAACGGCACCGAATATAAGGTACATGAGATACCTACACGTCAACAAATTGCGCCACCGAATGAGAACAATGCACGTCGTTCAAAGCGTTTTGCTAATTCTCATGCAAATTGTGGTCTTGGTAACACCGGCACAGGACAAGCAGCTGTAACAACGACCACGGGCAAGAATGCAGGCAAGATAGAAACTAAAGAGGATTTTAAACGTGATCTATTGAGCAGTTTTAATGCAGTTAATGTTACTAGTAGTAGTGCAACTGGTGGTAATGCAGCAACAACAAAACGGGGTTCTTCAGCCGCGGCCGCTGCGGCAGCGGCAGCGAATAACAATAGCGCACAGAAGAAAGCACCAGATCCACAGCCATTGATTGATCCTCTAATGAAGTATATTTGTCACATATGCAATCGTGGTGATGTCGAGGAGTCTATGTTACTTTGCGATGGTTGTGACGATAGCTATCATACATTTTGTTTGTTGCCGCCGCTCGCCAACATACCAAAAGGTGAGTTTCGAATTTATTTCATATATGTGCATATAACAAAACAGCGAGAAGTTATTAATACTAATTAAAAATAACTACTTAACACATTTTATTACATTACAGGTGAGTGGCTTTGTCCTCGTTGTGTTGTCGAAGAGGTGAGCAAACCAACCGAAGCTTTCGGTTTCGAGCAGGCCGAGCGTGAATATACCCTCCAGCAGTTTGGTCAAATGGCCGATCAATTCAAGCAAGATTACTTTTGTAAGCCGGTGCACTTGGTGCCCACTAGTATGGTGGAGCGTGAGTTCTGGCGCATTGTCTCATCTATCGATGAAGATGTTACTGTTGAGTATGGCGCCGATTTGCACACCATGGATCACGGCTCTGGATTTCCCACGAAGAGCTCACTTTATTTACTACCCGGCGATCAAGAGTACGCCGAGTCGAGTTGGAATCTAAATAATTTGCCGCTGCTCGATGATTCAATTTTGGGTCATATCAATGCAGATATCAGCGGTATGAATGCGCCCTGGATGTATGTAGGCATGTGTTTTGCCGCCTTTTGTTGGCACAATGAAGATCACTGGAGTTATTCAATTAATTATTTGCACTGGGGCGAACCGAAAACTTGGTACGGTGTACCTGGCAGCTGCGCTGAACAGTTTGAGCATACAATGAAGCAAGCGGCGCCAGAACTCTTTTCGTCACAGCCGGATTTGCTGCATCAGCTAGTGACTATCATGAATCCAAACATTCTTATGAATAATGGTGTGCCTGTCTATCGCACCGATCAAAACGCTGGCGAATTTGTCATAACATTTCCACGCGCCTATCATGCTGGCTTCAATCAAGGCTACAATTTCGCCGAGGCTGTCAATTTTGCACCTGCTGATTGGCTGAAGATGGGTCGCGAATGCGTCAATCATTATTCCATGCTGCGACGTTTCTGTGTGTTTTCGCATGATGAGCTTGTCTGCAAGATGGCTTTGGAGCCGTCCAAGTTAACTTTTGGCATTGCAACTGCATGTTACATTGATATGGCGGAGATGGTGGATACAGAAAAGAAATTGCGCAAATCACTGCTCGAATGGGGCGTTACCCGTGCAGATCGCAAAGCGTTCGAACTTGTGCCAGATGATGAACGTCATTGTCAGGAATGTAATACAACGTGCTTCCTTTCGGCAATGGCCTGCGAGTGCACTAAGGATATTGTTTGTTTGAGACACTACACAGTGCTCTGCGCTTGTCCACCAGAGAAGCATACGCTGCTCTATCGTTATACGCTGGACGAGATGCCACTAATGTTGCAAAAGTTAAAAACTAAAGCGCACAATTTTGAACGTTGGCTATCACGCTGCCGCGATATTGTAGATGCCACTACACCGACTACTGTGTCATTATCCGAATTGCAAGAGCTTTGCAAGGAAGCTGAGTCCAAAAAGTTTCCATCATCATTGCTTATTGATCGCTTGAATGCTGCCGCTATTGAGGCAGAAAAATGTGTGACAGTGATACAACAGTTGGGCATAAACAAGGTAAGTTTGCTAGAGAGAAAAACTCATTTAGACAAAGTAACAAATTAGTTATTAATTCATTTTTTAAATTTTTTTATACAACAGGTGCGTACTCGTTCCGACCACAGCCAAGAAACCGCGCAGTATAAACTGACCATGGAGGAACTGGAGTTATTCGTGCAAGAAATTGACAATCTGTGCTGCACAATTGACGAGGGAGCATCTGTACGCGAACTGCTTGTATTGGGCAAACAATTTGTTGAACGTGCAGAGGAGCAGTTAAAATTATCGCTTGAATCATTGGAAGAGAATGATTTAGAAACGTTAATCAATGAAGGTAATTCATTGCGTATCGAACTGCAGCAATTGGATTTATTGAATAAGCGGCTGAAGCAATGTAAATGGTATAAGCGCTCGCAAGGATTACGTGAAACTAGCTCTAAGCTGACTTACAACGATATCAAACAACTGTTGCAAGTGGCCGGTGGCGATATAGATCCATCAGATCCCTTTATCGATACGGAAGTGCGTAAACTGCAACAAGTTGGCGCAGCGATTGAAGCCTGGGAGTTGCAAGCCTCGAAATATTTCCTCTGTTTGACCCAGCAACGTGAACTGCCCGATATTGAATTGTTTTTGCAGACAGCTAGAGATATTAATGGCCAAGTGCCGTCATATAATATGCTGAAGGATGCGCTGCGCAAGGCAAAAGATTGGCTGCGCTCTGTCGAACAATTGCAAAAGAATAATCACTTTCCGTATTGTCATACGTTAGAAGCAATGATCGATCGTGGTAACAATATACCCATAAAACTGGAGGAACTTAGTCGTATGCAGGATCATTTAAACAGTGCACACAAATGGAAGGAAAACACGGCACGTGCATTTCTACGTAAGCAAACGTACTACACACTGCTTGAAGTACTGATGCCACGTGCTGAATCTATTAACATAGATTCGGATCTCAAGAAGCCTTTCGAAGATGAATTTCTTAAAGAGAAGAATCCTGCGGAAATTGTAGACTCATTTAAACTAGCTGAGGAAAAAGAGCTGCGCGATATGCGTGAATTGCGACGCGACAATATGGGCAAGAATCCATTGCGTGATCTTTTCTGTCTCTGCAAGATGGAATTCCGTGGTATTATGTATAATTGTCAACTTTGTCGCGATTGGTTTCACGAGGATTGTGTGCCGCAAGTAACACCAATGAATTGCTATCAACCGCCAGCAATTGTGACAACACCGACACATAATAACAACAATGGCGCAATAAACGGCAACGCTGGCAATACGGGCGCTAATAATGGCACAGCAACACCAGGAGGGGGAGGTGTACAGGGTACAAATAATGTAACCGCTACAGCTCCACCAGCACCACCGCCACTTCCCACTAAGCCCAAATGGCTTTGCCCATCATGTGTACGTTCAAAGCGACCGCGTTTGGAGACCATCTTACCGCTACTGGTACAATTGCAACAGCTGCCCATACGTCTGCCTGAGGACGAGGCATTGCGTTGTCTGGCCGAACGTGCTATGAACTGGCAGGATCGTGCACGCAAAGCACTTACCAGTCCAGATGTTACCGCTGCACTGGAAGCAATACTTGTAGCACAACAGGAGCAACGCAGCAAGAAAACATTGGGCAATATTAATAGTCCACGCAAAGTGCGACGTAGCAGCAGTAGTGCACGTAGCAACAAAGATAACGCCAACTCAGATACAGATGATGACGATGAGGGTCGTTTACATATAGTAGAAGATGGTTTCAGCAATGACGAGGATGATAATGGCAATGGCGCACAACGCAACGCTGATGAAGTGCTAGCGGCAGATCTCTTAAAGCTACTCTCCGAGAGTGAAATTGATAACCTTATGGAATTAATGATGGAGGGCGATCTGCTTGAGGTTTCACTCGACGAAACAATTGAATTGTGGCGCATACTTGAAACATTGCCGCTAACTGCAGCGCAAACGGAGGCCACCGCACTCGTTGCACAATATCAACAGCAACAAAAACAACATCCTGCGCCAGCATCCAGTGTCAATTCCGCTGCTGAGGACTCTAACGACAGCCTATTGGTACAGAGTAGCCCAAACAGCAATAGCGGCAGCGGAGCAGTGCGCACAACAAATACTAACAAGAAGCGACGTTCATTAGATCCGAACGGTGCATGTCCAGTGCCGCGCAAAAAGAATGCAACACCAAAACCGGCCAATAAAAAAACAACACGTAAATCAGATACAAGCAAACAACAACAACAACAGCAGCAACAACAACAACAACAGGCAGATGATGCAGAAAACAAACAGGCGAATGGTGGCAATACCAACAATACAACAGCTTCAGCGCAAAAGAAACGTAAACGTACAACCACGCATAATGCAAATAACAGTGGCGCAGCAGCAGCAGCTGCAGCAGCAACAACTGGTGGTGCATCAGCAGCAGCAACTGCTGCTGCCGCTGCTACAGTGCAAGCTGGCAGCAATAACAGCAACAACGCTAGTGGTGGTGGTGGTGGTGGTGCTAGCGGCGGTGGTTCAGGACAAAAGAAACATGCACAACGTGCACAACAAGCGGCACAAGAAGATGATGAAGAAGAATGTCGCGCCGAGAATTGTCACAAGCCAACGGGACGTGAAGTCGATTGGGTGCAATGCGATGGCGGTTGTAACGAATGGTTCCACATGTACTGCGTCGGTTTAAATCGTAATCAAATAAAGGCAGATGATGATTATATTTGTATACGCTGCTCCAAGACGGTTACAGTGGCAGCCATAGCTGGTAACAACAGCTTAAGTTTAACAGCAACAGCGACTACAACTACAACAACTGTAACAGCGCTGGCCGGAACTGCAGCGGCAGTAGCGACAACAGGCAAAGCAGCGCGCACGCAGTCAGCGCGGTAAGCGGTTTAAATATAAAATATATTAAAAAACAAAAAAAAAACAAAACAAAAAAAAACAAAACAAAACAAGTAAGCTTATATTGATAATACAGATTTTAATTGGTTCTGCTTTTGTTTGTAATTTTGCAATGGTAAAAAAAAAAAAACCAAAACGTAAACTATAGCATGGCATATAAAATTTAACTCAAACACAAAAGAAAAATCGATTGGATGCAACAACAACAACAACAATAGCAACAGCAGCAATCACAAGCAGCAGCTGAAGAAGAAGAGGAACAACAGCCGTTTATGTGTTTTATGCATATATATATATATATGAAGAAGAGCAACAATTATTGTTCACCGCTGTGCTAGCGGTATTTATTACGCATGCTGTGTGCATTAAACAACGCCGCTGCCGCTGCCGCTACTGGTGTGCAATAAACAGCGCTGTTTTATTTTTCTTAGCAAAAGCAACAACAACAGCAGCAGCAGCAGAAAATTTTTTTAGTGTTAGTCGTATTCACTAAGTTCCCTTTTAAGACACTTTACTGTAGTTTTTGTAGCATATTTACACACATAAAAAAAAAGAAAACAAAACAAAACAAAAAACGCAAAACTAATTTTTACAAAAAAAAAACACAAAAAATGTAATAAAAAAAAAAAAACAAAAAACAAAAAAATACGATCAGAGAACAAGCGCAATTGCAGCGTATTTATACATACATATATTATACATATATACATATATATATATATATATATATATATAAAATGTTAGGTTATGTATACTTTTTATTTGTTTAAACTTTAAACAGTTTATTATTTCATTAATTTATACATTTTGTGTATTAATATATAAAGCAAAAATTGTAAATTGCACTCAAAATTGCACTACTATAGAAAAACAAAAAATATTACTTCCATTTGCAGTTAATTGTTCTTTTCAAAATACGTCGTTTTTGTTCATTTATATTTAATTAATTATTATTTTATATATTATAAATTGTTCATTTAAAAACATTTAACTAACAAAAAGTTAAAAAAAAAAAGTAAAAACTTTAAAGGCTTGTTTTACAAAATCCCCGTTTAAAATTTAACTAACTGTTATACTGCCAATTATAACACACTTTACTTTGTGTTGCTTGTGCAATAAATGCCAGTTGAATTTTAAACGTACAATTATTGTGAAAACTCAGCCTTAAAAGCCAAAATTGTTGATTTTTTTTTTTTTTATTATTATTATTATTACATTTAATTATATTATTTTTGTAAAATGTTTATGTTGAATTAATTATAATTAATTTGATTTGCTCTTAAAAAAAAAAAAATTAAAATAACAAAAAAAAAAAATCGAAAAATTTATATGCATAGATAATAATAATAATAATAAAACAGAGGAAAAATACATATGTCTTAAACATAATTGCAGCTAAATATAAGTTTCGTTTAGCAATTAAATGTACGAAAAAAAAAACAAACAAAAAATAAATCTAAAACATGTAAAATGTTGCATAAAAAGCGTAAAACAAAAAATCGAAAAACCTTAATTAAACAAACAAAAAAATTGCAAAAGTTTATATAAATTATACAATTAATTTAAAACTTGCAACAACAACAACAACAAGAAACAAAATATTAGAAAACTGCAGCAACAGCAGCATTATGTGCGCAAAATAAATAAAAAAAACCAACTTTGTAAAATCATTTTTAATTGTGTATAAAATGAAAAGAATTAAATTTAAAGCATAATATTAATAACTAAAATTAAGTAATTATAAATGCAAATTTAATTATTATTATACCATTTATTTCAATGATGATTATGATTGCGATCATTATGATGATAACGATTATAATACTATAAAGTAAAAACAAACTTTATGTAATTCTATATAATACAAATAAATTATATAAAAAAATAGTATTTAAAAAAAAAAAGTTTGATGGTTCTTTTTTTTATACCATTCACACACATAGTGTGAAATGGCATTATCAGTTCGTCTGAAAGTTTGTAACGCATTAAAGGAGGCATCGTAGACCACATAAAGTATAAATATTCTTGTTCAGCTCGACGAGACAACTCGATCTAGCCATGTCCGTCTTTCTGTCTGTCCGTCTGTACGTTGTTGCGTATTTTTTTTTTTTTTTGGGACCATTTTTTATGCTATCCAGTTGAAATTTTGCACGTACACTTCTTTTTATTGTAGTTTAATAGAGTGTCAAGATTGACCCCACACGCCCACTTTTTGCGGTAGCCCCCATACAAACTCACCGCCCACTTTTGACTTTTTGTATGAAAAACATTTTTATTGTAGTCAATATCAACTTAATAATTGATATAGTAACTTAAAGTAGACGGTTGTTTGACATATACATTAATGGGTGGTGGGATCCGCCCATTATTTGGGGTAGCTCCCATACAAACCAACTGCCCACTTTTGACTTTTTGTAAGAAAAACTTCTTTACTTTCTTTTCAACTAAGGTTGAAATGCAAATTGGTGCCTTTTTATGGTCAGCCGCTTAACATACATAGACTAACGGGCGTGGCCCGCCCACTATTTGGGGTGGCTCCCATACAAACCTATGGTCCACTTTTGACTTTTTGTAAGAAAACTTCTTTATTAGTGTCTATATTAGGTTAAAATGCAAAGTGGTGCCTTTTTATGGTCAGCCGCTTAACATACATAGACAATTGGGCGTGGCCCGCCCACTTTTTGAGCAATCCCCCATACAAACCCACCGTGCAATTTGGCGTTTTTTATGAAAAAATCCTTCATTTTGATCAATATTACCATGAAATTTGATTTTGTGGATTTTAATGGACAACCGCTTCATATACATATACAAATGGGCGTGTACCGCCCACTTTTTTAGGTAATCCCATATAAACCCACAGTTCACTTTTATGCATTTGTATGGTAAACGTCAATATCAATTTGAAATTCGATATGGCGGCATCTTACACATCAACTACATCGCTTCATACACATCTACCAATATTTAAACCCCCACTTTTATGTATTACAGTACTGTTTAAAGTTTCGTGTGAATGGTATTTGAGCTTCGGTTCAACCGAAGTTAACGTTTTTTCTTGTTTTTGTGCTGTGTTGTAGGTAGTACATTACAAATGTAAAAAGATATTAATACTATACAGCAGCGGTGAACACGAAATTTTGAATCGGTATAGCAGTACAACAACATCTCCAACAAACAGAGTTTTTGAAGTTATAAATCTAAGCAAAATGAACACTTTTATGTGAATCTATGCGTGGCGAAGAAAATCGAGCCTTTGCTGTATTGTTGTTGTTTGGTTTATTAAAGTAAAAAAATATTCAACACTGAACATTTATCAATTTTTCGAAGTCTACTTTTTCTTTACTTATAGAAGTGCGCAATAAATCAGCAAGATTTATGTCACTTAACTTATATCTATAAACATTTTTAATATGTTTTATATGCGGCAATGCAGCTTCACACACTTATATGTATGTACTGGCAAAACTTGACTCCAACTTAAGCATCGAAGATTTTAAAATTGGAATTTTTTCTTCTGACACTTGCCTTCAAAATTCAATTCCAGATTCCTTCACTGCAAGTTTGATGCGCGTAAGACGTTCTTATCATCGGTACATGCCGGTTTTAATTCGTGCTTAGCTGCTGATTTTAAAAAATACCATTTTTTTAGCCATTATTAATTTTACTTTGAAAAATTTACAAAACGCAGTTCAATCACTTAGTAAAAATCGTAACAAATCAAAACCTACTTCGCTTTCTTATTCAGTGTATTCAAGACGCGGCAAAAGTCATAAATCGTAGCAAAATGAACACTTTTATGACGTTCCGCGTCGCAACGAAAATCGTGTGTGGTTGTTGTTTCGTTTTCGGCTGCGCCGAAAGTTGTTGTTGTCTCGTCGAAAATCGCAAGTATGCAAAAGTAACGGTTTGAGCACTCAGAGCAACGAAAGCAAGGGCTTGCCCACCTCTGATATACAGCCATGCTCATGCAATTGGCACAAAAAAATTGTTTCATTCTATTCGTCTATTTCTCAAAATGTTCATCACTTGCTTTTACAATTATGCATGCAACTGTTTATTGTGTTCACGCCTTTTTTTTCGGTTTTGGCTCGTCTAGATGCTTCAATTCGGTACTTTGACGTTTGGTTTCGGGATCATATTGAAAGCACCATGTCTCATCATCAGTCACAGTCGAATACTTGAAGTTTTCGTGCTTTCTCGACTCTTTAATCAAGTCCTTAGAATATCAGATTTGGAGCAATTTTTGGTCGTCAGTCAATTTGTGCGGAACAAACTGTGAACACACCTTCCGTAGACTGTCATAAACTTTGTACAAGATGTCAGTAAAGGAAGTACCTTTCCAACGCATGTACCTACCAATAGGTGGCGCCACCAAAAACAGCTATTTTTAAAAAGTCCTGTTTCTTTTGCGACAGACCTTGTAGTCTGAGAAAAACCCTAATTGAAGCTAATATATATGTTTTTGATAATACAATACTTTTTGTATATTCACATTTCTCATTAATAAATCCATTTATGCATAGACTTCGTCTCCAGTTCCAGATAAATGTCTTGCGCTAGCAAAACTGTCTTCTAGATATTGCACTTTTTCAGCAACAGATAAAACTCTGAAATATAAATCTGTCAAATCAACTGTACAAATACTTTGCTGTGCAGAAGTCAGCTTTGTATTATACAATTGATATTGACTACAATAAAAATGTTTTTCATACAAAAAGTCAAAAGTGGGCGGTGAGTTTGTATGGGGGCTAACGCAAAAAGTGGGCGTGGCGGTTCAATCTTGCCACTCCATTAAACTGCAATAAAAAGAAGTGTACGTGCTAAATTTCAACTGGATAGCATAAAAATTGGTCCCCAAAAAATGCGCAACAACATACACACGGACAGACCGAAAGACAGACATGGCTAGATCGATTCGTCTCGTCGAGCTGACCAAGAATATATATACTTTATGGGGTCTACGATGGCTCCTTTAATGCGTTACAAACTTTCAGACAAACTGACAATACCATTTCACACTATGTGTAAATGGTATAAAAAGGCATTATTCTGGAATAGAGTAGGCTCACGTTTTTCAAATTCAGAGACTAATAGTTTAGCTAAAGCATTAGCTTTGTTACCAATTTGATTTTTACAATGAAGCCAAATAGCGTTAAAGTCGCCCAAAATTAGCTGCTCACTTTTTAGCTGCCTCGAAAATGCAAACAATTTCATTAATAATAACCCAGATTTTTCTCTCTAAAAATAATCAGAATTTGCTACCGCAAAATTGGCGCATACACGTTCGTCTCCAGCAGATACTCCAGCATCATATACGCCAAGCTCCAACGAATAGAACAATTATTTGGTGGTTTCATTAACTTCTTATCTAGCATTTTGTAGCTTATGGACGGCGTGCGAAGCTTTTTGACAAGGACTCTGGCAACTAAAATGGATTTTGCAAAATATTACCACAACGCATATTGTCGGCATATGCTATCAGCTGTTTTTTGTATTCCTTTGAACTTTGTGCATACATATTTATTATATTATTCTGAGCAAAAAATAAAAGTGAAAACCGAAACTAAACCGGTATAAATGTTTTGGTTTCGATACGATTCTCTGATTTTATTATATTTCGGTAGAAGGTACCGGTTTACAAAAAAAAAAAAAAAAAAAAAATTATAATAACGGTTTCGGTTCTCAATTTGAAACGGTTAATTTCGGTTAACGGTTCCGGTTCTATTCCTTGGTTTTTTTACGTGCGCAATTTGTTAGTCTATGTATCGCGCATTGTGCGTGCAATTTGTACTCTGATAAAACAACACTCTTAATATTTGATTTTGCTATGCCACCTTGTACGGTGAGAGAAGAAAAGGAGATGAAGCTACATTAGCGGTTTTTCTTACTCGCACTACGCAAAGAGAGCCTGCGATCATCTCGCATAGCATTTTGTTTGCCAATTTTATTTAGTTTAACTGTTATTGTTCCTCTTTTGAGCGCATTGCTTCTTAGTGTGCAAAATAAATAAAATTAAATTAAATTGCATGGACTTCAAAGAACATTTGCATTAAACATTTCAAAGAAGTACATTATTATTATTATTATTGTGATCAACTGTTTTTAAATTTTACACCAAACGTTTCTGCAACAATTAAATGTTTTGCCACTATGGATAACTATAATTCAACAGAAATTGAGAATAATGAAACCGACACTAACAACAACGATGAGAGTCTCATTTTTATACCTCCAGAGCCACCTATCGTTATCGATCTTTGTTCGCCAAATGGTTCATCTACAACGGGTCACAAAAACCCGTCAACCACTGGGAGCCAAGAAAATGAAAGGCCCACCACATCAAGTCGAGTGCAACGCAGCGTGAATATAGATAGAACAAAATCTCCTCCACGTAACGACCCTAGACTAACAAATCAAAATCGTCGACGAAATAGAAACCTTCAAATGCAGAGACGTCGACCGGATGAAAGATGTTCAACTTTGTAAAAATTAGTAAAAGCAAATAAAGTAAAATTTAAATGTATCGATTTCGTATCGAATTGTGAGAAATTTTGTGAGTTTATATGCCGACGGTTTTTTCGGATTTCAAAAATTCTTTCACTGGTAAATAGTCTTGACGGACCGTATGATAAGTTCAGGCTATATATAAAGGTAGTTTCAATAGGTATAACCGAACTTTTTACCTTATTACGCTGTCTTTCAGGTAGCAACGTTGTAATTCATCGACACTTGTGTTCTGTCATAGTCACCATTTTGCCATTTTTACATTTTTACGTTTGCGCTCTGGAGCAGATTTTAACGGATTCAAATTTTGGCGAAGTAATCATTTTCAGTGAGAAGATATATTTTTGGTTGAACGGCTTCGTGTAGAAGTAAATTTTCTGCATTTGTGTAGAGAGTAAACTTCAACAGTATCAAGCCTCCCCATCTGCTACGAAGAAACTTACTGTTTAGTGTGGAATTTGGTCAGGAGGCATCATTGGATCGATTATTTTCCGAAATGGTTAGATTGAGACTGCGAATTGCGAACGGTATCGGGCTATAACTGACTTTTTGTCGCCAAGATCATGCAATTTAACGTCCAAAAAGTCCGCTCGATATTTGACCAAAAAAACTGGTTCCAGTGCAATTACGAAAAGGCAACGAAAGAGTGAAGAAAACTTAATTTAAAAACCTACAAAAACAGAAAGTACCAAAAATAAAATAAAAAATGTAATACAAGTGAAAGTGGGAAAATCAGGGGATTGAAAATTTTACGACCGTTTGATTAAAGACTCAATTGACTGCGTTGTAATGGATGACGAAAGCAATGTTCAAAATGGTTTCAAGAAGATTGCCAGATCTCCAGTTTTACACAAAAGTGAAAGATGGTAATGCCGACTAGTCAGTGTCAAAGATTGGAACAGAAAAATTTGGCGAATAAGTTTTCTTCTGGCCGCTATTTACTCATGCCGCTTAAGAAACTTCCCATTTTTCACAAAAGGCACCAGAGCCTTGTCCGATGGAGAGATATTGGGCTATTGAAAAGTGAAACTTCAAAAAGAATGAAGGATTTGTTAATAGCGTAAACATTAAAAAAAAAAAAAAAAAACAGAAACTAGCGTAAGGCAGAATTTGGTGCAAGCGAAAAAATCAAAAACCTTTATTTTAAAAGCAAAACAAAGTCTTTTCGGTACAGACCTTAGATATAATTTCTCAATAATATTTTATAAAATTTGTCGAATTATTGAAATGGGTAAATTTTAAGCTTATTTCATTGAAGACTAGCATTCTGGAAGTCCAATTTTAAAACACTTTTTCAAGCAATGTAGGCCTTATCTGGGAAATGGTTTGCACATTGTTGTCTTTTCAGTCGTCCAATGTTGCTGGTTACTACGCATAAACAAGTGCAGTGTCACAGCCGTAGACTCTTTCACATAGGCCAGCACATTTTGTTTATGCACAAGACTGTGTGAATGTAATATAATGACAACAAACCATAAAACAAAGAAACAAACGCCAAAGATTTGCTGACACACACGCTATACATATGAAAACCACAACAAAACAATGATACGCTTTACTACATGAAACAGACTATGGCAATGCAGCACTGGCATAAACCAATGACTTCACGTAAGCCCAGAGAAAATAAACCAAATGCTTTAAATCACCCGGTCTCGGTGGCCAATTGACTGGCCCATTCCGCGAGAAATAACCCGTTCGTCAAATGTTTTCTACACTAAGTCGATTGTTTTACTCACCGTATTAGCATTTGGCGCTATGCTGCTGGAAAAACATGTCTCCAATAAACATGCCCTTCAATGGGGGCACGAAATAATCGCTAACCACGGCTCTATACCGCTCACCACTGATGGTAACCTTCACATCGGCCTCATTTTTAAGAAGTAAGTATCAATCATTCCACCGGTCCGTAAACTGCACTAAAAAGTGGCCTTCGCGAAGATTTTGCAAAGGAAAATACGATAAAATTGTCTCAGTTTTATGTTTGTCATAATTTCGTGATTTGTATTCATTTGACTTTGAGCAAGTGAAATTCACATTACACACAATGCAAATAACTTCAAATCGCACACAAAATAATCAAATTCAAGCACGCGACCCAATTGCCAGCGCCAAGAACTAAATATGTATATATTTCCCAAACAAATAACAAATATATCAAAATGAAAATAAAAAAATATTGATAACAATATTGCTAATTGGCTTTCTGGGCGATGACACATTACTGAATTGTAGACGACAGCAAAGGTTTGCCACAAAAACCACATCAATTTGATACTCAGCTATGCGTACTTGCAATGAAAGCATATATTGTATAAATAATTATATATAAATAAAAAAAAAAATAGATGTAAGCCCTTAGCAGACGATCATGCAGAATACTATATTACATATTCTATTGAAAATAAATTCAAATCATTGAAAATTTCAACCAGAAAAGTGACAGAAAACTCAAAAAAAAAAAAAATCTATAAAAATAAAAAACATTACCATATACAGTGTATCTCGAAAACACTTCTCCAAATTTAACCGTGCAATAGCTAAGGTCAAGAGGTACAGTGTTTGTTCTTACGCCATTTGCCTGAGTGATGCCGTTTTCGAGATATACGAGTTTATAAATAATGCATTTTTGAATATTATAAAAACTCTTGTTCAATTTGAAACAAGAAAACCGTAAACTTCGGTGGAACGTAAGCTACTATAACCTAATATGCTGGTGTTTAACTTAAATTTCTAAATGTGTTCACGCGTCAACATGAATCTTCGCCTAAGTGGTTTTATGACCCAAGCCATAAAACGACTTAAGCGAAGATTCATGTTCACGCGTGAACATTGTCCCCCGGGGGGCAGAAAATGCGATCTTAATTGATTTCTTATTCTGAGTGCATCTCATTTTGACATAAACTGCAATAGCTATAATTACCACTACAATTAGAATCAATGATGAGTGCCCACTTATTGCGTAAAAATGAAGATCTCTAATATGATATATTTATCTTTGTTCAGTTTTTGAATTTTCAGATCAAGTTGTTGAAGCTCAGCTGTGTTGTTTAACATCAAAGACCCAATTGGTTGTAAATTTTCCGGTGCCGTTACAACGATTTCCTTTATAAAGTGTACAGAATATGCGCTGCTAAATGTTGAGTATGTCGCCTGAAGAGCTTGTATGATTACTCCGGAGAGTCTTGCAGAACAACCCTCTTCTATTTCAATTACGCCTTGATTTGGAAGCTTCACAATTTTATTATATGTCTCGCCGCATTGAATATGTGCCGTTGATGGAATAAACATTTTAAAAAGCCATATTTTTGGCTCATTTAGTTTTACCCAAAATGACAGATTCATGAATTCATTCATTAAGCATGTAAAGTCACTGTGTGTGGGAGCCATTTCGCATGAATGATCTGATGCATCTTTCCATGGCCAGTTACCTTCACACACACCAACGTTTGCTCATTTTCTCAATGACATTTATTTAGTTCTGCTTCTGACATCTTGTGATATGAATTCAACGCTACATTGTAAGCTAGAAAGCTGTCAATCACTTTGGGCATCACTTTGTAGTTGTCTTTGAGCAATGGAATTGGAATTACCTTAAAGCTACGTCGGAATGTTGATTCAGGTATAGAGGTATTCTTGCTGTAATTACGACTGCACCATCTTTGAAGAATCCTTTAGCGGTAAGAAGCTTCTACACGGCTTGTAACTTGTGGCCGGAACTTCTGGCAGGAAGGACATAGTTTTGTGGCAACGCATGCGTTATTTTGTTCAATTCTTCCAGTAGTTGATTTGGTTTAATTAAGATTGGATTAATTTTTACGTGATTAATGTCCATCAATAAACCAATCACTCCTAATTGAATTTTCTGTGCTTCATCGACCCAACGTTGTAATTGATTTGTTAAAATGAAAAACTTGTTGGATTTGTGATAAACCAAGAACTCTTCGTTGAGCGTATTAGTTATGTTGTTTATCTTTTCAGTCATTATTTCAAAATAATTCGCGTAGCTTTCTTCTGTTGTCTCTTTTACCAAATTTTTTGCTGCATCTATCACTGATGTCTGGTTGTCGGAATACTTCTTTAAATCTTTCTGGTTTTCCAGCAACGTTTTCATATTATACATATTTATTACATCCAACGAAATATCAAATATACCTCCTTGACATACAAGTGGCACCTTACATTACATCGTTTGGTTCTATGTGTAGTCGGTGGTACAAAATGTTTGAAGAGATGCTTAGATTAAAAAAATTTTAAATATTAAGTTTTATTCATTGGCATGAATTTCACCTTTTTGACGGTTGTAGATGGGATAGAGGATTGTGGATAATATAGAAAGAATTAAACTAAAAATTAAAGTAATTTTGGATCGAGCGAGTGTTGAACCCCATGGAATGTTAGGCATCACGCTAGACAGTTGAGCTGTCGATGCCTGTCGATAAGTATAAAATTTTTACAATTTTTGCTAATATTAATTGGATTCATCTTTTAAAAAACAATTAATATTTTTAAATCAATTTGCTTTAATTCAAACATGTTCGATACAACAAAATAAATACAAAGTTATTTTGCATGGGAAATCGCTATCATTTTTTAACTTGTATTGCTTCTAGTTATAAAAAGTCTTCATACAAAATTTCAAGCAAAAATTTCTAATATTGAGGGAACAGGGCATGGACAGAGAGACAGACAGTCTGGCATGGCTACATCGACTAGTCGATTCGTCGAGCTGATGAAGAATATATGTATATACTTCATGTGGTCTTCGATGCCTCCTTTACTGCGTTACAAACTTTAAGACAAACTGATAATTCGATCTAGCCATGTCCGTCTGTCTGTCTATATGGATGTTGTTGTGCATTTTTTGTGCACCAATTTTTATGCTATCCAGTTAAAATTTGCACATACACTTCTTTACATTGCTGTTTAATAGAATATCAAGAATACGCCTACGTTTTGGGTTAGCTCCCATACAAACCCACCGCCCATTTTTGACTTTTTGTTTGAAAAACTGTTTCCTTCTAATCAATATCAACATAATAATTGATATGGTAGCTTCTAGTAGACGGACGCTTCACATACATGTACATTAATGTATGGGACTCGCCCACTTTTTGGGGTAGCGCGCATACAAATCCACTGCCCACATTTGCGTTTTTGTATGAAAAACTTCTTTGTTAAAAGCAATATTCATATACATATACAAATGGGCGTTTCCCGCCCACTTTTTGAGGTAGACCCATACAAACCCACAGCTCAGCTCACTTTTATGCATTATGTATGAAAAACATCAATATCAACTTGAAATTCGATATGTTGGCATCTTCCAGATGGTCGCTTAATACACATCTACTACTGGGCGTGTACCGCCCACTTTTTGGGGTAGCCCCTATATAAAGCCACCACGTTTATGCTTTACAATACGATTATAATCTCGTGTGAATAGTACTAGAGCTTCGGTTCAACCGAAGTAAACGCTTTTCTTGTTTTAAAATAAATTATATACATATATTCAAATGTGAACCCTGTTGCTTCAATCCTTTCAAACAGTGTAATCGGACTTCAGCAATGACTTTGTGTACCTTTCACAATCATCACCATGTAGTGATTTCACTGGTTTAGAAAACGGCGTAATCACGAGTACACTTGTTGTTGTTGTTGTAACAGCTTGTCTTGGGCTGCATCAGGAAATATATATATAAGTATATAATATATTATATTATGAAAATATTGTGCGAAGTGATTATGAGTGTGAGCGAAAGACACAGCGAAACGTAACCCTAGTTATCAAGTCCCAGGAACGTAGCTACTACTGTCGGACGTAACCAAACTTCTATAGGACACAATTGTGTCGGATGGGACGGACAATTAAACAGTTGGGTCGTATTATGCGGTGATTGATCACATTCAGGACAGCAATCACAAGTGCTGATCCCAATTCATTTCCTGTAACACTCGAGCATATTGCTGCATGCGGATCTCAACTGTGCAAGTTTAGTCTTGGTGTTACGAGGGAGATGTTTTTCGCTCTCGTCATTAGGTGGTGGTCTACCACCTAGTACTATATTGAGTATCAGGTAAGTAAACTTGTTGAAAAGTTCTACTGTAGAACATTCAAAATGTGAGGTTTGCAATTTTCAACTAACGAATTTTAAAACAATCACTTTTGTAAAGTGATTAAAGCTAATACGAAAACTCGAAAAATAAATTTTATTTTTGTAGAGATATACATAGTAAATTTTGAGTTTCTTAAATGGCTAAATCACTTTATTAGCGCGATTGTTTTAATTGTAATTATCTCTTTTGCAAAAACTCACTGTTTCGATCTTCAAAAGATCATGAAACATTTTCTGTGTCTCGCAGATGGGGAAATGTAGACTGGAAATCAAGTATATCAGGCAAACGACTCTGTGGGAATGTAACTTAGTAAAACATTCGCGGGCGTTACTATCGGCCTTTACGTAAATGTCATGATTGGATAATTAAGCATGTAACTTAGTGAAACATTCGCGGGCGTTACTACCGGCCTTTCCGTAAATGTCATGATTAAGAAACAATGGAAAACGACCGATAACTTGAAAAACCCTTTAACGATTTAAACTAAAAAATATCAACTTCTATACAAAAAGAAGTAGAAAATGCGTTCAAAAAGCATTGTTTTCAAACTCGTATAACTCTGATACCATATCACCTAGACAGCTGACATAAGAACAAACAGTGTAGTATCTCTCGAACTCAGCTATCACTTGGTTAAGTTTGGCGAAAAGTTTACGCATCAGCCTGTATATTATGATCGTCTGAGCAGGACTTAAAAAAATAAAGTTACTTTTCTATTGTTCAATTTACAAAACGTTTCTGTTGATTTGTTTTTACATCTTTTTGATTTCTTTTATTTTTGCAAAAAAAATAGTTTCGTTTTCTTTGTTTTAGTTCCATCACTATAAATAATTGCAGTTTTAACATTATTTTCTATTTTTTTTTTTTTTTTAATAATAATAGTATATATGTATAAGTATAGTTTTAGTTACATTATTGTGTTTAAATTTTCATTTACATCAAATAGCTGATATAAAATAGGATACCATAGCCTTACGAGGTAATACAAAAATCAATATCGCACAGTTTTACATTTAAATATTTAAGATTTAGATAATGCTTATATAAAAAGCATACAAAAATTGTTCAAAAAGAAAACCGCTAGTTTTTTTCAGTGTACATTATTTGTTTTTTTTTTTTGTTTTGTTTTGATTTCTTTGCGATATATTTTGGTTACACAGTTCTAAACATTAATTGATACTAACTCTAAATAGTAGAGCAAGTAGCACGATTGACCGATTAAAGCCGAAGGGCAGTAGATTACTGTTCAAAAGGAATGTAAAATTCCATTGCCACTTTATCGTACCCAACTTAAAATTTACACGGACCTGGGATATATCGTCTATACATTTTTGTTTGTAAAAAAAAACAGTTTATTTTTTTATACACTGTACCCAAAAATGCTGTAGCATATAAAATCACAGTAAAGTAGACGTTCAGGAAACAAATTCTTGACTTTCTGTTTTTTCTGGTAGTTCATTTGTTATCGAACAATAGCTAAAGAAACTTTTTATTGCAACTTCTTGATTGAAGCTGCTGATGAAACACTCACACGACTTACCGATAAAAAAAAGAAAATACGAAACGGCCAGATATGCTAAAGGCGGAATAATATTGAGTAGTGCTTTTCACAACATCACAATTATAATAAATTAATTTTGAGTAGCCCTGAACAATGAATTTGAAGAGGTGGACAGTACAATTGCGAAAGCGTAAACACAATAAAATTATAAATTAGCAGGAAAAAAATGGATGAGAGTGAGCGCCACCGCTGTAGAAAAATACGAGCCAATCTATGAATATAATGTGCACGTTTGCCTTTAAAATTTGAATACAAAATTTCAACTTTGTTTGTTTTCATTTTGCTTTTGCTTTGGTTTTTTATCGATCGAGTTAGCAGGTCACTTTGCAAAAAATTCTGATAAATTTATCGGCTCGCCGAACTCGGCGAGGCTTAATAAGAGTCGCGACATTGAAAACTAGCATAACGCCTGAAAAATATGAGCGGTAAAGTTAAAGGCAAGTCATGAAAACGGCCCTTTTCGTATAATAATATTCAGAAATATCTAGAAACCTTCAAAAATTGCTTTATTTACTTTTAAATAAAATTTTACCCGACATATCGTTACGTTTATTTTGTGCTAATCGTTTTGATAAATAGAGTTCTATTTAAAGAACATATCAAAACTTTTGTCTTAGCTATTTTTTTGTGTTCTGAAGACTCCGCTATATGTTAAGAATTTATATTAAGTTTGTGCAAATGTTAGTAATAGTCAAAAGAATTACATACATATATTATAGATCAGCATCAAAAGTCAAGTCAATATAGCCATGTTCCTCTGTATGAACGCTAAGATATTTAGAATTTTAAGATATAGAGTCAAACAAACTAAAAGTATCCTTTTCACTCTTCAGACAGAACTTTATATGCAAGTGTTAGCCCCACTCTACATACAAAACTAGCCCAGACTTTGAAGGTATTGTATCAAATTCTATTTAATTTTGTCGTTTGTTAAGCTAGATACAGAAAATTTGATGTGTCGGTTTTATAAATAAGTATAATCACACATAGATACATACGGCTCCAAACAAATTGATGGTGCAAATAAAGACATTTGGATTATCTAAAGTGTATCTCAAACTTAAAGACGACAGCATTGTTTTTTCCTTGTTTTTTTAAGGAGCATACAAAAATTAATTTTCTTTCGTACAGTACGTCTTTTTAGAAACCAGATTAACCTTAAGAAAGGTTTAAAAAATTGCAATAACTTATCAAAGCTTATCTAATCGGTAATATTTGAATTCAACCACAAAAAAACCATTGCTAAACTCAAAATTACGTGCTTTCGGTGTTAGTTAATATAGTGTACACATAACTGCTTGTTGCCTGTCTGTCTGTCTGTCTGTCTCTATCGATATTTGGTACGCTAGCTTAGGAAACTAAACATACATTCATTGGTGGTATTTAACATACAGCAGCAAGTTAATACAAAAAATAATAAAATTTGAATTTTTTCAAAATTAAAAAAAAAAAAAAAAATGAACTCTCTTCTGTTTTGAATAAAATTAGAACTTTCGCTGAGATTACACAATATCCGAAACCAGAAATGACTTAGTACATACATAACAGCGCTACTACTGCGACTTTCCATCTCAGCTGCAACATTTTAACGCAAAAAATACGTCATACCTTTTGTCTACGAGGCCAAGCCACGCTGACGACGCTTAACACGCGCATAAGGACCAACAGCCGGATCCATTATAAAATCATACAATACGCGCGTCCAACTCGTATGCTGTGGCATCGTATCGTAGAACTCCGGTGCAATACGTTTAACTTCGGGTAGTCGCGAACCGGGTACAGCAGGAAAATCATGATGTTCATTGTGATAGCCCACATTGAATGTAATCCAATTGAGTGGTCCATAATAGGAATACGTTTCGAAACCTTTTGCAAACATATAATGTTCCGAGATAAAATGTCCAGCCACTGGATGTAGGCCCATAGCAAGTATAGAACCAAGTAGCAGATAGGCTAGTGCCTTCCAGCCAAAGAAATAGACAACGATTGCATCGAATGCCAACTGTATAATGGTGTTGATGATCTCAAGACGCGTCGGTGGCTTTGGATTAATAATAAGCGGACGGAATATATAGAAGAACGGTTGCAGGCAAACCCATAGAAACTTGCCAAAAGTCGTATCGAAAAGTTTCGCCTCAAGCAGGGTGGGTATATCCGTGTCGACCACTTCGTCGCCTTGGTAACTGTACAAAATATATATAAAAAAAAAGGAAAAAAAAATAAGTTATTAGTAAACTGCTTATGTAACTGAAACTATATATTAGACTATACTCTAACTTTTCCTAACCAACTCACCAAATCAATTTATTTATTTGTGCCCTGCATTTAATGTGTAATCTACGAGATAGTCGATTACTGTACCAATGACATTCTATACCCGGCTATTGATTAGATAAAAACAAAAAACACTGAAATAGTAGCAGCGGTTGGTGTGGGCGTGTGTCTCCTGATTTTCACGTACCACATTTATCGAAACACCTGTGCCTACAACATGTGAAACAACATGAACCTCTCAACCAATATATTATTTGATAATAATAAGCGTCGAGGCGTCTAAATTTGTCAAACAAATTTTTATACGTTATTTATTTTTTACGTTTTTCATTACTGTCTGATAAATTCTTGTGAATCATTCATATATATAATATATATACGGATAATGTACTTGTAATATTTACGGCGTACATGCACATAGTCTCGAACACTTCAGTTTGCAGGTTATTTAGTAGTTATGATTGTATTTCCCTTATTGGTGTTTGCCTATTTGACTAGTCATAGCTAATAAACGATGTCTAACAATTCGATATGAAGTATAAATATATTTAAACTTAGTAACTTTTAGTGTGAAATCCAAATTTAATCTGTAAACAGCAAACAAAAGACTTTATATGTATCCGTATCAAAATACAGAACCACACTACATTGAGGGCCCTGCCAATGCGCGCGTTTCTTTTCATAACGTTGATCTTCAACGCTATATTAAGGACGCAACACTTCCCTGCTCAGTGGAAGTTAGCAAGGATCCATATGAACCACAAGTCGGGCAAGCCGGAATATGACCCGGAGTCATATCGGCCAATCAGTCTCCCGCCTTCATTATCGAAGGTTTGAGAGAGACTGGTTGTCGCTCGTCTCGCGAGGCTTATGGATGGTATGGCCATTCTTCCTGACCACCAATTTGGATTCAGGAAGGGTCATGGCGCGGTTGAACAGGTCCACAGGGTGGTTAACCATATTCTTAAGGCCTATGACGATAAGGATTACTGCTACGGTATCTTTGTCGATGTTAAGCAGGCCTTTGACCGCGTCTGGATTGAAGGTCTGCTCCACAAAATAAAGACAAGTCTCCCTGCTCCATATTACACACTTTTGCGTTCATACTTGTCGGAGCGCATGTTTGCGGTTAAAGTGAGGGCAACAATCTCTCCTACTCGCAGAATGAAGGCGGGCGTCCCCCAAGGCAGTGTTTTGGGCCCCTTTCTGTACAATTTGTACACAGCGGACATCCCCACTCCAGATGATCTCGACGTGCTCACCCGGAAAATACATGATGTTTACATTTGCTGTTGATGTGGCAATCTTCTGCTTGAGAGCTGGGCTCGCAGGTGGAGTATTAAGCTGAATGTCGAAGTGCCAAGCAGTCAACTTCACCCTGAGGCGTGGTGAGGCTCCGGCAGTCTGGATTGAGGGCACCACTCTTCATCCAGGCAGATGCGCCAAATACCTAGGGATCATTCTGGACAAAAGCCTATGTTTTCGAGCGCACATCGACGGGCTCCTGAAGCGGTGTCACCACAAGATGTCCAAGGTCAACTGGCTGCTCAACGCCAACAGCACGCAACCGCTTCGCTGCAAACGAGCGGTATTCAATGTTGTTATTGCGCCGATTTGGAGGTACGGTATCCAGGTCTAGGGCATTGCGTCTCGGACTAATCGAAGACGTATCCAGACACTTCTAAATTTGACCTTGCGCCGAATGACTGGTGCTGATTGGTACGTGCGAAACACAACCCTGCACAACGACCTCAGATTTGAGACCATAGACAGCCAAGTTGGCGCATTTGCAATAGGGTAGAACGAACATTTGCAGAGACACTGCAACCGACTGGCTAGAGGCCTCGCGGAGAGAAGAGTGGTCAGGAGACTCAAGTGCAGGTCTTTTAAGGACTTGCTGCAGTATCTACGGAGGATGCGCTACAGAGCTCCCCAACACGCAAACTAAATTAATTAATTAAAATAAATGTTTGTGAATATTTGTGATAACACCTGGAGGATCAAACCAGGGTAGGTTAAAAACACTGAAAGCGATCTGTATTGTTATAAAAATATTTGATATTTTCCAATACAATAAAAAAATAAAACTTTTTTAAGTTAATTCAAAACAAAGTACTTTCAAGATATTTTTTTTAGCACGCACTCGAAAATAAATATGTACATATAAACTTATGAGTAAATCAAAATAAGATGCTTATTTGTCTATCACATCGCAACAAATCGACGTGATTTTTTGCACAGACAGTGTGGGTCGAGAAGTTAGTAACTTAGTTTACTTTTTACAACAAGAAAGTATCTCAGATGTATAATTATAGGCTGCTGTGGCGATAAGACAAAAACGATACATCGCAAATGAAAATATTTTTTCTCGAGGTTGTTGAAGCAGTTGTCAGATATTCTGTCCGTTTATTCGTGCGCAATAGCTTGGCAAACACGTCAAAGTTTGGTACGCTTTGCGAATTTTATGTGTAAACGTTACAGAAAGCTTACGGAGACTCGACAATTTCCAAAACCTATGCATAGCATAAGAGTGGTACAAAGATTTTAATATGGACCGCAGTGTTTTTGTGATGATTAGGCTCGTTCTGATCATCCATTCACCTCTTCTACTGAACAAAACAATCTGAAGAGAAATGTAATGGATAATAGTTGTGTAACCATAAGGAAGATGGCAGCCGAACTTGGGAATTCATTCGGATCGGTGCAAAGCATTATGTACGACAAGATGAGAAAAGTTGAAGCGTGCCTTTTGCCGAGATTTCTGAATATGTTGCATAAATTTGCAACCAATCCTCATTGGATGCAATACACATAATGCAATGTTTCTTCCATATTCCATAAAGCTTTTCATAGGTCGATTTTAGAATAGGATTCAGCACTCTTTGTTATTTATCTTTGATTGCCTTAATCGTCTTAAACCTGAGTCGTGTGAACAGGAAACAGTCGCAATGATGTATGTCAGGTGTATTCGGAGTTTCCGGAGTTTTTTGTAAATAATTTCTAGTAAACGAAAAACAAGTATTTTATATAAACTCGAACTCAGACAAAAAGATATATTCGATTGCAGGTCTTCAGAATATGCTGAACAGCGCAGTACAGCGACAAGAAGCTTTGACTGCCGCTAAAATTTAGCTTAAGATCGAAAAACAGGCAACACGTCAGGAACATCTCAAGAAATTAGTTACTCTTGCCGATACTAATGCCCTAGACCTGGATACCGTACCTCCAAATCGGCGCAATAACAACATTGAATACCGCTCGTTTACAGCGAAGCGGTTGCGTGCTGTTGGCGTTGAGCAGCCAGTTGACCTTGGACATCTTGTGGTGACACCGCTTCAGGAGCGAAAGACATGTTTAATAATTTCTTTTGTGGAGTATATAAAACGAGTTTGCAAATGGTTGGATGAAGATAAACATTTGTTTTCCCATCTCCTTTCCATCTTTTAGGAGAAATTTCAAAGCCCCAACGTAGTGAAAATTTACACTACAAAAAAAAAAAAATACTACTCTTCAGATATTAGCTGTCCAGCATACAGAATATTAAGTTAGAATTGTATCCATACTCAGCATAAAGTTTAAGCGCAAATTTAAACAAAAAGTTTTATCATAAGTAAATAAAAAATGGTATGTGACTCAGTGAAACAAAATGCGAATACACCAAAGGACAGACAGACCGAAAGATAGATGTAAGAAAGGATATAACGGTTTTAAATAATACAATTCCATTATCAAGAGTTTTAACATGTGAACTAGTATCGAGACCTCGACTATGAATTTAATTTTGTTGGTATTTTTAAAACGACAGAGTGTGTGAAAGGGAAGATATATATATACATACCGAAACATTTTTCACGTCGAGTCGTATAGGTCACACTTGACTTTTGTTTATGTTTTTTATTAAAATGTACAGAATCAATATAAGAAAGCATTTTAAAAATGTATGCATTGAGTATATTCACCATGTGCGCATGACATGCCAAAGCAGTTGTCTTTGCATTATCATTATTGTTCTTTTTTCTAGTTTTATTGTGCACTAATACACTTTTTGTGTAAAGAGCGACCGAAAGAACAAATATGTGTAGTTCAAAACACCGTAGAAATATAGATAAATATATAATTTTTACCGAACTTTTGGTGCTATATCATTTTTAAGTGTAGCGTTGTCTTATCTTTCGCATAGATGCTCATATATATTTGTGTTTTCCTCATTTTTGTCCACCTGGTTTTCGTTTCAAGGAATTTAGTTTTAAGATAAATTATTAAGTGAAAGACTACGCGGGATAATTATTGAGTTATAAATTTAAAGAAGAAATCCATAGGGAATCAATTTTTACAAAGCTATTTTAAAAATTGTTTGCAAGCTATTAATTGTATTGAACCTAAATTAACCTCATAATTCAAAATAACAATGCTAAGTTTATTAGTTTAACCCATATAGAATAGCCGTGTTAAAATATATTTGTTAGTCTGTGCTTATCAACAAAAAACACGCTTGTAAAACTTTTTCCTACAATTTATGTCAAACCACAAAACTGAGCTGAATATGTTGTGATCCGTCATGACTTACTTCTATTGTTCTTAAGGAAAACTACCATAAGCTATAAGCTAAATTAAAATCAAACTTGGAATTAATACTAATACAAAATCTTTTTAAACAACCCTGCTAGTTATACATACATTATTTTTTTAGAAAACTTTGAACAGTTATGAAGCGCATTCAGTAAACCTTATATACACGCTAATAATGTTAATTGAGTTATTATTATTTTAAGTGTAAAAAAAGTATCCGTTTATATATGGTAAACCAAAATGCGTCGCATGTATAGCAAAGCCGTTGACTTAAAAGTTCAGAAAATGAAACACGAATACATACTATTATCAAAACCGTCATCATAAATAAAACAATAGTGTATAGTGACTCGTATTAGATAAACAATTATTCATCGAGTAAATTATTGTCTCAAAAGGGGGAAAAACTTAAAAGTGGCAGTTATGTTTTTTTTTTCGCATGAGAATTATTGAGCAGAACATCTGCAGGAAGTTGAAGTACAGGATATCTCAAAAGAAAGTTCACATTTGATTTGCTGATTGCGTGAACGCAACTATTCCTAGGGGCGCGGGGGGTATTTCAATCGGTAGCCTAGCTTTTGGGAATTTAGTCGCTATGGAACGTTTCACGGGAGCGGACCGTGCGTTGTGCGTACTTGAGTTTTACAAAAACGGTAATTCAGCGACTATAACGCGTAGAAAATGCTGCAGTATTCGACATGTTCGTCATTTAAATGATGCGCCAAGCCCTCGACTCATTGGAAATCCGGGCGTCCAATGTCTTCGAGAACGTTCGAAAACGTAGACAGTATTACTCAGTCTGTTCGTGACAACCCGGACCCGGACGATTCGGAAGCGTGGTGTTGCTTTAAACGTGCATAGATCATCATTGTTGCGCATTTTTAGCAATTTTTCACACTCGTCCAACAGGTCTCTACCACGAGTTCATGAAATTTATCCTGGCAAATTGATCTCCAGGAGAGGTGACATAAATTGGCCTCCACGAAGTCCCGATTTAACCCCTGTGGGGTTACGTCAAATCTAAAGTGTACGGCAACAAACCGATTTCCCTGGCACAATTAAAAGAAAATATCCATCACGAAATGGCAGCCATCACGGAGAATACCTGCCGAACCGTCATAGGAAATTTTAGTGCTCGATTAAATGAATGCCGTTTGCCGTAATAAACAATTTTTCAATAAACTACTTACGTTTTTTTTTATCCATTTTTTAAATGTGAACTTTCTTTTGAGAAACCCTTTACTACATACGTGACCAAATAATCAGTATGTACTGTGTGCAAAATTCATTTGAAATAACTTAAAAATGTAGACTACAGTGAGCATTATTTACTAATGACAGTAGCGGGAGACGCTTACTAACTGCACCTAATTATGGCGACTCACGATATCTAATCGGCATAAGCACAATAACCGTTATAAGATTATAAAGACTTAAGTGCGTCAAATAAATGATGATGTGAGATCAGAATTATGGTAGTGAAAAATGTTGTTGTTGTCGAAAACAATTCAAAAAAGCTAAATTTAGAAGAATCTAAAATTTAATACACTTTACTGATTAGTACTCTCGCATATGATCCGAAACAGGTATTTAGGCAAACGCACAGAGTAGCTAAAAACTGAGTTGATAGCTGTTCAATACAACCCCACACAATGCAACTATAGAAGTATAATGACTCCCCATTCTGTCAGGGAAGTAAAGTCTTGGAGACGCTCACTACCAGAGTACAATTAGGAGTCGAGAAAAGTATATCAACTAATGCATATCGGAGTAAATAGTAAACATTATTAGAGCATGAGTGTCTATTTTAATTGATTATATTAAGATCTTATATAAGTGCCTTTCGGTAATTAAACATGATTATATTTACAAAACACTATTCCAGCAAGAAAGATTTAATAAAACAAGAACAAAAAAGAAGACGGCATCGTTGGACGCGAAGTGAAGCTTCTACGTAAATGAATAGAAAAATGTATGCCTGTATATTCTTTGGCACGCTCTGTAGTCTATATGGCTTCAAGGGAGCGCTATAGGCAGGGACGTCGAGCGACAATTTGGGCCTGGGACTAAAAAAAAGAAGAAGAAGTCCACTTTTTTAAAGGGCTTTTTACAAAATACCGCAGCGCAATGCAAACATTTGAGAAAATCGTCTCCAGACTATGTGAATGCGATTTGAAAAAGCCACCATAACAATCACTAAACATCATAACAATCAAAAAAAAAGGTTTGACTTTTGAAATCAGATTCTTCACTTTCTTTTTATTTTCATCGAAAAATGTTGGTGCATATTTTTCAGGAAGAAGGAAACGATGATGTGACAATCCCTAATGCCGTAGCAACTGCTTTGCACTTGTGTAAAATGCAATCCCATTATCCTTGGACCCCTAAAAAAGCTCGAACCCGATGTAATTATTGCCTTTATGGTTTTTAAATTATTTTAATACTGTAGCTTAAACGGATTGATGGATTTTGTCATATAAGATTTCGTTAGATCTGCATTGATTGCGAGGATGACAATAATCGTATTCTTTAATGAATTCTCGCACAGCTTTGATTAAATCTGCGGTGATCATTGATTTCGGTTGGTTGGTCATCTTTTACGTCCTCACGACTGTTTTAAACAGCGTACACCACTCATTACCTCTGCCACGGGTTAAACAATCGTCAGCATAAACTATTGAATTGTTTCGGTAAAAGTTTTGCCAAGTTTTAAACAGTTTCTTGATGAGCTTCAGAAGCTAAGTTGATATAGTCATTTCCGTCTGTCAGTCTGGTGGTATGAAACAACAGATCTTAGAAACTGATCATGCAAATCTTTACCTTTATTTATTTTTCGTTTTTTAAATATTTCTCTTTTTAATTAATACAACAACAACAAAAATGGTTGTGTGTAAAGTCGGTTTACGGACGATATTTTTACGTGATAACGTCATAAGAAAACATAATATATACATATATAATACATTGTAATATATACATATTTATTCTGCCTGTTAAATACATTCGAACAAACTTATTATACGATTGTGCCACAGCGTGCAAGGTACAATTAACTAAAACTTACTGACAAGCGTATATGTATGTATGTACATATGTGTGTGTATATTCATCCATGCGCGTCTATTCAACCATGTACATATTATGCATATACAAAGAGACTGACAACCTTGCTTTCATCAACATACACAGCGCCAGCTTAGCCAGCATTTCAAGAAATTTTTAATCACATTCGAGTCTTTTTTGACTCCTCTAACTGATTAAAATAGTCACAAGTGCGCACGTTTTCCGATCCGAAATGACTCTTTCATCGGGAGAAAATGGTACCCTAGCCGCGACTCCTCTTAAAGAGTCGTTTATGACTCTTCTGAAGGAGTCGTTTATGACTCTTTGGAATGAGTCGTTTATGACTCGCCCTTCCGACTCATTTTCGAGTCGTATTACCTATCAGCTTCGACTCATTTTCGAGTCGTTTTTCAAATCATTTGGTTTCAATAAAATTAGAAATATTTATTTAGATTGACAGGGAATACTCCACAAGCCGAACGCTTTTAACGCACGGCTGAGGTGTACGTGACAACTTGTTGTATGTGGCGGTGTTCATCGATTTATAAGACGTTGACACGTCAAAAACATTAACTACGGTGGAACCGAAGCCTTAATACTCTTCACACTTGTCATTTTAACTCAGCAAGGCTGGTGTTTTACTTCACTTTTTAAATTTTAAAATAGATGCTTAGATTTAAAAAATGTTGATATAATAACAGTTATTCAAACAAGTATTTCGCACGATCTTTTCATTTTTGACGGTTGTAGATTTGATAGAGTGTTGCGAATAATTTTGTTGCGCATGAAATTAAATTAAAATTTAAAGAAATTTTGGATCGAACGAGGGTTAGTCCCGGTTCTTCTGGAATATTATAACAAACACTTGTTGTATATTAGCTATACCTTCCTGAGTATAAATCACGGTCATTTTTCAACTTAAATTGCTTCTGCTTATAAAATGTGTCCATACCAACTTTCCAACCAATATTTTAAAGATTGAGATCATAGGGCGGACAGTAACGCACCTATACAGATAGTAAGAACGACTCAACTTGTGAAGCTGATTAGACACATATATATATACTTTAGGGGGTCTCCGATGTTATGACTCTGTGTGAAGAGTATACAATTTTTGTGGTAAGTGTGGTGGTTTTATATCTATTTGTAATAAGGCATAATACGCCCATTGAAATTCTATGGTGATGCGTTGAAAATTAATTTTTAACAACCATTGTAAAACGTATATTCATTTATTATCGTTTGTAATTATACAAAACGTTCAGTCCGACTTTAATATTGATTAGTTAAAATTTAAAAAAAAGTGTGACACCTAAATGCCAAAAATTCACCTTTATGGAGGGCGTAGGTTATTCATTTCGCGCCATACAAAATCTCCCTACTCTAACATATCATGACAAGGGAAAGGGTATGGATATAGATAGATTGATACATTGGTACAACTTTTTTACAAACTTCGTGATTACTATCTACTAAAGAATTTAAAAATTTAAACTAGTCTTTCATTTCGGAAAGTTATATATCATTTATATTAACAAAAATATACCACTTATTATCAGAACACAATTGGCTATAGCAATAATACATCTAGCCGCCTTAAAAACTCTTGACAATACGTTTTCAGTTGTCAAGTCTCGGTTCCAACTTTTTTCGAACTTTCTCCCGAAATTAAAGAAGTAATTAAGAATAAATAATAGTCTACAGTTTTTAAGGCGGCTATATATGTATTATTGCTATAGCAATAGTGAGGAGATTAAGAAATACAAGCAGAAAGAAAGATTTGGATTCAAAGATTGTTTATGATTAGAAATTCACACTAAGGTGCACGTATTTATAACATGCAAAAGAAACCCGATAAGATACGCTGATTGAAGCAACAAGTTTCATAATAAATATGACATAAAGATAAAGAAACAAGTATTGTATGATTCATAAATTCGACGAACAGAAATCTATTGATAAGCGCTTTGGATTTATTGCCATTTCCCGGTTTGAGCTAAGTACCGGAGAAGCGAATAAGCACAGCCAATTGAAAAACTGGATAAACACAAGCGGCAACAAGCAGTGAAAAATTCAAAAATAAAACACTTTAGTCTCATGACTACGCCCAATTAGATTGCGGCACGCGTTTTCACATACAAACATTTTTCATTTCACACACACAGTTGTCGATGCGACTGTCCGTCCGCCCATAGCCCTAGCGTCGCGCTTCCTCAATCAAAACATATACGGCAAAGTATACACAAAAAGACGGCCAATCACGTCATCATAAATACGCGCCACTTTCCCCCCGATTACCATACATACATACATACATACATATGTACATATCATTTACTCACCGATGATGCTCCAAATGATATTTCCTAAACGAAATCGACATAGGCAGTCCTATCGGCAGATTGCAGAAAAAGCCCAATAATCGATTGTGCATTGGCCGGCTATGTCCAAAGGCCAAATTGTGGGAGATCTCGTGCACAGCCAGCATAAGTGAATGATTAATGATGCCACCAAAGCAATAGGCAGCAATCAGCAGCAACGTCCATGACAAATCCTTGACAATGAAAAGCGCCAGGATTTGTGTCAGTACCATGGCGCCGGCAATCCATTTAAAATTTGGATCGCTGCCGAAGAGTTTTTTGATTTGTGGATATTTTTCGAGTATGATTTTACGGCGTGAGGCATGCGGCTCTTCCGTGTAAACCCATTCGAAATCATTGCGTGAAACTTTTTGTCCCATTTTTTTCTTGTTGCGGTTCTTTTTATTGCTTTTGTTATTTTTGAGTAATTGATTTGTTCGTGCTTGCACTTTTAGTTCTTGTTGTTTGTCATGGAATTGTCGTCGGACATTATCTGCGCTAATGGTTAATCACAAGTTCACAGTACGTTTATAGCGACGAAGTGTGGAGGTGGAATATTTTATATTGTTCGGCTAATTTATATGCGCGGCCGTTGTTTTTCATCCACTAGCCGCAATCAACAATTTGACGTCCGCCGCAATACTTCGGTGATTTTGTCATTCACACGCGGTGACTGTGAGTGGCAGCATTGAAAAATCATGGTTACTTTGGCGGATGGAAATGCGAGTGGCAGTCACAGTGTTATAATTAAAGTTAGGCGCAAATTTTAAACAATGAACGGTGTGTTTTTTTTACTCTTCAAACGTAGTGTGAATAGTATTATAATTCTGGTACAGAGCTTGTACCGCATTAAAGGAAGCTTGGGAGACTCCATAAAATGTATACATATGTATGTATATTCTGAATCGGGTCAAAGAGGCGAATCGAAATAGCTATGTCCGTCTGTCTCTGTGAATCAAAACAAGTACCCCAGTTTTGTATATTCTACTTTATAGATTGCTAAGCAAGTCACTTTATAGATTGCTAAGCAAGTCACTTTGACCATGTCGCGCCCACTTTTAGAGGTAGCCTACCGCCCACCTTTCGGTTTTTGTAAGAAAAAATTTTTATATTAGTCAATATCAACTTGAAATTCGTTATAGTGAATTTTTATTAATGAAAGCTTCACATCTATATATTGTATATATAAATAGGAAAGTGCAAATCATTCTCACCCTTTTTAACCATCTTAAACACAACATATTCGCTTGATTTTTTGATGACCATACTGAAAACTTGTTTCCAAGTGCCACCACTCTGTAGGTTATAGTCGCACCTTACAATTATAAACAGTTACAGCACAATCTCCAAAATTGTTATAGATGTGATCCCCCTGTTGATCTTTGAACTGACCATGGAGAGCACCCAAAGTGCGAATTATTTCTGAGTCATAATTTGTAGAGTGTGCCAAGATACATCATCAATGCAACGTAACTAATTCAAATTTTGGTTTCTCTTGAGCATCAAGCAGCCGACCTCGGCATGCGTTCGTTCATATGTGCGGGATAACACGAAGGTGTTACTCCCATGAGGATATGGCTCGACAGCGTTGATTTAGAGGCGAAAGCATTTTCCGTTTCAATCCTGTATTCTGTATATCTTTATTATTAGATACTTTAAAGATAAAGTATATACTACAAACGGACTTTTTCTGCTCACTTTAAATGGTAACTCTTACACAAACCCACCACTCATTTTTCGCTTTTGTATGAAAAACTTTTTTATTAGTCAATACTAACCTGAAATTCGATATGGTGACTTTTATGGGCTGAAAGCTGACATAGTTATAGTTAAGAATGGATTGAAGACGTCAAATTATCACTAAAGCATTAAAAGATTGGACAGTAATTTGTTAGATGCTTGTGAAGCACTTTGAATCTTTGGTTCTACCGAAGTTAAAGTTATCTAATGTTTTGCGTTAAATTAACTTAACCCATAAATTTTTTTCCGTTTAGGTAATACATAATGTTCAATCTATCAAAAGTGGCGCGTATACAAATAACTGCATCGAAATTTTTTAAATAGAGGATACTTTCTTAAGACATGATTGATATTTTCTTCTTCTTAGCAGTTGCATAGGATTCACATTTTCAAGGCTTACTAATTTCTGGTGTTTGCATGTAGCTCTATATAGTATAACATATTTGCCCTTGCTTTAATTATCCACAATATCAGGTGGTCATTACAGAAATTATGGGCTACATAGTGCGTCAAGTGGTACGTATTCCAGACAGCTCATTACTTTACTTATGTACAGTCGGCGAACATGGAAATAAGAGAAGCAATGTTACTTATGTAGCTTCTACAATTTGTATTGTCAGAGATCTGTACAATAAAGTGCTGTCGGAGATCTGTACCCAAATGAGAAAAGCAAAATTTTGTTTAGTGTCAGTCGACTCTACTCCTGATGAAGGAATTATTGATCAACTGACGGTGGTTGTGATGTAAGTGGAATGAATCAGGGTAGTTGAACGCATTTAGACTTTGATACCCAATTGTGGATATACTAGTAAAGAGATGGTAGCTCTTCTTAAGTAATCAAGAGATTTGGAAAATTGAATCTGCCTAGTCTAATCGTATGACAATGTTAGGAAAACGTCAAGGCATGCAAGCTTTGATATTGAAGACGAAAACGAGCCTATCCTGAACTCGTGCGTAGTATGTTTTTAATGGTTTTTTTTTGTACACTTTCGCACATAGTGTAAATGGTATATTCAAAAACATCACTTATTTGCATTTTTTTTTTCAATATTTACTCCTCTCGATTTGAGTTTTCAAAAAAAAAGTATCCTATAAGTAAAAAAAAGGTAACCTATAGATACTGGGAATAAATACATTTTTATTTATTTCCCTCTGCATTCCCAACATTAATAAAGAATGAAGAAGGCCTTATGAAACAATGTTTCAAAATCAAAACTTATAATAATGGCACAAGCGTCATTATTGCTCCAGAGCATCGCTCACATGACCTTCGCTTAAACTTTAGGTGTATGCTTAATGGTCAGTAATCTGCCTTTATTTTCCTTCAATGTTATGTACACCAATATACGAGTATATACATTTTAGAATACATTTCACTCATGTATTTTCGATATTCGTCTCAGCAGACAAAGAAGTATAGCTAATCCCAGCTCATCCCTCTTTGCAACTTAGAAACACAGATTCACACTTTGCAAAACTATTTCCACCTGAGAAGTAAAAGCTACCTGAGCATACAAATTTGAGACATATATATGTACATAATGTATTTCCTAGCAGCTGCTTCGAATAAAGAAGGATATTCTCAATACCAACCCTAAGTTCGCAGTGCAAACAGAAAATCTTATTTCGTTGTTAGGCACAGCGGGTTGCGTGTGTGCACAGTATTTTGGTGCCCGATATACATATATACAATATTTATAAACTCTTGTACATATTGTCTGTACTTTCATATACCTGTATACCTGCCTAATAACTTTATATACCTATGCATGTACATGATTTAAGACAAAGACTCAAGGTTAAATTATTCCGACTAGACGTAGTTATTTGTTTTGAAATGCTTGTTACCTACTCTCGGAATTAAAATGTACCTACATAAAGTGAATGAATAGTATTAACTATTTATTAATTGAAGCTATACATCTCAAATTATTTGTCTCACTGCTAAACTGTAAACTTGAATTGAGTAAAGGAAAAATTGATAGATCATTTAATTTTTTTTTGTAATTCCAGACCTCAATCAATATTTCAGAACAATATATTCAGTGTGCAGAATAATTCTGGATACTGAAAATATTGTTCCATCTTTCCTTCTACATTTTCCGATTAGTAATCACTAAAAACGCGGTTATAATTTTGCATTTATAGGTTTTTGTATAGTTTCTTGAAATTTTTTTTCAACACTCATAAGTGGTAATCCTGCAATCAGCAGTATTTCTTGGGAATCGACCACAATAAGCTTGACATCTATTGGAACTTCGTTTGAATTCCTTCCAATTTCAGTTTATATGCTTTATTTGGCCTAAAAATATCACCATATATTAATTGTGGAAAGCAAGTGCTGAATTCACATCTTGTAGGAACTATGTATATCCAATTTTTTTTAATTTGCTGGCGCGTCTATTCACGTTTAACTGTTTTCCCAATATTTTAAGAGCATTTTGCCGCTATATCTCTTATAGTACTTCGCCGATTTTGCTTGATTATAGTCGCCAAACTTCTTTTGTCACGTGAAGTAATATTTGAGACTCGACCTCTGTTTGCTGCATTATTGTGAATGTGACCATTCTTTTTATAGATTTGGACTATATTTTGCACCGTAGACTTGGACAGATCGAGGGTTCTAGATATTTCGCCAAAGCTGTTGCCCAAATTGAAGTTTTCTATAATTAAAGTTCGAATTTGCTCACAAACTGGTTTGCCATGTGCCATCGTTCCCAAAAATGAAATTTACCTAATGCAATTACGAAATGTCAAATTTTTGTTGCATTTCTTACTTCACATCATTCTTTTTACAGTTCCTTTTGCAATTTTTGTTTACATTTCTACTTTTTCACAGTTATATTTGAAAGAAAGTGTTGCCGTACCAATTAATAATGGTCAACAATATCTCATGTAGAACGTAGTTTTATTAATACATGAAATTGATTTTCTCAGTTTTTTATAAAACACATGTTTTGATATGAAACTAAAGGCAAAAAGTTTTGTTTAGAATGTGTAATCCTCACCTACACACAAACAACACCCATAGAAAGTCGTACTTTCACAAAAAATAACTTGCCGTACCAATTAATTGTGGTTAGGGCTCGTATACACAATACATGGCGTTATCTATAGAAGAGAAAAGGTTATTATTTGTCAGAAACTTATTTGTCAAAAACACTTTATAGGAGATTATAAAGATTATAAATTTTAGATCCATTTATAACCTCCACAAAACATATTTAAAATCAAAATATACATAGAGACTCCATAAAGTATATATGTATATTCGACGAGACGAAAAACCGAGGTCTGAAAACTATGGTATATGCAGGGTATAATATAGTCGATCACCTCGATCATACCTCTTAAGTTTTCAGTTTTAGTGAACGCGAATGAGAGTATCTACAAATGATGTATTGTTTTTCATACGATGATCAATATAATTTTGGATACGCGTTTGAAGTCTTATACGTTCTGTGAGTATGGAGAATTTCAACTGCAATGTTGTAGAAACCGTTGTCTTTCTGGGAACAGAAATTACCAGCAACAACAACATCAGCCTAGAGATCAGACGAGGAATCACGCTTGCTAACTGCTTTGTTACTTTGGGATCAGCAAGCAAATTCGAAGTAGAGGCCTCTCTCAAAGTACGACTATAAAAATCTAAAAGACACTGATACTGTGTAAGATTTTTGATTCTCCCAGAGTTAGGGCCCGTATGAACCACGAGCTGTATGATGATATTGACATAGTCCAGTGCATTTAATTCCTGCGGCTGCACTGGGCTGGTCACCTCAGCCAGATGAACCTCGAAGCTCCAGCACTAAAGATTTACGATGGAAACCTGCACTTGATTGGTGGACTGCGTCCAACTTAAGATGGCAAGATCAGGTACATGATGATCTAAAGAAGCTCCGGATTGCAAGCGACTGGCGCACACTAATCTACACCGAATGATGCGCTTACCAACGTGCGACCTTAACGGATAGACAGTTGTAGTCACCAAAGTTGAAACCCAAAATCTAAGTAGAAAATCAACCACGAAGTTTGTTTTCAATTTTTTTTTTTTTTTACAATTCTGTTTAAAACTATCTTTGGACAACCATTAAACTAGATAAAATAAAAGTTGCGTTGATTCATAAGCAATTTGTCTGTTATCTGATTATATTTGCTTATACCAAGAACGTTTCTTACCCCTTGAACGGAAAGTAACTTAGAATGCTTCTGCGAGTTGTAGTACTATTGTGTAACAATCTGAGCGCAAAATTATTAGGGTGGCCGTGCAATCGCTCGTTGTACCAGTTAGTTACCTTATGGAGTTGCTCTAAAAAAACTGTATGTACATTGAGATCTCTATGTAATGTAATATTTTATTCTGCATGACCTGAAACATTTTTATATCGATTAGTTGATTGTTGTACATAACACTTTAGACAGCTACCCTAGCTCTTCGCAAAACTCATGCACTTGCTCGAAGTAAAAGTCTGCTTTGTGGTGTACGCAAACTTTTTCGAGCAAGTGAATACTGACTTGTCACCAATAATGCAGATGTTTCATAGTTCAAATCAGTCAGTAAACTCATTTAAATATATCTGAGGGCTGCGTTGCTCCGATCTGGGTTATTCGCTAGAACAGCTGTGTCCTCAGCTCACGTTTCAAGCAACTTGTTTTCGACATGTCTGCTGCGTAGATGGTACACAGCACCGGCCCCCAACACGCTACCCTGTGTAATAACTGCACATATTGGACGTATAGTAGAGTCCTGATTGATATAACAACAACGCTGAACGCAAGGTAAGAACACAAAAAAAGGGGTAAAATAGTGCTGGAAGGCATTTCTTCAGCTTGAACAGGAGCCGATGGTGCCAGAGCCGATCAAGCACTTGCATCACATCAAGGAATACAGCACTGCAGTTTTGAAAGTTTTTGTTATGTGGGAATCATATGCTATCACAAATCATTATTGCAAGGTGGATGAACCAACAATAATACATATTGATGTATTAGTTTGATTCGTCTTGATGGTTTTAAACATATTGATGTATTAGTTAGATTCGTCTTGATTGCGGGAATGTATATCATAGTATATAGCTAGCATAGTATATAGCTATAGAATAGTATAGCTATATTTTTATAGAATAAACGTATGAAAATACTCAAGACTTTTATATTTTGCGGAGACTAAGTTTTCATGTCACTGAAATAAATACAAATAGCAATCCATATTCAACAACTTTGTAAACACATAAGCAACAAAAATTTTACATTTTACAATGAATTTGTTTAATGACACCAAACACCAATATTGACAGATGCACGTATTGCAACTCTACTCTAAATTCGGAGATAGACTCTAGTACTAATCTAAAGTGAATATTTATTTCAGTTACAATATAATGATGATTATAGATCGTGCGAAACGTCTTAAATCTTCGTTTCTTGATTACTTTAAAGTGCAGAAGTTTCTAATTAAATCGAGGTATATATACTTACGTCTGAAAAAAACTTCTACGAAAACTTAAAGCAAATTTATGATATGTAGGCGGCGTCATATTTCTCTATATGATATTTCACTGAATTTTTCTTCTTCTCTAAAAACAGTTATCAAATTTCGCTAGATTCTTTTAAAAAAAAGCTATGATACCAGTGCTTTACCATCATTTTTACTATGAATAGTATCATCATCAATAAATTTCGAAATTTTTTATAAAATAAAATTCTCATTATTACAAATAATCGAATCAGTAATCGTTTACATACAATTTTTATAATAATTTTCAAGTTATGTTGTTGTTGCTGTGGTTTTCTTATGTTGTAATGATTACTGTTGTAGTTTTTCAACGTATTTAGTTGCTGCTGCTGCTGCTTATGTTGTTGTTGTTGTAAACTAAGTGTATTTCTTGCTATACTCGTATAGTAGTATGATCTTGTTGCAATATTAAATATTGCTTGAAGCATTACAAAAATATAATCATCATCGAGATACATTTTGTGCAGAAAATAAAAGAATGTATATTGGCTGCACTTGTGCGCGAAAGTTTAACGATTGGGAATTGATGGATTTAATTAATTAGGAGCGAGTTTGTCAAAATAGTATTTCTGAGAGTGTGCAAAAAATATGCCGAGCACAAAAATCATTAAAAATTTCAAAATCGTAATTTTACTCTTTTGGTATTTGTTTCGTTTGTTTTTAGCATAAATTGATAATAGTTGTTGTTTCTTTTTTGTAGTTTGTTTTTTTTTTTGTTTCTTTTAATATATTTTTATCAATAGTTCTAGAAAAAGCTAAAACAAATGTTTTTCTCGTTTTTTGTTTGTTTTTTTACGTTTTTTTGTTTTGTTTTTTTTTTTTGTAGTAATGCTTGTGGTTTTGCTTTATAAGTTTTGTTGTTGTTGTTGTTTTTCGTTACTGCAAAAAATTGAATGTGTTTTGTTGTAGGTTTTTGTTTTAGCATATAATATATTTATATATAATATATTAAAAATTATTTTGTTGCTGCTTGTTGTTGTTTGACGCACATACAGTTGTTGTTGTTAATTTTTTTCAGAGCCTTTGGAGAAAATGTTTCCTTTTTTTATATTTTTTGTTCACTCTTCGAACTTTGCTTGTGGATGTTGAGCTCTTCTTATTTATTTTTTATTTGCTGCTGCTGTAGTTAAATGGGTGTTGTTGTTGTTGTTGCTTATTGAATTTAAATCAAATCGGCAATATTAGCAGGCATTTCCTCAATGGTAGTATGATAGAATTGTTCAATGTCCTTAAGGATACGTCGATCATCATCAGTAATAAAGTTAATAGCAACACCCTTGCGACCGAAACGACCACCACGACCGATTCTAAAAACATTTTCAAAACATTAGCATTTAATTAAATTTATTAGCTTGTTTGTTCAGCAACACTCACCTATGAATGTAATTCTCCCTGTTCGATGGCAGATCATAATTGATGACCAGCGACACCTGCTGCACGTCAATGCCACGCGCCAACAAATCAGTTGTAATCAAGACACGGGAAGAGCCCGAACGGAATTGTTTCATGATCACCTCACGATCACGCTGTTCCATATCACCGTGCATGGCAGAAACGGTGAAGTTATGGTTGGTCATCTCCTGAGTAAGTTGATCGACCTGCACATCAAAATAAAATACATTAATTAATACTGCTCGCTCAATATTGCGCTCTTCTCAACATTATCATCAATCACACATACCTTACGTCTAGTGTTACAGAAAATCACGGATTGGGTTATGGACAGCGTATCGTACAGATCGCAAAGTGTGCCCAACTTCCAGTTCTCTTGCTTAACATTTACATAAAACTGCTTGATACCTTCAAGCGTAAGTTCCTCCTTCTTGACCAAAATGCTGACTGGATCACGCATAAAACAGCGACTCACTTCCAGCACATCTGGTGGCATTGTCGCAGACAGCAGAATAACTTGTACATCTGGTGGAAGCATCTTGAAGACATCCTGGATTTGATCCTTGAAACCACGCGATAACATTTCATCGGCCTCGTCCAAGACGAACAATTTAATATTCTGCGTACGCAACACCTTACGATTAATCATATCGTAAACACGGCCGGGTGTGCCGACAACAACATGACAACCTGATTCCAGATTGCGTGCATCCTCACGCACGTTTGTACCGCCGATGCAGGCATGCGAATGCACCTTCATGTACTCGCCAAGAGCCATGACAACGCGTTGAATTTGCGTAGCCAACTCGCGAGTTGGTGCCAAAATCAATGCCTGACAATCGCGAATGGACGTGTCGATCTGCTGAAGGATGGCAATCGAGAAAGTAGCGGTCTTGCCGGTACCTAAAAAAAAAAAGTAGTAATAATAATAATAAATTAGTAAATAAAAATTAAATGATGACATTAGTTAATAAGCTTCTACACTAAAACTTTATGGAGAAGAAATCATTAAAGGAAAATGAGGCTGGTACGGTAACATAGTTTACGCCAAGGCCAATGGCTCGAATAGGATTAATTAGGTTAATTAATGCAGTTTATATTAGGAATAACATGTGAATTGCTGAATTAGTTTCAACAAGGTGAAAATATAATAATTCAGTAGAATTTGGCGGAATATAAGAGCACGACACAAACAAATTTAGTTTAGTTTTTACTCTAAACAAAGTGAACTATATAATCAATGAAACGAGTATGTATTCCAATAAAGATTGTCTATCCAACAAGATACTGCTACAACAAATCGTCCGGGGCCATGGGACCAAACCTGAAGATTCTTCTTTGGCAAAGGTTCGACACAAAGTCGATCGAAGTACTCCATCAGTTGCAAAAACAACCAAAGAATTTGCGCGGCCAATGGATAGCCACACTGTAAACAATGAACGAAAGTGCATTGTTCCTGAAATATATTCATAGTAAAAAACATCGTTTTAGAGAAGTTATAATGTTTAAAAATAATTTTCAGCACAAATTTGCTGTCGCTGCGTTAGAAAAGTGAAGTACGTAGGTTAGGTTGTAGTTACAGATGCGTCGTAAAAGGTCCAAATAACAATTCTCTTTTAAAAGTGAAGAAAAGGCTTTTTCCTTCAAGAACCATTTGGAAGACTTCCAAAGATCTCTGATATGTCGGTAAGGAAATAAGTTCACACATTTGTGTAGCTAGTTCTGGAAAGTGCGGGGCACTGATATAGTGAATGCTGGATGCTTCTACTTCTTTGCTATTATCATAGCTTCTACCATAGTCGATTGATGAGGACCCCAGTCTACTGGCGAGTTTGCTTAAAATACAATGGTCTGTGATCTCTACTTTGTTCATACTCAGTAGGATTTAAGTTCTTTTAAAGTTTTATTTTGGCTATACTGGACCACCATCGCTTCTTCGCAGTGGCAGCTATGGCATGCTGCTTGCTTGCCGACAGAGGCACCACAACCATGGTCTTGTTCTGAAGAATATAGATCGTGGTGCCTTGTCTTGTAAGTTCATCTGATTTACAGTTGCTCTTCTCTATAGAATTGTGTCCCGGTGACAAGAGGAGGTGAATACTTTTCTTCTCCGCCAACTCAGTAATAGTCTTTGACTTTATTACGCATGAACCAAGGGCTGTAAGAGCTGCTTGGCGAGCTAAGTACATGTAAACCAGTTTATATTTGATCGTAGACGATTTGAGCTACATCATTGCTTCCTGCATAGCAGCGACTTACGCTTGATAGACGCTCCAATAGTCAGGTGAAGTAAAATTGTTAAGACTTTTATTAGTTAATGGGCGTTTTAGAGCTTATACTATATAAAAATTTATCGAGAACAGCTGATACAACAAACATAAACAGACGAACATGTTAACTTATCCAAAAACTATTTATACACTACAAAAGATTTGGTAGCAAAGTTCAGTACAAGTGCACTGACAAGAACGAATACTAGTTAATATGCTGCAAGCTTATCAGCAAAAATATACTTTTTCAATATGTTTCATTGTGTAAACTTCACAGAAACTATATGTACATACGTGCATTTGCCAGAAATATAGTAACTTAGTTTGAAGTGAATAACAAAAGCGCATACGATTTCAAAAATTTGAGTCATTAAATGCACGACTGCTCGATCTAATTACAACAGCTGTTTGAAACGTCTGGTCTAGACTTATTAAAATATGTAATAGAATATGAAATTCAATTTCATTGAAAATAAACTTTATAAAACGAAAACTTGAAGCTAGCTAAGCTCTTTGGAAGAGAGAGATAGACTGCTACTACAATGCAATAAATCATCAAATAGTTTGGAATTAGTTCACATAGCACATTCATAGGAAAGTACTTAGGTACAACAAAACTATGTCAAAACCAACATTAAATAAACACAGCAAATATAGCAGTTCAAGACGCTTAAATCTATGTATAAAGAAATTCAGATACTATCGCGCACTCGCTTGAAGAATTCATAAATATGCGAAAAATAGTAACAAAGCAGAATACAAAAAAAAAACTGAATGAAGAAATGCGACAAAAGCCAAGCGTGCAGAATTCAGAAAAAAAAATACTCAAAAATGCCGAAAAACAAGAAAGAACGCTGCAGTCGAGTGTGCACGACTTCGAGATATCCTGTACCATGTCGAAGTCACTTTATTTGAATCATAAATTTCTATGAGATCTATATGCCGATCTTATAAAGACACCAAAGTTTCTAGCTTAACTAATAAAGGAAGCAGAAGAGTGAAAATAACAAAATTTTAAGGTTCTATCCCTTATAATCTGCCAGATATTGCCGCTCAAACAGATGTTCGTACGGACATGTTTATATCGACTCGACTTTTGTTGCTGTTCAAGAATATATATACTTTATAGTATCTACCACGCCTACCCTTCAGCTATTACAGAGATTCGCACAAACTAAATATAACCTTTTAATCTATGGGTACAAGGTATAAAAAAATGATAGCACCCACAGGCGTATTTTCGCACTGATGTTGTGTCAGCAAACCAAACTGTAGGACTTGGGACACTGATTTTTCCATACGTCTTCGTATGCATCCATACATTCTACTCGAGCGTCTGTGTGTTGTGTATTTTGGAGTGACTTCGCCGCTGTTGCGTTCAACGGCTACCATCACTATCGAGACTGGCTTTTTGTGGCACAAATTGCAAGATATCGATCACAATTGGGGTCTTACTTCAACAAGACGACGCACTGAAGAATAAATTTTACGCCAACACAATCCTCAAATAATTGAACACTTGCAACAAAAGCTCAACTATTGACAAAGTGCTCAAGAAATGGTGTTCCAGAATGAGCAACTGCCGAGTTTGCTACCTCAACGATAGCGTTTAACATACTTAATGGAAAGAAACATTGTATCAGATACAGTAAAATTTGTTGCGAAAAATTCTATTTTTCGGTTAATCATTGCTTATTTATAATTAAATATATAGATAGTCCAGCCATTATATATGTATTTTATCTGACAAAAGGACACCTCTATAATATGAACCACTTTTTAAACAGTATGCTTTTCTCCAAACCATAAACTGATGTCCACTCATCTCTTGTAAAGAGTATAACAAAAATTATTTTGTATTTCTATCAATTTTGTAGACCGAGTGTGGGACTTTCGTATTCATATTGACGGACAGAGTTTAATAGCTAGAACGCTTTTACGCATTCAGCTGATCGAGAATATCTAGACTGCAAATTCAACAAAACTAATATACCCCTTGGCATTTGTGCGTGCAGTGTATAATGAAAACAACAAAGCGGCAAAGAAAGAACGCTCGTTGCTTCTAGGTAGCAGCAACATTGTGCCGCAGCGTTCGACAGCGGGACAGACAGACAGACAGACAGACAGAACAGAAAAGTGGCGCGCAAGCGTAAACCTAACTAACTAAATAAACACGGCACAAGAGAGATGAAAGAAGCAGAGAGCGTCTTTTGAAGCTGATCGTGCCGGCGACTGTAATTGAATACACACATCAATGGTAGTGCTGCTGCCGCTGCCACTGCCAGCGCCAGTACCGGCAAGCGGCAGCAGCAGCTGAGTCAGCCTTTTCAATTTCTTTGCATTGCAGCACAAAACTGAGAAAGTGTTAATGAATAATTTTTTGTTGTAAAATTTCTTTGCCAGGGAATTGTTGTTATACTTGTATATGTTTGACATTTGTCCAACTTACCAGATTGCGCCTGGGCAATGACATCGCGTCCCTTAACGCAAGGAATGATGGCACGCTGCTGTATGGCCGATGGCTTCTCAAAACCGTAACCATAAATACCGCGCAGCAATTCCTCGCGCAAATTCATATCATCGAAATTATCGTACACCTCGTGCCAGGTGGATTCGATGACACCCTCGGGGTCCATGCCGGTGGGTCCTTCATTAGCAATGTCACTTCGATCATCCCTGTAGTGGCAGCACAGAGAAAAAGAGAGCAAAAAAAAAATATGAGAAATTGAAAATCAGTAAGTAAAAAAAAAAAATTATTTTTGTCAGCCGTTAATATATTTTTTCACTACTTTTTTATATATATATATATATATATATATATTTTTTTGTGGTTATGTGAATAACAAATTCAACGCGACACCATTACGTACATTGCTACCGATACAAAAGTGACTATTTAAATAAAATTTATTATAAATTGCGGCGATTTTAGCGCCGGTTGCTTAGTAGTAAATGATTTTTCTCAAACTATTTTCTTCTTTTTATTTTTGAGAAAGACAAAATTTTCATTCGTCTTTACTCTGTGTAATATCGTCGACGTCTGACTGCTGCTGTCGGTCTTGCCGTGTGGCTTTCGTAAAATTTTCACGCGCACACAGAAAGAGAGAGAGAGAGAGCGGTTTTTTTTTTGCTATCTGTTGTGCACTTTGTGACTTTGAACAGAGAGCAAGAAACAAACGTGCGAAAGAGTAAAAAATAAACATAACAGTATACACTACAATGTGAGCAAAAGGGTGCACTATATGTACAAGAGCGCATATGCTCATATTTTAACCACTTTTCAAGTGCAGTGTTGCATTTGCACAGTTGTAGATAAATCAACGTATAGTAGTAGTTTATAAAGATTCTACTACTTTTTCTGTTTTCCAAGGTAGTAACATTTTAAGGCGTGTGTTTCAGCATGTGTTCTATTGTTGTTGCATGCAAGAGCAGAGAGAGAGACAACATTTGCCGCTTATATACTACTAATATACTGCAAATGCGCTACAACAAAAAGCCGCTTATATACTCGAATGTCATGTGTGTATTGGTGACGAAAAAAAAAATTACCCCACTACTTTTAAGCAATCGCACGTTTTGTGCTCTTTTCCATTTTTTTTTTGCAACAAAAATAACCGCAACAAATCACAGTGAAAATTGAAAAAAAAAAAAAATTTCTATAGCAACAAAGAATATGACTCAAAAGATTAACAAAAAAAACTTGAGCAAGCAAAGACAATGAAGTAAATGAGTCAAAGCATGCAAAAGTAATGGCGCGTGCAGCGCGGGTGTAGATGAGTGCACAACTAGCAGCTGTATCAAAGTGTGAAAGAGAGCGTCATACGAGGCAAAGTGGTTGCTGGAGCAGCAAATGAAATCAGGGAGCGCATTCGTGTGTGTGTGAGTGTGTGCGACAGAGCGAGCGTAGGCAGTGTCTAAAAAAACATTCAAATCAAAAGAATGCACGATGAGCAAATATTTATTTTTGCAGCAAATAGCAAATTCATTATTATTATCGCATGTTTTTCTTTTACTTTTTGTTTTCTATTATCTTTTGCGCGCGCAATATTTATAAATTAAAAAAATGTGAACACAAAACGAGTGTCAGTGAACTTTGCTTTACTTTGCAGCGCTCTTTTGCCATTAAAAACACATACAATTAAATTTATGACTTATTTTGTCGTCATATGAAATATGTCTTCATTTCTTTATAAATTCTTTTTTTTTTTTTGTACTTCCAGCAACAATTAAGCATTGCGCCATAGAATTCCGCTCTTCATCATGCTTTCTCTCACACAAACACACACAATCGCACATGCACTCACGGTCACCGCTCTCTCTCTCTCTCTCTCGTCATCTTCTCCACACCACCATACCATAACGACTTCGTCTTTGCTTTTCCATAAAAAATTTTTTCGTTTGCAACAATTTTAAATTTTCAAAATAAGTTTTTTACGTTTAATTTCACTTAAACTTGCTTAAAATGTATACGTGTAGATGTTGAATTTGTTGTAGTTTCATTTGTTATAAGTTTTAACGTTTAATTTATTGAAAATACTAACATTTTTTTGAAAATTGTTTGGCACTTTTTATACACGTGCTGATTCTGATTTGCTAAAACAAAGCGAAAGAAGGCTCCATCTTGTTCGTTTTTGACACTTGGTAGCAATTTTTTGACAGCACCGTTAGTGTTGAAAGCGGAAGCGCGAAACGGTGAGTGTGTGAAATAGTGTTGTAAAAGACGCTTGACTGACTATATTTGCACTGCTTACTCTAATAGCTAAGTCTGTGTAAGGCGAGGCATAACTGAAAATATTCATATGAACGCGTTTGCACGTATATACATTACCGCGAGAGCAGTTAAGATATAGTAGTACTGTTGCGCGCGTACTTTTTTAAGTTTTAAATTTTTAATGTAAATATCGATGCTGTGTTCTTAATTTTTTACTAAAAATCCGCTGAATCTGACAACAGACAAAAATTCTACACAAAAAAAAAAACAGCGAATGGTTGCGAAAAATTCCAATCTAGTAACGTATTGTTTGTTCCGCAGGTTTCAGGTTTGTATATGAATAACTTTTCTGTTAGAGTTAATGTAAACTTGCAAGATTTGTTAGCTTCTTATGGATGCATTATTCACATAAATATAAACGGGCCTGTCCTGCCCACTTTTAGAGGTAGCCCCATGCAAACGCAGCATCCACTTTTGAGTTTTACAGATTAGGTTTTTTATTCCTGTGTTGGAATACATAACTAAGATAACAAATTTACAAAAACAATTCGTATTTATTTTGTTTTATCGAATATGTTTGAATTAAATCAAGACTTTTGAAAAATTTAATTGTTTTAAAACATATAAAATATGAATCCAATTAATAATAGCAAATATTATAAGAATTATATACTTACAACAATAAATATATGAGCCATTGATAACTTAACTATCTAGCGTGCTGCCAGGACTTGGCTTCAACACCCGCTAGATCTAAAATTTCTTTAAATTTCAATTAAAACATTTTTTTTTTTTTTCATTGAAAACATCACAAATGGAGGCCAACTTTGTATGGGGCTACTCCTAATACTGAGGTAGTCGCTTTCATTTAATATACTTTATTTGAAGAGCAGAGTCACAATATTCAAACTTGAAGTCCCAATTTTTATAGTCTCTCTTGTAATCTCGTTGTTCAAACAGATGGTCAGAGGGACAGACGGACATGGCAATATCGATTCAGCTTCGTATGCTGACTAAGAATTTATATATTGTACTTTGTAAGATCTGCCACTGCTTCTTCTGCCTGCTACATACATTTGTACAACTTAATATTATCTTTGAACCTATGGGTACAGTGTATAAAATTATTTAAGCGTTCCAAGCATTGCAAACGCTACAAACACTCAAAAAATCTAGAACATAAATTGAAAAATAAAAATTGCTGGCACATTGCGAATCAAATAGTGTCTATTTCTTCTCGAATATTGGTCTTTACTTGCGAAATCGTTATTAGATTACTTCAGTAAACTTGAATTTTGATGTATCCTATTTTGTCTTGTGCTGTAAGATCTGGAAAAAGTGAAACTTCTTTAGCATCGTTGCCATTTGAAAAGTCGATGAAACGAAAAAGTGCAACTAAAAAGAGACAAATAGGATTTAGCCTGAGAGAGAGTGAGAGATAGATTATTTTGCACTATGTTGATAAATTCAAAAAGGTTTGTGAAAATACTATAAAAATCAAATCGCTCGAAGTTCTTTGGCATGATTAATGGAAAAAGATCGAAATTTCCCTCCCATAAATCGAAACAATTTTTGAACTTATGACAACACAAACGTGTGGTAGTTTGGAGTAGGACGATAGATGGCACAGAACTGTGGTGAGTGTAGCGGTAGCAACCGAAATATCTTCATTAGAAAGCCGAAGTCCTTAGCAGCCAGCGCTTTAGTCATTAGTTAGTGTTCATTTTAATTATATCTAACTTTAATATAAATAAATAAATAACCTTCACTAGAAGATCGTATCGATAGATCAAGAAAAGGATATTTATCTATATTTATCTCATTCTTTTTTGAAGTTTCACCTCTGCCGTGTGTGAATTGCACATACACACAGGATTCGCTGTGATTGTTTTGTTCGCAAATATGTGATTATACTACACAATTTTCGAAACTATGAAGTACAAATTTCTAATTGTTCCTCACTGTTTTGCGAACAACTTTGTAAGTAGCTCGATTACTTGTCCCTCACTATATCGCTACTCATTTTGCTTGACTATATTACCCTGCACACTCACAATATTGAAGCTTTTCAGGGCATGCCAACATCTAATAAGTAGCACCAGATTTCTACACTGTAACATACACAAGGGTACTGTGTAGGCGCAGTCCCGATTAAAACACATGCAATTAAATTGATCAAGATGGCCAAGATACGTACTAAGTTCATCATGGTGCATACCTGCAATCAGCCTTTTCAGCCAGATTCTCCTGTTCCGGGAGTCCTCTCCGGATTCTGAAGATATAGGTGAGCTGTGGAGACACACCTCTTACTCCATGGATACTGTTACCAAACAGGTAATTGGGTAGCACACCAGACAGGTGACGAACACTTGGTATGATGAGGAGTGTCGCCAAGCTACTACTGCAGTGTGCAGTCGAGAGCAAAGTAAGTTGTTAGAGAGCGATATCGTGAGAAACGGAGAGTGGAGAAACGCCATTTGAGATGCATTAAAAAAATGAAGAATAACAAAGAGGCAGATGCGCTTTCCTACGTGCGGCCTTGAACGATCGACGGTTGCAGAGCCACCTTAGTGAAGTGAACTTATTTAAATAATTTAAACTACATGTTATTAATTTGATATATGGTCTTTGGAATCTTAGTAATTATTATTTTTTGTCCAAGAATTTTGATATTGATCGGTACCGTTCCGGTATACCGAAACTAAAATCCAAGAATCGTACCGAAATCGAAATAAATTGGAACCGGTATAGAATACGTACCAAAACCGAAAACCATTTCGGCTTTATTCCCTCGAATATATATACTTTATGGGGTCTGAGAAAAAAAGAAAAACTGTCAGACAACTTAAAAACTAAAAAAAAAACAAAAGAAAAGGAAATAAGAAAAAAACCCTGTCAGGCAGCTACAAAATAAGCTACTACGGAGTATTTTAACTTTAATAGAAAGAGATTGTTTTATAGTTACCAAAAGTATCGGGAAACTGTGTAACACTGCTACTTCTTTCATTTTATATTTGCCAAACAATAAATAAAGAAGTAACTACACAATTTTTTCGTTGTTGTTTTTCAAATATGTATTGAATATAAACGTTAAATGTGGAAAATGGATGAACTGGTGGTAAAACGCAAGCAATGCACGATGTTGGTTATGTTTCATAATTTGAACGCACCCAGTAAATTTTTCTGCCCCGGTTAGCCAAATTTCTTCTCTATAAACAATGCAAACCAGCAAAGTAAAGAACATTTCAAATTTTAAACGAATATTGAGAAAAGAAGCCTATAAAACAATGTCTGTGGTATTTTTTTGTATATTTGACTAAAATCCAAATGGTTTGTTTTAGTATATTTTTTTGCATTTTCGACACACTGGTTGCAAGAGTGAGTGAAAAGTGTGAGTTTCAAGTGAACGATTTTTGCGGCAGCCGCCTTTCAGAATAGCTCGTGCCATAATTGTGTGAATATTAAAGTATTATTATATGCAAATAGTGTAAAATTGAATTGAAAATATAAACTGCCTAAAGTGAAGCATAAAATAAATTATGAAATCTATGCGCAAAGTGGCATTTACTGCCGCGCCATACCATGCACGCACGCACACACACAGACGCATGGCAAGATTTTTTTTTGCTGCTGCAGCAGACATGTTTATACAGATGTGTGCGTGTGTGTGTGGTGTGCACAATTGCCGACGCATTTTTGCAAAAAAAAAAAAAAAAAATTACAATTTTTAAATTAATTGCATATTAAAATATGCCCAAATTAATAATTAAACTCGTTTAGAGTATGTATGTGTGTGTGTATATATATGTGCCGTATCTATTTTTAATATATGACCGGCGATTCATATAGTCAAAATTTAACTATATACATATATATATATATATATATATATATATGCATATATATACGCGTTGACTCATCTCACTCAAATACAAGAAACGTACACGGTGCCATTTCTTTGTCTACTCGAAACATTTTGACTGCTATGCAATTTGTCTCTTTCACACTTAAGCATTTCTCCAGTGTTAACTGTTCAACTCACTCGCAAATTGAGTTTAACTCAAATTTTCATTTTACTCATTTATGGGACTGTCAACGACTTATGTGCCTTGTGCTTGCCAGAGTTGTTGCATTCTCTTTTGTCTGTTTAAGCTGTGCACGTCGTTGTCGTCGTCGGACGTATTTGTTGTGTGTTCGTTGCGTTTGACGGTTTGCCGTGTCGTCTCACTACACTACTATTACTACTACCACCACCACCAAAACCCCCCTCGTCAACGGTTGTGTGTGAGTTTTGAACTAAAGAAAAAAAAAAAATTTTTTTTTTTCGTTTTATTCAACCCAGTCGTCTTTGCTGCTGTGTTGGCTGTAACGAAAAAAAAATACAAATTTGTAGAGGAAGAAACGAGACGAAAAGCAGAAAAATAATTCAAATTAAATTTTTTGTCCATTTTTGGCTATATATATATATATACATATATATTTGGTACTGATATTTTGCGGCGGCTTTTGTGTGCAGAGCAGCTTAATTTTTTTAGTAAAATTGTGTAAAATTAAAAAAAAATATTTATAATATGTGTTTTTCATTAAATTTTTATTAAAATGCATTTTTCTCTCTCTCCATCTAATCTTTACATTCTCGTTGCAGTTTTTTAAACAATTAAATTTTCTACACGGATTATTAGTAAACGTCGTCGTCATCACCGTCGTCGTTGCTCGTTCTTTGTCTACAACAAAATTTGGCGTGTTGTGCGAATATACATTTAAAAAAAAGTATAGTTAATTCTCGCGGCTCTCTAAAACCGAAATAAATTCTTAAATTTCTAATTAAACCTACAAGAAAAACAACAACAAATAACACAACATGAGCTGGCAAGATTATGTCGATAACCAACTTTTGGCCTCGCAATGCGTTACCAAAGCTTGCATTGCCGGTCACGACGGCAATATCTGGGCTCAGTCCAAAGGCTTTGAGGTGAGTAATCCAATATAAAAAAAAAAAAAAAAAAACAGTAGTATACGCTGTTAAAACTTATTGAAATAGTCAAAAAGCAGCAACTCTTGGCTTATAGGACTTTTAGCCGGATTTTATTTCATTGAAAAATCGCCGCCAATTTTGTATACGTTTTTCTTGCTACAAGTTCAAGGGTGTGACCCAACAACAACAACAACAAGAAACAGCCGTGTGAGAGCAAACAAAAAAATATATACAAGTATTGGTGTATAAATGTCTAGCATATACATGCAAACGCAATAACGACTGCTGCTATACATAATGAACAAATCTAATGTATATAAAATTGCATATACGTATCTATATATATATATAAACATAAAACGAAATCCCACCACCACCACCATCATTAACAACAACAACTAAAGTTTGTAAAACTCCCACCCCATTACACTAACAAAAAAAAATAAAAAAAGGAACGTAGACACAAAGCGCAAAACGAAAATATGAATGGAGTGGTGGGTGTCATTCAGGCGAAAGTCAGTGCATGCTCTCTGCTACACACACACACACACATACTCCCAAATTGAGTTTGGCGTGTGCTCTCTTCAACTGTCAAAATGATAAACACACACAAAAAGAGTGACAGTTTTTGAGATGCTCATAGCAAGTGTGAAGTCCAAGAGCAGCCAATTACACTCATCAATTTCTTCAATTACACGTTTTTCTCGTTAGGTTTTGTAAATTTACCCAAAAAAAAAAAGAGTAAAGTTTGGCGTGCATTGGAAACCGGCTTATTTTAATTAAATAATAAATAATACATAAATAGTGAGTCAAAAAAGTATTGGCATACGACAATTTGCTTTAAACTATCTATTAATAATTATTTATACATCTTTATTTGATGTAGTTAGTATGATTAGTACATTTTCAATAAATTACAATCAAATATGTCCCGTTATCTCATTCCCAATTCGAAATAGTACAATAAGAAAAAAAAATCGTTAAAAAAATATTTAAAAACAAAAAAAAACAATTTATTTTGACACTATGCATCTTCTAAAATTCTTTGGCCGCTTTACTTATTCTATGCATAATTATTACAAAGTAGCAAAATTTTCAATTGATCTTCATTTCGAAACAGAATGCGTCAAATATTCAGAGGTACAGTACAAAAAGTCTTTAAATTGCTAATAAAATATCATGCAGTACAAAAATTATATCGGGTAAAATTGGTATTATAGAGCTTATATACGAGAGTCCAAGACAATTATATAATAACCAGAAAATTAGCGCAAAAGTGCGCTTCTTGGTTGATAAAAATAAAAAAGAGAGCAATTAAACGACAAAAAATTACGACACTACTAGGAGCAGGAGCCGACTGTACGTCGAACACTAAATAAGTTTACACAAAAACTAAGAAAAAACTAAAACTTTTCGCTGAACATTTTTTTTTTTATTTGAACATCTCAAACGATTCTTCTGTCAATGTAAATAGTTGACAACGCAACTTAACTTTGACATGCTGGTATAAGAAGTCATAGGGTGCCAAATCAGACCGGTCAATAAAATTTTATTCTCCACAAAAAAAAAGCCAAAATAAGACTCGTTGTGTGAAAGCTGGCATTGTCATGATACAAGGTGATCTGTTGATTTGCTGTACATATTCACTTAAGATTTGTGTCAAACAAATGTTTATAGTATACTACTCAGAATAAACCGTCTTTCGATTATTGCATACTACTTAAATCACATGTTTCATTCTTCCGAAAAAACAAGCGAGCATTAACAAATTTCGTTGGCTTTATTGATTCGTTTTGAAAGCCGTAACTTTTCTTTCTGAATCAAAGCATATTCGAGACTCATGCGCTGTCTCTATGCGATGCAGAGAGTTATCTGGACGAAGCATTCTTTTAAATTTTATCAACATTTCTGTGTACAAATTCACACAATCTTTTATTTTGCTCATCGTGGTATCCAATGCATAAACAGCTTTCTCAGATAATCCACATCGCAAGTCGTAGTAAATCGTCGCATGAAAATTTGCACAAGTTAAATCAATTTTACATACATTTCTACATTTTTTAATTCCCTGCAAAGAACATAAGTACTTATCGTCTGTGATATTATGCTGAGTACATACATAAAAACTGATAAACTTTACAATGGGGAAATGTAAAACTTGAAACATTTTCAACATTAGTTTTACCAGTTCCGGATATATGTTTTCACTGCCCTCTCACCATCGTTCTTGCAGTTCAGTCATTTGATAGCGATTTTCTTCATTAACTGCTCAAGGCTTTTACATAGTTAGCTAAAACTCTAAATTAATAAATTAATTGACTAGAGTATTGGTCTCTAGCTATAAGCGGGCTTATATGGAATACTCCGACTATTACATTTATAACAAAAAAGTTTCTCGTTTGTTATAGTTTGTCATACAGATCTACAGTTAACGCAGTAAGTTGTTAGTGATGAATACTAATTGCTTAAAGAATGACAAATGTCAAAATTTTTCCAATTATGAGTTCGATTTATGAAAAAACCTTAAATAACTGACAATAACATTTCCCATAGACTTTCTCAGCACTTTATTTTTACTAGTTTTCAAATGATTACATTTCGAGTCTAATGACATATTTCTCACGCTCCCGATGTGTCATTGAACCGTGAACATTTAAATTTTTTAAGCGCCACAAATAATTCATATTCAGAGTACATTTGTTGTACTGCTTATCAGTTAGATGGAACGCTTAGCAGCATCATCAGCACATCATCATCCTCATCATCATTTGGTAGCCTAAAACGCTACTAGCATGCAAAGCAGCTTATGTATTTTAATAATAAAAAATATATATAGTATAAAATTAGTTTATACGGTGTGTGTTAAATGTATTTTGTTGCTGATGATTCATTGTAGAGAGTACACAATTGGCAATGAACAATCATTCAACTTTTGTTGTTGCTGCTGCTGCTGCTGCTGTGGTTGTTGTTAATGGCACTTCGGCGACGCATTAGTCATAGTCATAGCTAAAATTTGTCGTTGGTATTTTATACGTTGTTATTATTACTATTCAAAATGTGTATTTGATAAATACGTAGTATTGTTGGAGTAACCTTATACACAAGTGCATAGCTCCGAAACAGCTTTTTGTTTTTGGTTGAAGCCAGACAGGCTTCTCAGAAATTCAATCAATACAGCTGCAGTTTGGCGCCTTATTTGAAATTTAAACTTGAGCTGTAATCAGTAATTGAATGAATACCAGCTTTATTATATTGATGTAATTGGAGAGAGGTTGTTTAGTGACGTAAGTTTCTTTGTGCGCTATTGAGAAGTTTCTGGAAAGTGTTTATTAAATAGTGATTAGCAAAAGCTGTTTCCATAAGATATTAAACCAAATGTTTGTTTATCAATAAAATGTCTGTGCAATTTTCTTGAATTATGTTTAGAGTTTCTAGAAAATGTAATTTTCATGAATTATTTTATTCTATGGAGTAAGATATATTACTATTTATAGAGATATTTTAAGCATTAATGCAAATTTTAAGTAGATACAGTTAGATTAAATAGTACCTTGTACACAAGTAATCAATTACGACCAAAGGTTTTTTGAATTTCTAGTTTGAACTGTTCTTTTAGGCAAAAGCACTTGAGTCGACCAAAGATAACTACACTTATGTATGGGTAGATAACAGTGTTAACAATTGAAAACGTGGCCTTCAGTAGTTCTTGAAGCAAACGCCGCCATAACTTTTAATTTAGTTAGTATAGAGTTTTTAAGATAATAAACTGTGCGTTACCCTTTGTTGTAACAACTATATAAGTAAACATTCTTTAAGCTATGTGGTTTTGAAACGATAAAGATTTTAATTGATTTCGTTGTTAAAACCTCAACCATTTCGTTAAGAAATATGTAAGTTTGAGCCACAAACGAAACCAAAATCCAAATTGCACTGAAGATCTTATGCATTGAAATTACGAATTAAATTTACTAGATCTCGTATTTCATATATCTTATTACATATACCGTACTTTTGCCACTCCGAAGTGTGTAGTTTAAAGGCTTCAATATCTTCCTCAGGCATTGAAAAACGTCGTCTGCGGTGATGAATTTATTTTTGATCTGCGTGAACAAAATGAAATTATAGTGTGCCAAATCATTCTATATTTTGAGTACACAAAAAGTCTTATGTAAACCGATGTGTGAGAGCTAGCATTGTCATAGTGAAGAATGATCCGACTACGATTGATTGATTTTTCTCGATTTTCCGAAAATTTCTGGCAAACTAATGGTTTCAGAATTGAACGAACTGCGTTGTTCTAATGGAATAGTTGCGAGATGATAATTTTTTTTCGGAAGAAAACAGGCGACCATTTGCTTCAAAGCTGTTTTGTTTTACGGGCTAATATGCATAGATTAATGATTTGCCATCTGTTACGATGTCATAGACGTGTTTTCAACCACTGTGGCTGTATTTCTGCAACATTTCTTTGCAACAATTGATACGAGTGTTTTTTTGGTCGTTTATAAAATTGTGCGGTATCCAACGAGACTAAATTTTGTCAGACAAATGTTCATTTAATATCGAATGTATGTTCACTAATGACCAAGCAGGTCTCGTAATCACACTGTATGCCACAAGTACAATATCGCAATATCAATATTAGTTCTGGCGCAACACACGTTTTTAGATGTCCATCTTCATGTTTCTGTTCGTTTATACTCGCTATACAAGTCAGACAACTATCAGAGCACTATCTTAACACTCGGATGTTTTTGGTTGCAATTCTATTTTCAGTCTTGCTTATAAACGCTGCTCCAGCTAGACGTATTTTGAACAATATCAGCATATTACAAGGCTGGGTTTAGCACAGATTGCAAAGCAAGATTATAACGGCTGTTTTTTAATAGACGTGCGGTTTTCAAGAAGAAATAAAACGCATATAATTTAATGTTGTGGCCAAGAATTTAGCTTTATTATAAAGATAAGGGTTTGCCATTATGTTTTAAAAATGATTTCGGGCAAGTGAGTTCGAATAAATTTCAGCCGAGAGGTCCAAGTTTCGAAGACTTTTTGCAGCAATTGGAGCCGTATGTCAGCAATAACGCGCCGAATATTCTCTTCCAAGGCGTCGATCGTCTCGGGCTTATCTGCGTAGACAAGCGACTTCACATAACGCCACAAAAAAATAGTCCAGCGGTGTTAAATCGCACTATCTTGGAGGCCACGCCACAGGTCCATTTTCCAATGCAGGCACGAAAAAGTCATTAATCATGGCTGTATAGCGTTCCCCATTGACTGTAACATTATAGCCGGCTTTATTTTTGAAGAAATATGGACCAATGATTCCCTCTGCCCATATAGCACACCAAACAGTGACTTTTTGAGGATGTAACGGCGTCTCAACAATGGCTTGTGGATTATCATTACTCCAAATGCGACAATTTTGTTTATTAACGAACGTACCCATCCAACAAAAAGTGAGCTTCATCGCTGTACAAAATTTTCTGTTGAAAATCGGGATCGGTGGCCATCTCCTTTTGTTGTTCCGGAATAAGTCTATTCATTATGAAATGGCAAACCAAACTGAACATAAATCAAGTGACAGCTTCCCAAAAAACAGCTGCCGAAACAGTGTTGCCAGATTGAAAACCAAACTTCATAAAATTTGCAGTAGATTTCAGTGGCATTGGGTTGTACTTAAATGCACAAAAGCTGAAGGAGAAGAATTACGAATGGATTATTAAATTTTTAATGCATGTATACATTGTTTGGTATATATGAGTTATAAAATATTTCCGAATTAGCATAAACAATTTTATTATAACTTACTACAGAAGAATTACTTAAAAGTCTTAAGTCTATTAGTCAAAGATCATTTTTTGAGCTATTAATTGCAATGTGCAAGTATAAAGTAAGTCTCTCTCTCTCTCTCTCTCTGTCTCTCTTATGTTGGTCGCCTCATTCACCCACTACTTTACATTTGCAGTTTTGGCCCTTTTTTTTGTTAATATGTACAAATGAAATTCTCTTCTCTTTGTCTGTCACTCTCATTGTGCTGCACGACTGTTGCTCTCTCGATTAGCTGTCGCTTGTTTAATCACTCATGCTCTGCATATAACTAGTAACCGGTCTCTTTTTTTGATTGCTTTATCAATGGTTTTCGCTGCTCACTGCGGTTGAATACATAAATAAGTACATACATAGTACATATATATACAAACATATGCATAGATTTAGTTTCTTTGTTGCTCATTGCCTGCCTGCCGGCCCACGCATTTTATAATAAAAAAAAAAAAAAACTTATTTAGCATATAGTTTTATTAAGCTACATTTATCTTTTGTTCAAAGGAAATGGTGTGTGTCATATTCCTTATCGTTTCTTTTAGAAAAAAAAAGAAAGAAAAAATTTCATACATACTTAATTCTTATTTGCTGCTTATTTTCTTGTTCTGCTTGAAATTTTTGTATGCGCGCCACGTTTTCGCATTTTTATTAATCTTTGCTCGTTTCCTTTTTTTGTTTCTCTCACTTCACCACTTTGCTGCCCATTATGCACTTCCTTTTAACTTTTACGTTGTACGCTTTACATGCGCTTTCTTTCGAGTCAGTTGCTAGCTGGCCGGCCTGCTATACTCCAAGTACATGTATATAACATCCTGGTGAGAACGAACTCCATTCATGGTTGGCATTGAAGTTTTATTTTATTTTATTTTTTTTTTTTTGAGAGCGGGAGCGCAACGAACGAGCAATTGAGTGAGTGTGGAGTATCAAAAGTTTATATTGAGTGAAGTGTGCTGCGTGTGTGTGACTTTGCTCCGCCGCGCCCTTTCTGCTGCGGCCGTTTATATACTGCTCGAGATTCTGCTTTGTCACTTTGTTCGTTGTTAGCTAAATTCAGCATTCTGCGAACTGTGAACGTTGAAGTTTTCAGAACCTACCCCCTGCGAAGTTATCGCTCGATTATTTTGTTGTTGGTTTTTAACTGACTGACTGATGTGGTGGCCCGTCCTGTTCTCAACTTATCGCCTGCTGTGGAACACATTTCGAACATATGTAATGCTTTGGCTGGCATAATATTGAAATATCTTTTTGTAATAAAACATTTTTCGCTGTGGTTGTTGTTCTTGTTGTTGCTTTTATTTGCTCTTGCGCTCATATGTAAATTGGTTCGTTTTAAATGTTATGTTTATGTGCAAATAAATTTTTAGTTACTTTTTACTCCGAGAAAAAAAGTATCTTTTTTAGTGCTGCGCTAAGCAAGTCGAGTTTAAGCTTGAAGCTATAAAATTTTTACGCTTGCTGCTGCAATTTTTTGAGGTTATGTATGGTAGGGTCTGTTGAAGATTTTACATATTTATATTAAATAGCTTAAAACATTCTTGACGATGCTTCTATAAAATTAATTTGCTTCAACTTTAGTTCTATTCTTCATAAATGAAATGAACAGAAAAATGTATAAGGCACACGTGTGCCATTTCTCTAAAGGAAGGTTCACACGGGGCCAGATATCACTCAAATAATAATTTTGAGGTTTCTGAAACTTTCCCGCTGTCTGAACATAGCTTTACAATATGCGACTTGAGTCAATTTAAGAATCACTTTGAACATAGAGCCGATCAGTGTGGGCTATGAGTTTGGAACTCTTCCAGAAAATGAATGTTTCGGTTTTAGTAGTCTATGAATTTTCTTTAGAAACAAGATTGACAATTGTAAATCTATGATAATAGCAGATAGCGAACAAAATTATTAATTTACCGTAAGATACTCTGACATATGACCAAATCGTTTCAAATTTGTCGATTTTTTGGCGATATCTTTCTTACATTATCATACGCATTCCTTATGCACCATTCACCGGTGCACGGCTTGATTTTTTTAAAACCATTTTCTATATTAATTTTAACTGGCTCAATATCAGTTATACATTGGCAAATATTTCACATACAAACTCGTTATGAACAGAGAACAATAACAAAAACTTTTTATTAATCTCGAAAGACACCAGTTTCTTCGTACTCAGCTATGTGTTCTCATCAGTTTGCACGACGCCGCACATTGTGTACTGTGTATCATATAAATCTGTATATATTCAACGATAAACGCATTTGATAATGAGTGTGACACGATCAGCAACTTCTCCCATATAAGCCCAAATAAATTATCTGCTTTCAAAGTAGCGCTAATATTTTTTGGAGTGGTCGTGAACTCAACGGTTTATAAATTTTATGAAATATGCAAAGTTTCAATTGTATTGATTGACATTTTCGTCAAATTAAACTAAAAAAAAAAAAAATCGACTTTTTGACGTTTTATAGTGAAATGGACTCAATCAATCAGGCTTTCATTTCAATGTACTAAAACGAGCAAAGCTTCTTTTGTGAACATGAAACGCTAACTGTCGTTCACAAGTTAATTATTGTTAAGCTTAATTAGTTAATACACTAGCTTGTGAATAGTATGTATGTCTATCTCTCCACACCTTTCTCAAATCAGACACACTAAACTTATGCCAGCAAAATTTTTTCGTAATCAAACATTCCCTAAAGCATCACAAATTTCTGTGCCTTGACTGCTGCAAGTCTGTTGCAGGTGTTTCAAACTGTTAAGCACATGACATATCTACAATACCATTTCACATTCGTTATTATACAGCTGAAATTTTTGAAATACAGCATGTAAATATAATCAAAAACAAAAAGGAAGTTTTCCAATTTGCGCAAATTGTCTTCTTTCTTCAGTAAAAGCAATAGCAAACAAAAGTATTATAAATCATTCATCAGAACTTACTCGTAATATCTTTCAGTCCCAACAAACTGCCATCTGGACACTGACTGCAGACATAAAACGATTAAATCTAAAAGATACACTAGGGAACAATTTTTGTATACATTTAACCGTTATCAAACATCCAAAAATCAGTTTCTCTTCCCGAACACAAAAATATGTTCCTTCCGACATAAAAATTCTCCCGAATCCGTTTGGGACACAGCAAAGATAAATCATATACTACCCACAGCCACCACATGAACTGAAACTCGTCACATATGCTGACGATTGCCCTGTCTTAGGGTTCAGACAGAAATATAGAAGAAATTACAAGAAAACGAATACCTAGCAACTGTCTTGAACTTCTTTGCTGTTCAAAATCTATAGCTCTTTTCTGCGAAATCAACTGCAACACTATTCACCACCTGGTTTGCCGCAAAATAAACAAAGTCCTTTCTGGCAGCGCCTGAGGTAAAGATACAAAACCATAGGAAGAATTTTGGCAGCCTATTCTGCTCCAGCATGGACACACTGCATTAGCAGCACTCAGTAGAGCAATTTACAAAAAGCTCAAAACGCGGTCGATTGGGTTTAGGTGCTGCCTAAGGAGACTAAGAAGCTCTGTGTCAAAAAACACTCTGTCTGCAGACCAAAAAATTAGCAAGGACATGTTAAAATCTATGTGTTACCGATTTAATTATACTATATGATTGAGTTGTATTTTGAATGCAAACCGTAGAACAACCTGCTTCAAATTTTAAACCAGGTATGCAAACCGTTTTAAAACCCAAACAAGGCATTCGTTTCCATTTTGAGTGCTACTCCTAAACATAAACCTAACCAGTTCGATTAAAAAAAAAAAAAAAAATAGTTTCTGGAACCAGTTAAGTAAAAAAGCTGTTCGGTTTGGAACGGTTCAACGGTAGTATTTACATTTTGTGGTTAGAGTTACGAGTATAGAATTATGAACCTCTAAATCTGCAAATAAGAAATACTTGAAACAACGGACAGTGCACCTGAACCATTGGTATTTTTATACAAATTTTACGATTTATTAGAACCTCCTACTGATGCTCAAGATATTTTGAATGATTTTAGAAATCCAGTGTAGTTTAAAAGCTTGCAACTTTGTACGTCAATCGCTTGTAATATCTTATTCGCTTTGCGAAAACCTACGGTCAAAACTATTAACTCTGGTCAACTACTACAAGAACAATAACAACAACAAAAACAATAAAATTGGCAACAACAGTAGGCTTGTTACCAACCAACTATTTTTTTCTGGCATATACTTGTATGTACATACATGCATATATACATACATATATATTTTTTTATGCGCTTTCAATGACGACCTTGCTTAGCCAACTACACGAAAAAAAATTTAATACATATTGCGCCCGCAGCCCACTCGACGACAAGTCAGAGTCGTTGTATCTCTATCATCTCCCCTGCTGCTTCACCTTACCAATTGTTCTGCTTTAATGTGTTGGGTGATTGTGGTGTGGTGGAGTGGAGTGGGGTGGGGTGCAATACAGCTGTGCTTTTTATGTCAACATGTTTTTCTTAATGTGAAAATCATTAACAGCAACAAAGGAAAAACTGAGATATCTTCGAAAAGAGCTCGCCTTGCATTGCCAATGTCTGATGACAGACGGCAAAAACTTTGTTCTTTTTTTTTTTCGTTTTGTTTTTTAGAGAGTGAGTAGCCAAATTTCATTTTTTCGGGTAAAAGTTTTTAACATTTTTGTTGTTGTTGTTTAATTTTTATATTTTTAACTCTATCTTTCTCTTGCACGCTTTAAATACTACACATCATCATCATCATCAGATACTTCTACTTTAATATCATCTTCTCTTTTACGTATGTGTACTTTTGTCCGATTCGCCACGCGTAACAAATATCACTTTCATTTTGATTGTATCTGTTTTTTTTTTTGTCTATTTTTTCATTCGTTTTCATTTTTGCTTCAGGTTTGTCGCGTTTTTTTTTTCTTTCGTAGAAAAACTTCAATGATTCATCAAAATTTTTGTCAAAATTGTATCTTTTCTTGTGCAAGGTTGCATCTTTTTTTTGTTTTTCTTCCATTTTTCTATTAACTGTCACTCATTAGAAGCAGCGAATGTAAAGAGAAAGAGAGAGAGCGAGCGAGCGAGATAGAGTACATGCTGATCCTCAAATTTAACGCGCTCTCTCATAGTTAGTTACGTGGATTAAGTTGAAATTCTTGTTCTTGAAATCGTTTTCATCGCCAACGTTTCTTCGACTTTAGTTTTGTATCTTTTGTTGTTGTTGTTTCCGTTGACATTACTTTATTGCTTTGTTGTTGTTGTTGTTTGTTTGTTTGCTGTGTTGACAGTCACAGTCGCGCTTATCAATTTCATTTTTTTTTTGCTTTTCTTTTGCGCAATATGTTCTATACATCTGTGTGTGTGTGCTTCTTGCAAATTTAACACACAGTCAAAGCAACTCAAATACAACTGTATTTGTTCATATATATGTATATATATATATATATATATATATATATATATATATATATATATATATATATTTGTATCTATGTGTGCAATCGCCGCAAACCGGCATGTGTATACATTACGTTTTTTTTTTTTTTTATATATGTACATTTCTTTTATTCGCTTTTAGTTTTTGCATTCTTTCTTTCTTTTATTCTTTCTTTGACATCGCCGTCTTCGTTCGTATATGTCGCCGATATCATATTTGCACAAATTTGAGTGTGACTCAATTCTGAGTGAAAGACAGAGAAAGATAGAGCAAGAGTACGTGTCATTGAGCATTGTGCTAACAGAGCACACACATTATTTACATACTACATTTTCAATAGAAATTCCTTGCGCTTATTAAAAGTTATGCATATTTAATTTCGCAATATTTTATTAATTATTGCGTCGTAATTCTGAAACTACTTTCGTCTTTGTGTTTTTTTTTTGTGCACGTTGCTTACACGTTTTTCATTAATTTTTTTTTTTTTTTTTTTTTTTATTGAAATTTAAAAACCGGCTTTTTATATTTGAGTAAAAAATGCGCAAAGAGAGTAATAAGATAGATGAAGTTTGAATTGTATTGTGCGCGCTCACGTTGCTCATATAACTTGTCAAGCTCTATTTTCTCTCTTTGTCCATAGCGCTTGAGTGTAAAGAAAGAGTGAGAATTTGAGCAGTTTCAGTGTGCTCCATTCAAGCCATCCCTTTTTGTATGTGGTAGCTGAAATATCGCCAAATCACTCTTTTTTTTCTCCCACATTTTTATCACTGCCCTTTTCTGTGCAATATATTTGGTCAAAGTGTTTGGCAACCCAGTTCGTTGCAATCAGTCTTTATATTTGATTTTATATATTTGTATTGGAAAGTAAATATTAAAAAAAAAAAAAATGAGTTAAAAATCATGTAACTGATCTCAGCAGGAAAACGTTAAACAGAAGAGCGACACTAAAAACGGATCTGATTATTTCCAATTGCTGTAAGCTACTCCAGTATGGTGTGATAAGGCAGGCACTAAATTGCAATTAACTTGTAAGAATGCTCGGAACCGTAAACGCCTTGAGAACTATGTATATCACCATACTGAACGATAATAATGGCTGATACAGAGTTTTTTGTGGAACGACCTCAATGAATGTAGAATTTAGGGAAAGGTTAGAATGCGGAATCAAACATGTGTTCTTATATAGCTACCGTTTATATTGTATTGTAAATTAGTGTTGAGCCAAACTGAATTGTATTTAAATGCTACCAGCCGTGCTCCCATTATCGGAATTTACTTTTTCGTATTGTTTTAAAATTATTTTGACGTCAGTTATCGAATTATATTTGTGTTTATTTATGTATGTAAAAACAATTTTATTGAATATATTTCAAATCTCGCAAAGGGATATTGACTTGGTCCGTTCGATAATCTTATGGTTGCCTTATTAATTGGAGGTCAAAATTGTAAAACGCAAAAATAAGAAAAAATGTGAGCATGACTGTATATGTACGTATATCAGTTTACATATTTTCGTGTTAAAGTCTTAATTCTTTTCAATTAAGTAGCCTTTATACTTACATAAGTTCTAATATAATAATAAGTTCAGTAGGCGTAACTTCTCATTAGGTGTATCTCATAGGTATATCTTCTCACAACACAAAATATTTGAACTGAGCACTCAGCTCGTCAATTTTGCTGTCAATTGAAAGTGTTCTCATGTTGCAAATTTAATACAGAAGAAGTTTATGTTTAACATCGTTGTAGCCAATTGAGACTCCACATTTTACGCTTTGTTCAAGCACGTTTCTTTCGCTCTGCAATTTTAATTGCTTTCTTTCAAGAATACCTACAATTATTTGTAACGAATTTCTTTTCGGTTGGCTTTAAATTTTACTTTTCAGTTTGTCTTCTACTTGTGGTAACTTAAATTTGGGTTTTTTTTTGTGCGTGTTTACATAAAGTTCTTACATATAAGTTCTTTTCATTCAACATTTTTGACAGCAAATCAGATAAGAACTCGAAACTGCTCTTCAAAAATCGATTATTTAGACAGAACTGTTATATAGTATGTATTTGAAAGACTTCTAATCAGACTTCTGACTACTAGAACAGCGTCATATGCTCGAAAGAGTTAACTCAATACCAAGCTTCGAAAACAAAATAAAGCAAATACTGAAGCACGCTAGCGGTAGTATAATGGGCTGGACCCCCCGTACATTAGTTATAATTGTACTATATAATTGTACTATATAAAATTCAGTTTATTAAAAAAAACAAAAAACGTTGAGAGCCTAGGAATACCAAAAGAATGATTCGGTATTCTGTATTGTACAGTGTCTTAGGCGCGATTGGTCAACCTCAGCCAATCTCAAATTTCGCTAAAATAAGTTCTTGTAAAATTGTGGTTGTGTGGATTGATGAGAGAAAGTGGTTTTAAACCAATATTTATAGAGCGTACACCTCGAGTTTTGGTGTTCTTCATTCAAATAGTCTCTGTAAAACAGGCATTAAGATGTATGATTGGAAATATATTGCTAGAGCGATTACGATTCGTCTCAACAATGCTGATCACAAATCTTGTATATATGTTTATATATACTTTATAGGTTATCCGACTTCTTCTCGACTACAAACAATACTCATTCATATGTATAGCCTACATATATGCATAATTGTCTGACTGCAGTGTATAAAAACGCATTATATGCTATTTTGTTTTCAAGACTATAATTCTAAACTGTCCCTCGCGCTTATTAATGAGTTGGCAATATGGCGTTAATGGTGGTTGGTGGCTATCGACAAAACTCCTTTGATCTGTCTGTGTATAGCTAAATTATGGTGGTGGTGGCGTCCAACTTAAAATTTTTTTTGTATTTTTGAACAAAGCACACAACTCGACTGGCTTTGGTTCATCAATGCAAACAAGGAGACGTTTTAACAAAGCGAAAAATGAAACCTATAGGACTAACCAACCAACTGCCTGCCTGACTGACTGACTGACACACGCCGGCCATGCGTCGACAACGACGATGTCGGAGTGAATATATTATAATGACGCATACAACAAATTAATGAACGGACTAAACACACACACACACACACACATACATGAAAATTTATGGTTAAGGCGTGCTTTTACTGCTGTTGCACTTTTCTTATTGTTGTTGTTGTTGTGTTTGTTGTTGTTGTGGGGTGTGGTATTTTAAATATTTACTCTAATAAACATTCTTTTTCATACAACAAATAAGCCCTAAACTTGATTTTCTTCCCCTATAATGCGTTTGAAATTTGCCTTTTGGGTTTTTTCTTTTTTTTAATAATTTTCTATAATTTCTTTGTTTATTTTATAGGTTACGAAGGAAGAATTGGCTAAGCTGATTAGCGGTTTCGACCAACAGGATATACTCACCAGCAATGGTGTAACATTAGCCGGCCAAAGATACATCTATCTCTCCGGTACAGATCGTGTTGTGCGCGCCAAGCTCGGACGCAGTGGCGTGCATTGTATGAAGACAACACAGGGTGAGTTTATTTATTTATTTATAGACATATTTTTAAACGTATCAATAAGTATTAGCAAGTTCTGCACATCAATAATATTGATGTGGGGGGAGTACATTAAAAGTTCTTGAGTTGGGTTATTGTTTCTGTACAGTTTCAATTTCACTTCTTGCATGACTACATATCAGGACAGAAATATTGATGTAAGAAGAAAAACACTGCAAAGATATTTTCGGATCTTTAATACACATTTAAACCGCTTAGGGTGACTGTACCAAATTTCCCTTTGAAGCAACATTTATTTTATAGCTTTCATGTTTAATGAGCATAATATAATATCATGAGACAGTTTAGAGAGGACCGACACTTTGAGCGCCAATAACGAGCAATGTAGTTTACAACATGTTTTATATTAAAAGGCATGTCTCGCCCAACTTTAGAGGTAGATCCCCACAGAATTCCAGCACCCACTATATAACTGCTATAAAAAAGCTTCACTTCAACCGAAGTTAAGGTTTTTTCTTGTTTTTTTTTTTATCAGTTCCAACATTTTACAATTATTGATCCGTAATGCCCGATTGCTATTTATTTTTGCATTTAAACTTAAGTTTATCGCATGAGCAGAATTTCAGATAAGCGTAATTTTCCCCCCATTTTTTAACGGGAGAAATGAGCGATAAGAAACAGTGACGGAAAAGAAACGACATAACTCGCAAATAAGAAATCAAATGACGTGTACATATTTTATACACTGTTTGTTGTCCTACGTTAAAATGGTATATTAAATTTGTATAAACGTATGTTCTAGCGAAAAGTAGGCATGCCAGTATCCATAAAGTATGTACATGGTAAAAAAAAACAGTTTTTTGTAAAAACTGGTTTATTATAAAAGAAAAAACCGTAAACTAACCATAAAAATTGATTATATAAAGCAAGAGTAATATTATATTTATCACACTTCGAAGTGGTGGACACCCCTGGCATACATACAGAGCGTTAAACGCTTCGTTTTATTTTCGGCTTTAGACCAAGCGTTTTCAACGTTATTCGGTTCCATTTTTACAGCAGTGATCATTTCAGGGTGTGGCAATTTTGATAGAGCTTAGCACACGCCACTCAAGCATCCAACTAAATTAAGATTCGTCCCATATTTATAGTGTTCTCAGAAGAGAGTATAGTATTAGTATTATAATTGAGTCACAATCTTTGTAAACACAATTAATTACGCATCAGACAGACACCCCATAAAGTATATGTAAATATACGTGATCAGCATGAGAATACAAGTCGATCTAGCCATGTTCGTCTGTCTGTGTGTTCGTGCCCCACTCTATTCTTTCAAATGACCTCGATTTAATAAATAGAATTCAAATTTTTAATTTACTACTTTCTGATTAATTTTAATAATTTCATGCGCAACAAAATTATCCACAACCCTCTATCCCATATAAAGCAGTCAAAAAAAATTGTTCATGCTCCACAAATGTATATTTCTGTCCTATTGATGTCGTGGAATCATTGCTGGAACGAAAATGTTACATCGCGAAACCCAACTGAAAGCCTTATACTACAGGTTGATAGAACCATTTCTTACAGTATACGTATCTCTGTGGTTCCAAATTAAAACAAAATCTTCGATAGTTGACAGACCAAAGCATATTTCAGAATGTATTAAAAAGTGCAGAAACTTAGTCCAGACGGAGTAGTTCTTAAAGTTATGCCCGGACTCGTACTGATGAGTACAAACTTTTTTGCACTATTACAAATCGTTTCGGAAATTCTTCGCTTTGGTTTAGTGTATAGTACATGACTTATATTCTTGAACAGCATCCAAAATCAATGTGTATTCATCGCCGTCTAATAACGCTGATATGACTACAATATTTAACAGAGCCAGAAAACTTGTAATTGTTAAGCCTAATATAGAGGGGTAGTCCAAGATAATTCTTCTTTTGAGATTTTGTATTCAGAATAACTTCTTTGTTACTTAAATTTGAAATACGAAAATTCTTGTGAATGATTCATATTAACGAAGAACAATGCTATTTGTATGGTTAATGCAAAGAGCAGCGTCTGTGTGCGACAATGCTTAGTCTATGTTGAAGAGCATTACAAAAACAAATGTACATGAAGAACATACGGCTTGTGAATAGCTCTGGTATAGGGTATCATCTATCATATAGTCAAATACTCTCGACTGCAACGATCTTTCGTGTTGTTTTTTTTTTTTAGTTAGCGACAATTTTTCGTTATACTTTTTTATTGATAAAAGTACAAACCTTGTCACCTGATAGCGCGTTGCTAAGTTGTCAAATTGCTGCTGTGTATTAACGAAGAAAATAAAATTGATAATAATTAAGAATTATATATTTAAATTTGCTTAATTTATTGCAATTTTGATGTGAACAAGCGGCTAGAACGAGAGCGATTCAATGTGAGTGAGTGTATGAGTGAAACAACAAATGAGCTGTAAATGATATGCATTAAGTGTGTGTCATACACGCGCTCGTCTCCTTTGCACTCTTTGCTCTTTATTGCTTGCCACTTTTCATCCTCATTATTGTCGACTCGACTTCGTATCGTTTTACGCTTTTACTTCTTCTTCTTCTTCTTTGGGTGTTCTGCTCATGCTGCTGCTGCTGTTCACTCTGTCCTCCAGTCCAGTCGCACTGTCTGTCGCGCTCTATCATTTTTCCGGTCATCAGCTGCGGTCGACAGCGACGCTGACGCCGTTATCGATGCCAACGCAGTGCACTCAACTTGGCTGGTACTGCCTGCTGTTGTGGTCTTTAGGGAGCGTTGTGATTAAGGTGTTATATTTCACTCTCTGGGCGTATAACTTATGTTGATGCTGCTGTTGTTTGCTTGGCCATATCAATATAATTATTTTGTGCTATAAAACTAATTTTATTTAATTTAAATTTTTTTTCCACAATTTACGCAAACAGTTTTACAACAACTGTTGCTTGTACAAATTATTATTACATTTACAGTCAGACAAACAGACAATCAGACATTCAGACGGACGGACATCGACAAACACAAACAGGCAGGCAGGCAGGCAGGCGATATATGGCTAAATTATCTTTGTATTAGTTGACGTAGTCGCTGGCATAGTTTCTATTTGGCGCACTGTTGCGCTCTCTATCTCACTTGCTAGTCGTTTACTCCAGTATATGCTCTCGCTCTTTGTTGCTCATTTGTTGCTAAGCCTCCGCCGCTTCGCCCCATACGCCTGGCTCAAGGTTATTGCCATAATCCATTTCAAGTGCAAATGTTGCAAAAAAAAAAAAAAAAGAATGTGTGTGTGAGTGTGTAGAAAAAGCTATTAATAAACCGCAACCGTATTAAAACCAAAGAAAAAGAAATATAAAATTAACTAGACAAAATGAAAATACTTTTAGCCATGTTAACATAAATACATGGGCAACTATATCGACGCAACGTTGTTCCTCAAAACTGGTACAAAAGACAATCGACTTTTATTTTATTTTTTTTTTCTGTTTCGCAAATTTTTTGTTCCCATTGTTTCAATAGCTCACAGATTTCCTGCCCTTATTTGGGTAAATCTTGTTTAAATTTATTTCGTTTTGATTGTTGTCAACGTCAAATAGCGTTGCCAAAAGTGGCGCCTATGCGTTCGTATTTAAACAAAAATCTAATTTCAGACACCATATGCCGACCGGCGTGTTAATATTCTGAATTGGAAACCTGAATTAAGGTCATTGTTTAAAGTCAAGCTCAGGTAGCTAGACGAAATATAATGTTGTTAATATCAGCTTTCTAGTTACAATATCTGTAGTGGTTTCCGCTGTGCATTTGATGTATATACATATATGTATGTATTAGGACCCAGAATTCACATTTTCTTTTCCACTAGCAATCTTCGTTAACATGTGAGTAGCAAAATGACGTTAGCTTAAAATGAAACTGATGTGGTTTGGTTTGATTTCTCATTTTTATAAAATGCATGGGGTTAACCCTCAAACTGGGTGAGATATTCCCAGGATGGGTTAATGCGCGACAGCACTTTGCTAGCCGCTCTCGGTTGCATGCTTGAGTCGTGAGAGGCAGTGATCCCTACCTACCGGTTGGACGCTAGAAACTATTTCGTGACCTTAACAAATGTTGACAATTGAAGTGTTGCGTTACTTTATCTGTAGTCCAAGAAATTCTCGGGCTCAGTACGTTCGAGATTTCTCTTGACTCGCACAGGCTGATGAGGTCTCACTCGGGGCTCCTTTTGGTTTCTGTTCGGTTCTGTTAATTCTACCACAGATCGAGCATCGTGATATGACTCGTTGTGTTACTTGTTTAATTAAAAAGCGTTTGTTATATAAGATTTGAAAAAAATATGAAAAATTTATACAAATATCAGCAGTTTTTGATGATATCGATAATAACAAACGGTTATTTTATCCGAAAACGCAAAATTCGTTCGGTGTTAATGCCAACATTTATCAAGCACGTTGACAATGTACAGAATAATGTTGACTCATATAGTATTATTATGTACAGGCCACATTATTTACATCCTCAACTCACTGAGAATGTGTAGAATTTTGGCCGGTGGAAAGGCTTTATATATATCTACAATTACACGCACGTACATATGCAAGTCTTCTCTTAAAAATTTTATGCCACTCACACTAAATTCTTCTGTACACTTTTGATTGCCAATACAAACAGATCTGTTGAATATTGAACGTTAAGCTGTGTGCATATAGCTTATATGTATGCAAATAATGACTGCATATAGCAGCTGTAGCACTTTTAGCAGCCAAATTTATTGAAATACTAAATAAACTGATTGTTAAAAATCGGATTTACAAATTAAAAGTGAAATAGAAAAATACATAATAGAAATACTATTTTTTAAAATGCCGTTATGCCAACAAAGTATATTGTATCGATGTGTTAATTGTTTGTATAACGTTAATTTTAACGATTTCACAAGATGTTTGAAAGAATTTTACCTTTATTGATTTTGTGTCGGCTGAATCAAGATGCATTGGAAAGCATATTTTACCTAATAAGCAGAATAACCGAATGCTTTTTGAATTCAATGCATTTATTTGCATGTTGTTTTAAATGAAATAAAATATTTCTGGAAATTGTGTACGAGGTAAGGAAGACTACAAGTTCCTAAATGTTATTAATGAAACAAACCTAGAAATGGCAAATAACGCTGTTAATTAACAGGCTTTTACGACGAGTATTGGAATCTGCAATGAACATGATTGACATTTTGCTCTCACTATCATTAATTCAACTATTATTTTACGGGATTTATTTTTCATAAATCACAACGAAAGTTTAATTTTGATATAGCTGTAACAACCTTCTGAAAGCTGAAAATATATTTTTTTTTTTTTTTTTTGTTTAAGCTCAATACTAAGATCGATGAAAATTTTTGCTACCGAAATTGTAAATTATTACTGCTATGTCAAACAAACAAAAAACTGTGTTTCCAAATCAGCATGAAATACTAAAATCAGTTAATAATTAGGTGAAAAGTGCACACATATTGTTTTTACTTCCGTTTTTTTCTGACGGAAATGCACCTATTCGTCTATTTTTGAGTATAAAAAGTATTTTCGGTAGCAAACATTTTGGTTATCTGAGTACTCGCTGAAAAACAGTTCGTGTCAAAAATGTTTGATTGTTTGACGGTATTTTTTTTTATGAAGTTTTTTCCGTATCAAACATTTTCATCGATATTAGTATTGAGCTTTAAAAGAAATATTAATAATGTAGATAATAATCTGAAACTTAAACGATTTTTTTATTCTTATGAAACATTTTCCAAAAAAATCATCCCGCATGCTACAAAAAATAAAAAATAATTTTCAATTTCAAAAGTATTCTGTATTCAAGTATCGAAAATATCGGGTTCAAATAACTTCATTCTTCAGCAAGATAATATCCCGAAATATGCTGTCTGGGTTGCGTTTATATTTGATACTTATAGAACATCAAAATGATAAATATGCCTTCTCTGAATGCGTCCTCAATTGACACAATTCCACATGAAATATTTGCAAAACTTTGATGGCTTGTGTCAGTATATGAAAATTCACGCATATTTCCATGCAGGCAGACATATAACACGCGTTCATGCCGTTAGTATTAAATTTTTTTGTTGTGGCTAACAAGTTATTTCAACACGTTTATAATTTTTTTTTTATCGCATCTTTTTTAACTCATCATCTTGAGCAGAATTTCCTCAAGCGCAAACCACAACTTAACATTGTATATGTGTATTTATCAAGATATAAATAAATTATACGCGCTAGTAACGCTCAAAGGCGTTTCTCGAATTCGAGAAAACGAACTTGGAAAATATGTGGATGCCGGAGAGGGGGCGATATATATATATATATATATAAAGAGAGAGAAAGAGCGAGTGGGGCAATCTCAAAGCAGTGTGGCGTCTAGTAGTAGAAATGTTGCTTGTCAAGTAATCTTGAGCGCATTGTTTGCTTGCGTATTTCACATTTTTTTTTTAAATAGTTTTTTTTTCTGGTTTTTTTTTATGTAATTTGAGCCACCCGCACAAAAAGTTGCATAGATTTGCCGTCAATTGTGCGCTTAAAATGCACTTTAAACTGTAAATGGTGGTTTTGTCTGCTTGGTTTTTTTTTTTTTTTTTTTTTAACACAAAAAAATCCCGCCAGCCGGCCGCATTTTTGCATTTCCTTGTCATTTAACACAATGTCACTTTGACAAGTGATGCTTGTAGCCGGTCAGTTTTTTTTTTATTTTTTATTTAATTTTTTTCATTCTTCTCGTATACCCTGCAATGAAAGTAAGTCATCAAAGCTTACCAGTTTTAGACAGCAGACGGGGGAAACGTTCATATCATGGTATTTATTAGTTCGTTTCCGGATGTTTGATACTTGCACACAACCAAAAAAGACATAGAAAACGACAGAATTTCGTATGGTCATGCTTGTAAAAGCAGTGACCCATTTGCATCTACACGAACCATTTCAGCAGAAATTGGCATTTCCGTACAGTTCGTCTCAGATTACAACAAGCTACGAAATTACATGGACTTATAGCCCGAAAAGTTCCATTGCTGAGAACAAAAAATCTGAAGACATGTCTAGCTTTCGCAAAAAGTCGTTCTGATTGGTGTGTACCGAATGGTGATAAAAAAAAACAAAAAATAATTTGTTTGGAAAATAGCTTTTTGCGGCTACACAAAAAAAAAAAAAAACAATCAAGAGGTGACAACATCACTGTCTGGGATAGTTTATTATGGTGTGGTGTCGGTATAATACATCGAATTACTGACATTGTGAAAATCTGGGAAAATACGATGCTCTCCTATGCTAAAGAAACTATGACATGGACTTTCCAGCTTAATAATGATTCTAAACATATGTACTTCCGAAGTCGTAAAGGAATGGTTTCGAGGCAACAATTGTGACCCTGCTGGACTGGCCAAGTCTGAACTTAGGCATTATTACAATGAAAAAAAAAAAAAATAAATAAGATTTCTCATGATCATTATTAATAAAACTTAATACGTTTGAATATGAAGGCAAGTTATGGTAGTGTACTTATTAATTTGATCGTGTTTTTGTGACAGTTCCACAAATATGTAACACATACAATGTGTCACATGCAATCGTCTGTATCCAGGCATTAAGAAAATTACTTTATTGCAAAAGAGTATAGGGTTACAACGTTTCGTTGCTTATCACAACAAACGCTTTTCGTTTGTAATTTTCGTGCCCATCACACGGTGTATTGAACCAGCAAATAAGTTGTCAATTTTTTTGTGTTAGTAGTTGGCAACACCATGTTGTCTGGCTTACCGCTTGGGGTGTAAGTTTTGATTAATATTTCCTTACGCGACACTATTTTTATACGTACGCCCCAGTCGCGAACAACCATTCATCATCATTCACCTCATGTGTGTGTGCTTTTTTTATCGTGATGACCACTTGAGTTCAAATCAATTTCTACTTTTCAATTTCTCGTCTTGTCTCTATCGTTTTTGTTGATCTTTTATTCGCTTTGAATACAACAGTTTCAGCAATCTATCTGGTTTTTTAGACCACCCATTTATATAGATAGATAGATAGATAGATAGATAGATAGATAGCTACATATGAATATCGTCTATATTGTTGTCGTAGTTGCTGTTGTGTGTGCTACTACTATTAATAATTCTCTTGTACTGTTAGTTTTTTCTTTTTCTACAAACATTTTTTCTGGCTTGAACGGCTTCTTCTTCTTCTACACATATCTACATCCAAGAGCAATAAGAAAACGGCATGCGTTCGCTTGCTGCTTATTATCAACCAACAAGCATTCAACGAACAGCTAACCAGCCAACCGGATAAGCGAATGGCGTTGGCTTAATTGTAAATGTTTTACACACTCACTCGTTTGTTGTTGTGTTTTATAAGATTGCTTTTGTCTGCGCAATGCCATTTCTTTTATAGCTGCTTAGTAGTTGTGTGACAATCACAATAAATGCTTAAAGAAAGTGAATGATCAATTTTTAAAGCGAGTTGGTATAGGTCTTTTGAAGAAATTTTTGCTTTTCGATGAAGACAATTATTATTAGAAAGAGATTACGAACGTTAAATTAGTCATGCGTACACAATTAACTATAAGACGACGACATAATTTATCATTTGCATATCCTGTAAGAACATTTGATGATACAAAAATGGGAACATTTCTAAAAGTTTGAAGTTCGTATGTACAATATATATTTGATTGCATGGCAAATTCGTAATAAATGTATAAAAATATATTAATATCAACGTACAAGGTATTACACGTCTAAACGAAACATACTTTACGTTCCATTTAGACGTGCAGTACTTTCTTATCGACTGAAATTGGCAAAATTGACTTCATGTGACATGTTATGTCACTATCATCCTGACACTATAGGAACTATAGGTCGCCATTTACGAAAAACGATCTTACATTATCAAGTGGTAATAACACAAAAGATTATGCCACAATTTTTTGCTTTTTTTTTGTGTGGCTTTTCGGCGATTGCATTTTAAATCGAATTTGAGTATTATCTGAGCTCGAATAATCTCATTTCAAACTTCTGACAGCAATCGGTTGGTCCGGTTCTAATAGTAAAACTATTTTTACCTTCGTAATATGTCAGCGCTTTTCGATGGTAAGAAAATTTAGTTAAAATCTATTCGACAAATATAAAAAGCTAAGAAAAGGTGTGGATCATAAAAGTGTCTTGATGAAAACATTTCTTTTTGTTTTAACACGATACAGAATTATTCTGAAAGATTAGAACACCGATGTGGATGAAACGGCTTAGATATTCCTGAAGATGGTTTTGGTATTTTAGCAGCATTTGCTGTTTTATATCAAACACCATCATGTTAGGAGAAACCACTAAGATATGCATATCTTTTTTTGTAACGAACGATACTACAATCGGTACTGAACAATAATCCCAACATATACTATTGATAATATTGTGAAGAAGACATGTGCTCTCATAAATGAACAGAGTTTGGCTCCCGGAAATTTGCAGTTTCTGTATGACTAATTATACTTGACATTTTTGTTCCTAATTTTATGGTTAGGATGTGCCATAATTTACGTACGTTAAAAAATTCTTCATTTAAATCAATATTAGCTTAAAAATCGATTTGGTAGATTTTAGTAGACAATATATATATATAGAAATGGGCATGTCCCGCACACTTTGAGGTAGTCCCATACAAACCCACAGCTCACTTTTATGCATTTGTATGAAAAACATCGATATCAACTTGAAATTTGATATGGTGGCATTTTATAGTTGGTCGCTTCACTCACTCTATCATACAGTCATGCCAACTCACTTAAAAATAAATGAAAAATAAATAAAAAACAAAAAAGTATATATCATGTACATTTACTACTGGGCGTGTACCGCCCACTCGGGCTGGCTCTTATTTCAAACCAACCGCCCCACCCCCACCCCCACCCTGTGTATGATAGTGGAGCTTCGGTTCAACCGAATGTAAAGTGTTTTCTTGTTTCTTTGTTTCGTTTGGGCCAAGTGGGAAGTTCCAACTTGAGTTTGCAAAGAAGATCAAAAAAAATTTGAAGGTTTACCACAATACAAATGTACTCATGTGTATACTCTTTTCTTCTATTTACAGCCGTGATCGTTTCTATCTACGAGGATCCCGTTCAGCCACAACAGGCCGCTTCCGTTGTAGAGAAACTTGGAGATTATCTGATTACTTGCGGGTACTAGAAATAGAAAAAAAAAGTAAAAAAAAATACATAAAAAGGAAAATAAACAAAACATAAACAACAACTAAATAATACATTAAAAGTAATTATTAATATTAAAGTAAAGAAAAGATGAAAGCCAGGATTTATAACAACAAGGAAAAGAAAACACGTGAGAAAGGCCGGTAAAAAGTAAAAAAAAAGTATGTCATCAGCATGAAAGAACTAATCCCCAGAACGAGAACGTGTCGTCGTCAACATCAGCAACAACTGCAACAATATTATGTATATTTGCCCCATATAATTAAAATTTTTGGAAAATTTCATACAAAAAAATAAAATAAAAAAAAAAAAAACTATAAAAATACAACAAAAACTATTTGTGAAGTATAACTTATACAAGAACAACAAAATCAACAAGAAAAGTTTAACAACCACAGCAGCAAAGACGAGACTACACGAGTCTACAAGAATTTTATTTCGATATAAATTTATTTTCTTTTTTATATATATATGTATGTACGTACGTATAAATGCGTATGTGTATATGTACAACAAAATGAATGCTATATACAAGCAAAAGAGCCAGCAGGAAAATTAAATAAAACAACAGCCCCACAACAGCGACAACAAAAACAACAGCAAAAAGCTTAAAACTTTATGGAACAACCATCTCATGACTATTTATATACATTTTTTATACGAAGAAAAACAAAATATATATAACTAAAATACGATAAAAACGAAAAACAAAAAAAAAACAGATGTGTGTAAAAGCAAATAGAATTTTTAGCGTTGTTTTTTGTTTTCCTTTTATTTTTTTTTTTGTTGGTCTCCGTGCTATGCTATGTAGATTAATGGAGAGCAGTTCCGTCTGTTCCATCGAATTTCTGCCTCTTAAACAAAAAAAAAAAAAAAAAAACGTAAATTTAGTGTTGACATTTAACAAAGTAGCTGACAGAAGCGAATTTTATTGAAGTCAAAAAAAGTCTACATACAAAATACGAAACAATTTTGCATGCATTTAATTCGCTCACGCGCTCTCATTCATTATAAAATGCTTTTCATGTTTGTCTCTAACTTAGTATGCAAGAAAATACGACAAAGGTTTTTGCTAACAATTTATAACACTCTATAAAAAAAGAGAACTACATACATAAAAAAAAAATTAAAAAAAACGAAGAAAATATGAAAGAAACTGCACTCAAAATAAAAGTCATTGAAACTAATTTTGGTGTAGAGTTTTTGACGGTGTGTTCTTCTGTACCGTTAGCTTGTCTGACTTTATGAAATGCACCGTTAGCTGCTCGAGACTCACCTGTGCTCTTGCACATCATATTCTCTCTCACTCTCACTCACTCATTCTATCATACAGTCATGCCAACTCACTTAAAAATAAATGAAAAATAAACAAACAAAAAACAAAAAAAGTATATATCATGTGTTGTGTCAAATAAGCAAATAAATCATATTTTATAAATAAACCAATTTTTAATAAAAATCGCTAATGAAATTAATTTCTGCGCAAAAAAAAAACAAAAAAAAAAAAAATAATTCGCTTCTTAACTTTTTGTTTAAATTTTATTGTTTAATACACTTTTTACTCTAACTTCATGCAAAAAACAAACAAAAAAATCATTAAAAAATAAAAACTAAGCAGAAAACGTCTAAAAAAAGTGAAGAACGAACGATAAAAAATGATAAAAAAAATGCATAAATATATGATAATATGAAAGTATATTTAATACGATGATACTTTAATACTATTGAAAGAAATAAAAACGAAAAAAAAAATAAGAAAAATTGTGTTTTTTTTTTTTTTTGGTCTTTGTTCATACAAAAGAATTTTGTTCAGAAATGCGCAAATTTTAAAGTTTGTTGAACTTCGATTTGCAAAAAATTTTTCTGCGTTTGCCCATTGTTATGCAGCATCTAATGGTGGAGCTGCTTAAACTGTAGCAGAATTAATGAATTGGATCATTTATTAATCGTTTTGTTCTTGTGAATGGTCGATTAGCCGGCTATAAAGGTGTGCTGATTTTTAACACAATTCATACTTAGTTATAATGATTTGCTGCGACTTTTCCAGTAAGAAATTTTAAACCAAATAAACGGGTTTTATCTTTTGTAATGTTGGAGAAGAGTCTTAGAATAATATTGTATAACAGCTGGCTTTTATAATTCTGGTATACAGGTTTTTACTCAGTTGCATGGACATGGCTTGTTCGACATGGCTCGTCTAGGTTTTCAAGATTTTTAAAGAGCTATATTATATCCTTAAGACCGTATTATACACGAATAGTGTGCTGAAATATTTGGAACTACTGTTCTTTTTTTTTAAATAACAATTTCATCAGTGAAGAAAAAGAAACTATGATGTAGTACGAGGGGTACTATTTATATTTCGGGAATAGCAAATAATAACAATCATTTTTAAATGAAAATGGCTTTATTGTTTTTCAAAATATTCCCCTTGATGATCAATACACTTTTGCATTCGTTCAAACCATTTGTCATAGCAGTTTTTCCATTCCTCTTGAGACAATTCCAAAACATGGTTTTTGAACGCTTCAATTACTTCTTCGGCGCTCGTAAATCGTTGACTACGCAGTTTACCTTTGATACTCGGAAACAGGAAGAAGTCATTGTTTGCCAAATCAGGACTGTACTGAGGATGAGTCATTAATTCGATGTTTTGATTGCTCAAAAATGCACTTGTTTGACGAGATGTGTGAGAGCTCGCATTGTCATGATGGTGAATGATTCGTCTTTGGCGGTTGGTTTTACGAATTTCTCCGAAGACTTGCTAAGTGTTCATGCAAAATCGAATGTATTGAAGTGGAACTAGTGTACAAGGACCTGTGACATATCTCACGATATGTCACATGACGAACTTGCATTATCAGTTCACGCACTGCATCGATTTTTTTGGGCACAACAACCGATTTTGGACGACCTTCACGGAATTCGTCGGCGACCGAACTACGACCACGATTGAATTCACTAAACCAGCGATATACTGTGGTTTTTGATGGTGCTTTATCGCCATACAAAGAACTGAGTTCAGTGACACATTCTTGTTGAGATAATCCACGTCGAAAGTTGTGAAAAATAATAAAACGAAAACCTTCTCTTGAAATTTCCATTTTTTGGCCAAATTGCTTTTCTTAACTCACTGTAAACAAAACAAATAGCAATTGTACATCAAAACCTTGTGAGTACGTTTATGCCAAAAATTTTTGCTTTTTAGCTTTTGACATTAGTGTTGCCAGTTCCCGAAATATAAATATCAGCCCTCGTATAGAGCAAACTAGGTTGCAATGCAACTCCACATCGAGTATCCGAAGATGCTCTGTCCGCAATGTATATCAAACACACAGAATAAACCATCTGTACCGTGTCGTACGATACGTACTTGCTTTTTCGTGTCCAAACACACTTGGCTAGCTGGCACCATATACTTTTTATACTCAAATAACTCCAATTGAACAGCGTAAGGCAAGTGAAGTGATACAAATATGACAATCTTCATTGGGTGGTTGTATACAAAAATTATTAAGTTGGATTTGTTTTGATTTTTTTATTTTTGGTCTTCCACTTCGCCTTTTGTCCATGGATTTTCATCGATGGTAACTTGTTTTTTAAGTGAAAGTGTCAGCTTGCCATGCTGAACTTATCTTTGAGATTTCTATTTTTCTCAGCACGATATGTGAATATCGAACTCAAAAGATTTTAAATATGATTTTCATGTTTAGTGGTCCAAAATTCAGTTTGTACTTAGAGTTAGAGTTGGATAAAATTTCGGCAATATTATTAAAACAGTCCCAATTAGCTAGGAATAGAAATGTTTGTTATGCGAAATTGTTTGCGGACTTGATATTTCTCTTTTTGGAAGTATCACCGCAAATATTTAGAAAAAGAAAAAATCAAGAACTAATAAGTTCGAATATGCTTGTGCTGGAGTATGACAGAGCGAAAACTTATGTATACACACACATGCCTATTTCTATCTCAATATATGTGATTTTTTTATTAATTTAATTTTGTTTATTAATTATGTGGAATGTGTATACTCTGTAGAATTGTATTCTGTAGAATTTGCCCAGAAAATTTCACTCTTATTCGAGTTTATTCCACTGTGCACGGCCTGCCAGTAACTTTAAACGCTTTAGTTTTATAACTTAATTGGTTTTTTACGATTATTCGTTATGTTCTACTATATGTATTTATTGTATTTCATTATGATATCGTATTCTTTGCTCATTTCATGAGCCTCCAATTATGCTATTTAAATTGCTGACGCAATTGAACAACAATTTCTTTAATACTAATAATATTTTTCTCTGAATATTTTCTCGCTAACATTTCGCATATTTCATTTTACGTTCTGTGTGCCGCTGTCCCTCCTCCCTCCGGCTTCTGTACTCTTTATCCGAATATGACGAGCAAACATTCTTGAACATACAAACACAAAAAAAAAATGTAACTACAACAAGAAACATCCCCTCGCCAGACAAAAGAGCACTTGACCCACATAGCGGTCAACATTTCAAAAGTTGTACTTGCTCGGATGGTAAATCGTATACATATATTTAAGTACGCATCTATAAATCAGTCAGATTATATTGAACTGAATGGTTTTAAACAATTTTTGTATTATAAGTCATTTCGTATGAAAGAGAAACAATTTTTTTCTAGAAATAGTCTAAAAGTCCCGTTAGTTCCTCTGTATATGTATGTTTCATATCTGTTGTTTATAGAAATCGTTTCACAAGAAACTGAAATTATATTGGAAAATACACAGATTGTTTGCTAAACGTCTGAATATTGACTGTTATCGATAATTTCTAGAGCTCATTTTAGCTGCACTCACTATCACACTGAATCGTAGCTATCACTTATCGCTCCTTTGCACTTGTGCTCTTTATACACAATATCGTTTATCAGTTAAATAAAAATTATATTTTATAATTTTTACTGCATCAACTTGTTGTAAGGCTTATCGGAAATAAATAAATGTACACATTTACTTCGGTGAAACCGATTTTTTCATACTCTTCATATGCGTTTATGAGCGTCAGTAGTGAGGCTGGTGTATATATATTGAGCAGCATTGAGTTTAATGTTTGTTGGTAAATTTGGTAAAGAAAAATGTTAGATGTTCATTCGCCACATTAGTCTGTAAGAGAGAATAATTATCAAGAATAGTAGAATAGCCACTCGGTAGCAATAAAACGTTCAGAGTTTGTTCAGGACATTGATTTTGGCACATGATTTTGGAGTTCGTACATCGCAACAATCACGTCTATAACGGTTAAACATGATCAAAGTCGACTTTTGAAAATGTGAAATGATTGCTTGTTCACGACGAATTGTTCATGGAAAATATGTTCCAATCCTATGAGGTAGCCAAGGTATCGTATGAGTAATTTTTTTGTATTTTACTTTTGTTATAAGACATATTTATCTTTGTGAATTGGATATCCGAGTAAAATGTTATAACACGTGACTGGCTACAAAAAAATTATTTTCAAAGCGGAAAAAATATTGTTCTCATTACTGAAGATCAAAATCATTATTACATTTTTTTTTTTCTGAAAAAATTAAATCAAGTAGACAAATAACATGCCTGAGTTTCATTCCTTTCTGCAAAAACTTTAAGCATTGAGGTGATAAATTAATACTTGGATACTTGCATAAAAATGGGATGGAACATATCTATAAAAATTAATTTTCAGCATTGTAATTTCGAATTCTTCCCAGAAAAACTCGAATAACTCTGGAACGAATGTGGTAAATAATTTCTCCAAAAAATATAGAGAATAGAAAAGCGCTGCGAAGAAAGGAGCCAAGTCAGAATGCTTGCTAATTACTTGTGGTAATTTAAGGTAGACACTGACGTTTCGATTTATAAACGTAAGAGATTGTCTATCATTTTTAACCGAAACAAATAAGTTTTTGTTTAGCCAATCACAGTTTTCGTTTGCCGATTCAAAAATAAATATCCAGGAAAAATTTTATTCCATTGGTAACAATTTAAAATTTGTTCGATTTTGATAAATTATAAACCATTTGATTAACATTTTGATATTCTTTCTAAAAATTATGTCGAAATATTTTATGTCGTATACAAATTTGCATAAAAGAGTGCTCAAAGTGTAAGAATGCAAAATAAAACATTTTTCAGACTATGTCGTTCAAACCGCTGCGAAAGGTCTATTCTTCTTTTTTCCCAAACCGTTGAGAAGTCTAAAATAAATTGAAAATCTCTTTTCAATCTTTGAAATATTGGTTTGACAATTGGTATGGCTAATTTTTATAAGCAGAATCAACAGAGATTAAAAAATTGCCGCGATATATCCACTAGAAGGTGTAGCTCCTATACAAGAAGTATTTATTTTGTTGTATCGAACATGTTTGAATTAAAGCAAATATTTTATGTTAAGAAATAATTGTTTGTAAATTGGTCAACTACTACATACAAAAGGTGTGAATACAGTTAATAATATTGATATTGTAAAAATTGTATATTTGTATCAGTAAATATTTGAGGCATCGATAGCTCAGCTGTCTAGCGTGCTGCCTTACATTCCAGACGACTTGGGTTCAATCGCCGATCGATTTAAAAAAAATATTTGTAAATTTTAATTTTCATTTCTGATAGTTTCATGTGTAATGATTCTTGCGCAAATCTCTATCCCATTTACAACAGTTATCAGGGCGAATGTCATGCGAAACACTAATATGAATATTATAATATGAATATTATTATAATTATTATATTAAATCCTACTTATATAATATTATAAACGCGAAAGTTTTTGTGGATGTGTGAATGTTTGTTACTCCATCACGCAAAAAACACTAAATGGATTTTAATGAAACTTTACAATAATATAGCTCATATATCAGAATAACACATAGGCTATCGTTTATGAAGATTAAATTAACGCATTTATTTAATTAATTTAAAACAAACACAGCGCAAACATTTTAACCAAGTCTACATTTGAACAATTTCTATCTATTTCGTATTTTACGTAAAGGTTACGAATAGATCTGGCCGACCGTAATGAAGAACATATGTCATGCATATGACGCGGACTAGTCAATGGACCAACGGACATGAACGGTGTGTTTCATATATTTTTTGCAGTTGCCCAGTATCTCGACGTGTAAGCACAATATCGCGTGTTTCCAAGTTTTCACCAAAAATCAGGATTGCAAATTCATCTATTATTGTAGTCATCATTTGGCATGTGTCTTAACGTAATCTTGACCTTAGCCTGACCAATGCATGATGTTCATGAAGTAGTTGCTGCATATCTTGAAGAATTGCTCTTTTCATTGCTGTGTTGATCTCTTGAGTTGGTCCTCCAACGTATAGAAACGCTGCTCGATTCAAATAAACACTTCAAATCAACCTAGCCGTTTCACGGGCTGCCTGCCTCTCTTTGCTCTTGTGTTTGAGAAGCACGAAGTCGGGCGTTCTTCACGTGCGATTCTCGTTCTTCTTCAGGGATTGATTCGTAATATTCCAAAGCCTAATTACTTTACGGCTTCGTTGGAAAAGATTAGATCTTCTAAGGCGCGGCATTAAAAATAATACTCGCACAATAGATTTATTAATAACACTTGCACAAAACAAACAAATCGATCGGTAATCTTTATATGCTTTTGATGTGATAACGTCTATTAAATCGATGAACGCCGCCAGATACGCCATGCCATGCCCCTCACGTTCCGCTTGAAGTCGGCTTGTGTGTGAAGCATTGGCTTGTGTAAGCTATAGTTATGTGTGTCTGTGTGTGTGTTTTCATATTAGTGTTATCTAGCGCGCGGTGGGGTGCGGCTATAACTCATATACGATCTTGTTATTGTTGTACTTGTGGCTGATGTTGCTATAGCTATAGCTGTTGTTGTTATTTTTATTGCTTTACCACGCTTTTCTTGTAGATTTTTGTTGTTGTTGTTACATTTTATATGCGTAAATATATTAAATTGTTTATGCTCTGCTATAAATCAGAGATCATTAAAATCGGTTCAGCCGTTCTCGAGTTATAAATGGTGTAACACAAACCCGACTTTGTTTTATGTAGTTAGATAGTGCTGGCTAATTTGTAGTAGTTTCGAGAGTGCAAACTCTCTTAAATAAAATAAGTCACTTATCAGACATAAAAAAGACTGCGTTGGGTTAGTGACCCGTCCGTAAAAAATACTACTCATTCAATAAACGGATTTCGCCATATGCTTCAATTCTAGGGCTGATACTCTAAGTCTTATGTACTTTTATGCTCATACAATCTCAGTTATATTCGGCTGTTCGGTTTTGTGGTTGGTATCCAATGAACTGTTTCTTAAACTTCTTTAATTCGGTGTTGATCACGCCGCAATTGTATGTTTTAAAACACAAAATTTGAAAGATGAATTGATTTAACGGATGTATTTTAGTTCATCAGGACCTTTAGAAAACGAAGATCATAAAGTTATATTTTTCGCTAATTAAGTTCTTGAGATAACATGACTATTTTTGTTATAAACGCGTTAGTGTAACATTAATGCTGTGCAAGCGCTATAACAAAATTAGTATATTAATCACATTAAGTGTGCCCCACTTTGATATATACATAGGTACACTACCTATGTATATATCAAAGTGGGGAAAAATTTTAATCTATCAGCCGATAACAAATAAAGCCACTTAAATCATTTTTATCAGCATCTGGATGCATAAAATTAGACACTCTTTTTCTGCGTTTTAACTCTCTTTGTTTTGTGTCGCATTTCTCGTGGTTTTTCGTTCGATTTCAAGTATTTTAAAAGATACTTGTACCTGCAACCACCACAACAACAACGACAACAGCAACGATACTCACGTATCTGCCTGAAATTTTTTATCTAAAGGCAAAATAATTTATTAATGGTCAAGTATGCTGTGGGGCAATGATAATACATACATAAGTAGGTAATAATAATATAAACTTGAAATAAAATATGCAAATTTTTTAGATATTTGTTTTGAGTGCATAAATATTTTTAAATTTTTTTCTGTTTGTGTGAAAGTTGAAATACTTGAGTTAAAGATCGTAATACACACATCAGTACAGTTGTGCAGCTGCTGTGTGAGAGAGAGAAAGAGAGAGAGAGAGCTGCAGAGAGAATGGATGTGTACACATGCAGATCTTACCAACATATTTAAGCATTAAGAAATCTAAGAATATACGATTTGTGGACAACAGGTGTTTCTTTTTTTTTTTTGGATGATTAATACAAGGTATAATTTAAATGTTTATAAACTTTTGAAAACTGAAGAGAATAAAGAAGACAACGCTAGCTTTAGTTCAGTGGTGAAGATACTGATACAAATTCAACATATCAGCCACTCTCGCTTTCTAATCCTAGCAATACCAAACTTTGGAGACCATTTCTCGACGTACCATGCCAAATGGACCTACTCTTACAGTATGTCACACTATGTGAAGTGAATGAGCAAAATAGTAAATGCGTTAACGATGAAGTGTAGACAGTTTCTAACAATGATTTCCAACAGCAATTAATACGCTGAGATGGTGATGATACTTAAAACATGAAAAACCGGAAAATCTTGTTGCGTAGTATCTGCTAGCTATATTACTGGTTAACGAATTTGGACCTCATCTCGAGAGCTGTTTTCGCATAGACTTTTTTCTACTAGAGTTCTCCCAGTTTTCGAAATTCAACGTTTTGTCTTTAAAGTACCCAATAATAAAAATATCCATAATACATTATTGACCAGAAAATGCTTTTGTCTCTAAATCAACGTTGTCCAGTCATAGCCCTATTAGGATGAACACCTTCGGGTTTTTATACACACATACGAACGAACGCATGTCAAGGTCGGTTGCTTGATGGTAAAGAGAAACAAAAATTTGAACTAGTTACGTTGCATTGGTTTTGTATTTTGACACACTGTACAAATTATAACACAGAAATGATTCACACTTTGGGTGCTGTTCTTTTGGACATTCCTGCTCTAAGAGCCGCCCAGAAGGAGCAATTTATTTGCAGTAATTAATGTATGGCGCAGAAGCATGGACCCTGACATCAACGGATACAGCGTCTTTAGGAGTGTTTGAGAGTAAGATTCTTCGTAGGAATTTTGGTCCCCTTAGAGTTGACGTCGAGTTTAGGACCCGTATGAACCACGAGCTGTATAAGCTGTATGATAAGGTTGAACTAGTCCAGCGCATAGAATTCCAGCGGCTTCACTGGGCTGGTTACCTCATCCGGATGAACCCCGAAGCTCCAGCACTGAAGGTTTACGACGGAAACCTGATCTTGATTGGTGTAAGGCGTCAGAGAGAATGTCCGAGCTTAAGATGGCAAGGTCAGGTCTATTATGACCTGAAGAAGCTTCGGATTGCCAGCGACTGGCGCCGGCGTGCACTAAAATATACCGAATGGTGCGCTTTCCTACGTGCGGTCTTGACCGATAGACAGTTGTAGAGCCACCTAAGTAAGTAATTAAGTAATTAATGCAGAGATATAACAATTTTTTGTTTGTGATTTAATTTTTTCTCTTTTTGTCTAAAATATTTATTTGATTAAAATTTTAGCAACTAAACCGCGCTCAACTGATGATCGGCAACATGTTTGTAAGTTTTCGAGCCTAACGTCGAGCTGCTCGATCGTCATGCTCTACAATGTGAATCGCACTTTACAGCACGACAGAGAATATTTTTTTCTCTATTCTTCCAACTGAAACCAAAGGAACAGAAAGAAACAAAAAAGTTGGCAGCTATAGTAAATTCAGAGAGCTGAGAGAACTGAGCTCAGAGAGAGAGAGAGAGAGAGTCTTTGTGATTAGCCAAGGGCGTAACCTGGTTTTTATCTAATTTACACGCAATACTTTAGAAAAAAATTACATTCGTCCCTGTTGAAAGAGCAGTTGGGATCCAAAAATTAGCACATACGCAATCGTAAAACTTGCCGAGCAAGAGAGCTGTTTCATAATCGTGGACGAAAAATGGTTCCATTACAACACATTGGAAACTAAGCATCTATCACACATTCTATTTAATACTTAATATTTTGCTCAGAGTGGACTGCTCCAAATCCTTGATTCAAGTCCCTGCCTAAATATTTCTATATTATTATTTTCTTAAGGAATATATTTTATTCAGGACAGTTGTAGGATTAATTAAATGAAGTTATTAAAGAAGTATTGGTTTTAGACATTAGAATTAATTGGGACACCATTCTCCTTCATCCCCTCCCTATCAGCTTACTTATACTATATTAAACTATAGTACTTCACCATGTTAATAACTAAGTAAAGTGCTTTTAGTTTTACATCAAAATGTTTATTGAAAATAATTTTGTGCAGTTTTTCAAATGTAACCAAATTTTTTGTGTAACACTAAACAAAATTCTGTAGTACTCGTATTCTGTATGCAGAATTGCTAACCAAATTATTCGTAAAAACAAAAACGCCCAAAAAAAATTTTAAGTATGAACAATCAGAAAAAGAAGAAATCCCAGGACGACAAATCTGCCAACCCAAAGCAAATCAGTCGACTGGAAACATTGGGTCTAGGCTCAATTTCAGCATGGAACGCGGACCTGTTTACCTTTCCGTTGGACACCGCCAAGACGCGTCTACAGATGCAGGGCGCAAGTAATGGCAATGGCAAGTCGGTCAAACGTGTCGGCATGATGGGCATGATGATCGAAACAGTTCGCAACGAGAGCTTCATTACCCTATATCATGGATTTCCCACAATGCTAGCACGTGGCGTATTTTTTAATAGCATGCGCATCGTTTACTACGACGCATTACGCGATAAATATTCCATAAAAAATCCAGATGGTACAACTTCCTTCCCGTTCTTCCGTTCCATTCTGTGTGCTATGTTTGCGGGCGGCTTTGCACAATCCTTTGTCAGCCCGCTTGATAAGGTAAAAATTCAACATCAAACGGAAGGCAGACGACGTCTCGAAGGTAAACCACATCGTTCGTTGTACATGTCTAAACTCTTAATTGAGATCTATAAAACTGGTGGTATACGTGGTCTCTATCGTGGAAATATTCCTAGCATTTGCCGTGCTATCGCTATTACTGTGGGCGATACTGCCGGTTACGATATTAGCAAGCGTACTATTGTGATATTAACTGATGGTCCAGAGAATCGTTTCAAACAGTTTGTCGCCTCAATTACTGCGGGTATCTTTGCGGCTACTTTGTGTACACCGGCCGATGTGATCAAAACGCGCGTTATGAATCAACCATTGGATGAGAAAGGCAATGGTAAATTGTATAAAGGTAATATAGATTGCTTGCAAAAGCTTCTGAAAGAGGAGGGAGTATTTGCATTATACAAGGGCTACACACCCGCCTGGATACGTACTGGCACATGGACTGTGATATTCTGGCTTACGTTGGAGCAGTTGCGTTTATTATGTGGATATACGTCGTTCTGAGGATATATTGTACAGTCAGGGGCACCATTTATCTTTATTTTGACAAACCCTGCTACTGACTACCGGCTTATGTTATATTGACCTATGTTAGACAACGGTTAAATTTTTTTTTTTTTTGCAAAGACAAAGTGTGTATATCAACAGGAGTATTCATGCAAAGTCTTTAGTTTATAAGTTTATGCAATCTAGTTAGTCTCATAAAATTTTTGGTTAAGCACAATTTTTTTTGACAAATGAAAACACTGAAAATCACGGCTTTTTTGTAACAAAACGTTTATATTGAAAATATTTATAATATTGTATTTTTTTTTAATAAGAAATAAAGCCAGAACCCCAAGTGGGGCTCGATTGGCCTCTTGGATGCGTCGTGGTACAGCATCCATCAATGATCAATGGAGATATTCGGTTGGAATCTCATTCCAAATGGAAGTCACATCGTAAATGATTTCTAAAACAAGCATGGTAATATGTTTCAAAGCTAACTCAAAGCTGAGATTGCGGAAGTTTAAGAATATGTAAAACCACTTTATGGTTTCTAACTGCTAACTAGAAAAAATCTTCATACCAACTTTTAAGCTAATATTTTAAAAATTGACTTAAAAAAGGCTCTAATAAACTCACAGAAGGACATGGTTAGATGGACTCGGCTTGTCATGCAGAAAACAACCAATAACTGCAATTTGTGGGCCTATGTGCACGCAGTCTCGTTTTCGATCAAAGTAAATAAAATTTGTACACTTTTCTTCACACATTTGTCACGAAGTTTGTAACATTTCAAAAGAGGCATCAATGACCCCATAAAGTGTATACATTCTTGATCAGCTCGACAAAATGAGTCATATCTGTGAATACAAAAACTAGCAGCAGTTTCGGAGCTATCCTGACTCAGGAAATAGATGGAGACGAAAAAGACGCCAGAAGAAAACTTCAGAAATCCGAAACGAAGATAGAATGCCTCTCTATTCTGTGGGGTATTCGGAAAATGCGTATGTATCTCGAGGAGTACCATTTTACTGTGAACAGCTATCACCTGACATTAAAATGGCTCAACAACATTGAAAGTCCTTCTGGACGAATTGCGAGATGGGCACTAGAGCTGCAACCATACTTGTTCGAAATGAAATGCTAAATATCGTAGCGGATGCATTATCCAGGCACCCTCAGGAGACAGTAGCAAGTGGAACAGAAGTCACCTTTAGACGTTGTCCACGGCTACTCACGAAAATGGATAGAATTCGAGAGTCGCCTGAGAAATTTCCGGATTTCCGGCAAGCTATAACAAAACTTCGGCCATACCAGTCTTCTTCCAATCTTACTAAAAATCGGTATGGAGACTCTCAAAATTTTGTGGTTTTGTACCAAAAACTTTTTATTACAGCCAATATTTGCTTGTCATGTACGATGAAGGCTTCAATGGAGCTATACTTAACATTTGGATAAATGGGCGTGCGACTTCCGCTGTACTGTGAGGCCCCATTGCTCGTTTTCAAGTTTTGCGTTTAGTAAAAGTGTCTTATGTGTCGAGCTGACTACTTAAACACAGATGAAATAATACCAAAATTAACGCTATTTCTATTTTTTATCTGAGCGTTGTTTTTATCTGAGGGCGAATATAAAGTGAGACATAAAATCGGCTAATCATCCAATGATATTAAATTAGATGGTCGTAGTTTTAAAATTAAGGAGTTTTAAATAAACATAATTTTATTCTCAGACAGCCAAGCGCCGATTTAACGCTGACTTGAAGACAACTCGAGCAATTTATACATACCCTCTCAATGTTGGTAATCACAAAAAATATTCCTAGCTTGTCACTGGAGTAAATAAGAGCATGTTCCAATTAATCTAACTTATGGTGGAAGGGCACAGAATACTTTGATCGCAGTCCATCATCACTAGTCCGTTATCATAGTCTGTTCATGCGAAGCGTATGTGTGTCCTTTAATGGTTCGTTCTGTGAGTGACGATTGTTTAAGCCTGCTACGCCCAAAATATTCAACGTACGATAAATAACGAAGGAAATTGGGTGCTATACCTTTTAAAGTCGAGATTTCAAGAGAAGCAGAGCAATTTGTTTTTCCATTAAAGAGCTTTTTGCAACGTTTTATCACTGAATATGAAATTTGATACTTTTGATAATCTGAAGTGTAAGAGTAAAGCAAAATATTCATTCATCTTCTAGAACTATGAGCTGATGAAGACGGAGAAAACTGTCAGTGACATAAATACTAATAAAGTTGTATACTGATTAACCAAAGGATGCCTTTAAATTTGCTGTCTGAAATATTTTTGTCATTGATTTAAACATTTTTGTATTTATTTGTATCGTTCCTTTGTAACAACTTAAATTCTCCGTACTCCGTGATTATTTTTAGCAATTTCTATTTTGTATTTCATGTTTATTTGCATTGTGTAATATTCGAAATTCTGCATAAACCGCGCATATAAATTAACGCATAATGCTGGAAAAGAAACCGAAACCGAAACCTCTTCTTTGGCCCGCTGAAGTAGCGAATGCTAAAAAAACCCCCTTTGCCATATCATTCATAACTGGTGTATCTGCGGCGTGCTGTGCCGAAATGGTTGCGTATCCATTTGATTTAACCAAGACACGTATGCAAATACAGGGTGAAATGGCAACTAAAGGTAGCACAGATATGCCACGTCGCGGCATGTTGAAAACAGGCTACGGAATCATTACCGAGGAAGGTTTATTCAAACTCTATCACGGTGTTTCGGCCATGTTCTTGCGTCACTTCGTGTACAGTGGACTTAAGATGTTTTTGTACGACTACGTGCGTGAACAGTTAATGTTATACGATGCGGATGGCAAAGAGAACTTTACGGTCTTTCGAAGTGCCATTGCCGGTGGTCTAAGCGGTGGACTGGCTTGTGTTTTCTCATCTCCAACGGATTTGGTTAAGGTGCAAATGCAGATGGAAAATAAGCGAGTCTTAATGGGTTTGCCGCCACGTATTAAAAATGTGGGTCATGCCTTTACGAATATATATCAGACAGGTGGCATACGTGGGCTTTGGAAAGGAACGACCCCGAATGCACTACGCGCTGCTTCTGTTACTATCGGTAAGTTATTTATGAAATTGTTTGGAACGATAATTTTTGACAGTTTTTGACAATATTAAACTTACATTTCAGGCGATGTAAGCTTTTACGATGTATCCAAGCGTAAGATTATAGACGTCCTTCATTGTGAAGATGGTCGCATGGTACAATTCTCTGCAGCAATGTTTGCTGGTTTAATGGGCGTAATTCTAAGTTGTCCTTTCGATGTTGTCAAAGCACGCGTTATGAATCAACCAACGGATGCGCAGGGTAATGGTATGATTTATAAGAACTCGTTGGACTGTTTCAAAAAACTAATGAAAGATGAGGGTCCCCTTGCCCTGTACAAGGGTGCGCTGCCCTATTGGCTTCGTCTGGGTCCTTGGTCACTGACGTTTTGGATGTCCTTAGAGCAGATACGTCGTGTTATTGGATATGAAGGCTTCTAGCATAATGCGTTTTGTCATATTTTGTATTACATAGTCGTATCGGTATATTTTGTATTTTAGAGTTTTAGATTTCTAGTAGTAACTCAAAATATTATACAGATTGTTCACGGAAACTACTTTGTTTTAAACAGTGCTGGGAACCGGTTTTGAACTGAATCGCAGCACTTTTTGAATGTTTACTCCGAACCGTGAATCGAACGAGTTCTTTTGAGAAATAATGGTTTTCAATCAGAAACCGAACTATTAAAGAGAAGAAAGTGGTTTGATTCAAACCGGTTCACGGATTTTTTATACGATCACAATAGATAACGCTGATATACACTGGTATCATAGTATTAAGCGATAAAGAGAACGACATGTATCAAAACTAACGACCGGTGTCAAAACTAACACAACCCGTGTCTTCGCTCAAATTCTACCTGATCTATGCGCCAATGTCTCGAAGATTGGACATCTTGGATGCGCACCGCCCTGCCATTCAAACGATGTTGATGGGGTCGTTTGCAGAAGTGGTACATATTCCTTGGGAATGGGCAAATAACAATTCTTCAGGAACTATAAGAGCTACAGAGTTTACCCTTGGCTATTTAGATTCTCCTTGACATTGTCTTATATTAAATTGTTATGGTCCAAGCCCACGCGCGCAATATACGGCTATTTGACCCGTATTTGCACACTTTTCAAGCCGGAAAAAGTTCCTTTTGTTTGTTTTTTCTTTTTAATTTTTTAATTTATTGTGGATCTTTTTAATGGACGGTTGCTTCATATACGAGTACATGTGCTAATAGGCATATCCCGCACACAATTTGGGGTAGCCCCATTCAAACACACCGCCTACTTTTGTGCTTTTGAAAATGAAATGAAAAACTCCATTCATAGTTTCTTATCAACTGGTAACTGGCTGCTCGCATGCTATTGCCTTATAATACACTATATTATACGGGAAAGTTTAAAATTTGAGTGTGTGCATTTGTACATATTTCATGCAAGACTTATGAGTGGCACTTTATGTTTCGTTGCGTGAGTGACGATTGTTTAAGATTTGGTAACATTTCTTGACGTAGTTGAATTGTCATTAATTTGCAAAACCATTAAATGTCATCGATATTTTGAGCCTAATTTGTACAACCCAAGGGCAAGGAAATTGGGTACTAACCTTTTAAAGTCGAGTTTTCAAAGAACGAAGAACTTTTTGATTTTTTCTTCTTCATTAATGAATTTTTTAATTCATTATGATAAACTCAAGTCAAATCAAATCTTATTGCATGTATCTACTGCAACAGTAAACCAAAATATTCATCACAAGGATGTGATCTACCAGAACTATGAGCTGATAAAGACTGATAAAACTGTCATTGACATAAATACCAATAAAGTTGTATACTAATTCACCTTCAAATTTAAATTTTCTGTCTAAAATGTTCCTGTCATTGTTTTTGTAACCCCGAAATAGAGTCTGAATGTACACCTTGGACACGCTTGGCGTGCTATGGAAAACCTGCCCAGCTTTAAATATCCAAGATTCATTTATAAAACTTTGTGAAGTTAACCTTCAGAATGATACCTTAGGTTTCGATAAAGCAGTAAGGGAGATATGGCAAATCGCTTGCCTCTTAAAAGCTCCCTTCTAGTATCATAAACTGACTTTTATGATTAGTAGACACAATAACTTCTATATCTATAGCGGAAGTATTCAAGAGTATATATAAAATATTTCCGTTCGTCGAATCAGAAACAAATCATAGAAAAACATAAAATAACACAGGAAGAACTGTGTCAGGCACTGAATCATCCACGTATGTTTAGACCTATCGTAAACAGATACGAATAGTCTTTAAGCACAAACGATTTAACCATAAGTTAGCTATCAGTTGATAATAAAAACAATGGAATGTTGTTGCAGTTGTGTTGCTACCAGTGAACAACTTTTTATCAAATAATGTGCGATAAGTTATCGACTGCAAATGGTCTTCTTTATTATCGAAATGATATGGTGTCTGGTTTTGACATCTGTTTCTTTTTAACACTTTTTCATGTATTGTAGTTTCCGTATTCGCTCGTTTAAACATGCATTCTCATATTTTGTTTGGTATGGGTGTGGTCTTTTGTATGAGACATGTGGTCGTCATCATTAGAAGTTGGTTAATGGACAAACTGCCTTTCCGTTTAAACTGACGCTCTACAATATGAGTAAGCGGCTATCAGGCAACGGCCCTGAAGCACGCGCCCATTTATAATTACCTTTTTGCCATTCTTTGTAGTAATTCATGGGACACGCAATCATGTATTTTATTATTGTTGAGGTAGCTCTTTAGTGCGTAGGTGTAACTTATATGAAAGTAAGTATATTCTCGGAATAGATTTCTTAGAGTGAATATAATAATTGTTAAGCAATTAGATGGAACCAAAAAGTCAGTCGATCAATTAGTTGCATTCAAAGTTCTTCTACTTTAATTTCGAATTAATTAATTTTTGTATAATTTGAGTCGCCAAAAGAGCTTTAAATGGAGCATATAATTTATGAGACTTTAATTAGCGTTTATAGAACACTCGTATTTTATTTTAAGATTCTTGAACTTGTTTTTGAAAATCATACATATAATGAAAGAGGGTAATAGGGCTTTAATGACAACAAATTAAAACGAAAGATTTTTACGAATATTGCTAACAAAATCGGAGTGTGCTCCAGTTCCAGCCCCGATTTCTACGGTTTTTTAAAGATCTCATCTCCTGTTACTGGACAATGATCGGAACACGCCGTGACTGTTTTTTGTACCAGTTCTAGCCAATCATCTACAGGTAATGGTTCCAGTAACCCTTTTAAAAGTTGAGTTTTGTATAGTCATCGTTTTTAGATAGTCATCGGTTTTGTTTAATTTTTGATATCAATTAATGTTATGTTGATTTTGAAAGGCCATTGCACTTCTTGAACTTCTCACAGTGTGCTTCCCAGGATTGATGAAGTAACATATTTTCACCACAACTCGTGAGCACTAGGTAATACTATATGAAAAAGACATGAGTTAATGGAATAATCCTTTGCTCCACGTATTCGCACGCAATAATGATTCGATGAAAGACGGCAGTATTCCATTAGGCGGAGTGCTAACTTAGATTAACTGAAGTATTATTACAAGAATAAGCACTTTCAAGAACACCCTGCAAGCGCTATCAGCACTTTGTTTCTTTACTTTAGCCGATTATTCGTCTTGGTGGCGTGAGCCAAGAATCTAAGCAGAAGAAGAGGAATGAGATTGCGAGCATTGACAAATTTAACAAATATATATGTATCTAAATAGATATTATCTAATTCTCGCACAAAATTCATCGACGGCCACACCTGATGATAAAATGGTACAATCATTCACATAGTTCAATAATTTAATAGAGGTAAAGGAGGTAAAAGCATCTTTGACAAATACAGGTTGAACAGGAGAGGGAAGAAAGCTCCAATCATATTTAGCTTTAGACCCCGACAACATCACCCTGAACTCAACATAGGTTATCCTAACTTAAGATAGTCTAATAGCCGGTAGTGAAGTGGAATCCAAGTTTTAAAACAAGATTGCATGATCAACTGCATCAAATGCCTTGTTTAAGTTTAGAGCCACCATCACCGTACGTTCGCATGGTCACAATCTGTTGAGTCCATCAGCGATGAAAGTTTGAAATCCAAGAATTCATCTACATGTCAATACGTAAACATAAATTTTGTTGAACATTTTTAATTTTACAGCAGCAAATACGAAGAATGCAGAAAACAAAAAATATTCGCTATCTCTATCTAATCAACGTGATTTATTTATAAATCCACCTTGGCTCTAAACTGCCTCTTTCGCGATCAGAACATTTAAGAATGTCACCACAGTGGATTACGTCAGCTATAGTATAAATCCAACTTGATATCGGTAAATGGTTTATCTATAAGATGACGTATTTCGCTGTGGTGACTTTCTTAAATGCTCGGAGTGTGAATCAAAAAACGAAATGCCTAATCCGCAACAAATCAAAAAGAGTAAGACAAAAGATAACTAAGAAATGAAAAAGAGCGCTGCTAAGGGGAATACGTCACCTTTAGTATAAATTCACCTTGATCAGGTACATTAGTGTTGGGACAGATGATTGAAGTTCAACCGATTACACTAGTTTTGGGGCGTACATTTCGATTTGAGAATTTTTGTTTTTTTTTTTGTTTTAAGATATCTTCAAAAACATGATTTTTCGCACTTTTCATAAAAATGTACATTGTTCAAAAAATGGTCGTCTTACAAATGTTTATGTGAATCGTTAATCGGTAAGATTTTAAGTTGAAAAAAAATATCTATTTTTCTGCCTAAATTTCTAAATTTCATTTGCTCCTTTTAATTCTTGTATTTTTTTTGTTTTGTTTTTTTTTTTTGCTTTAACGAATAAAAATTATAAATTTGACCAACTTTCGAAAAAAAGATGAATGAAAAAGAGCAGTTCCTATTTTTTCAAATTTGTTTTAAGAAGGTTTGGATGGAATTAGATGTATCTATTGAGGGCTTGAGTATTCATAAAGTTCAAGTTCAGAATGCTACGATACTTGGTACAACTTTCGATCCTCTGCTTAGATTCTCGGCTCACGCCACCAATACGAATAATCAGCTAAAGTCAAGAAACAAGAACAAAGAGGGAATCATTACCACATTATGCTAATATATATTCCAAATTATGGTGCTCTTGCTTGGATTCCTTAACTCAGTAAGACTCAATGGCAATGCCTGCAAAGAGATCAGAACAGTGCTCTTAGGACTGATAGTGGTTGTTTACATGGGGAAGCGATGATGCTTTCCGTTCACCAACATAATGAATTGCTTTCGAAACAGTTCTTATTCGGAGCGTATAGGAGCAATCATCCCAATAATGGCACTCTCTCGAGAACTGTTCCAGATAACATCAGTAGCTACAAAACGAGTTGCATTTATATATTCGGTAGGCTTCAATTGCATAAAGATGAAGTTGAACAGTCAATAAACACTCTCAGGGCCAATATTGTGCTTGATGGCAGGCCGCCACCTATTGATGCGAGTGAAAAACGTGTACCTTTATAACACTAGTACTAAATTAGCACAGTTAAGATCCGGATGGAGTCTTACAGGGAGCGATTCGGGATCAGCACTAATGATTGCTGTCCTGAGTGTGGTCAATTGAGCCCTATGGATGCGTTCAATTGAATTGACTATGGTTACGCGTTTTGGTTTAGCTTTCTCTTATATTACTTATTACTCAGCACAATCTTCTTATGTTACATAATTTACTATCCTGTAACAGCCCAAGAAAAGCTGTTATAACAGCAACATACAACTTATACTCGTAGATTGTACTTGAGTTAACTATGGTCTTAGGACTACGCTATATCAGAAAGCCAATTAATAGCAGAGCTGAGGAAAGTACGGCTGCCTGGTTGTGGCATAAAGTCCAACTGACCGATATTTGTGTTTTTTGAACTAACGATACACGATTCAAATGAACAAATATCTATACTAAAGACAACACTTCATTCACATTACTTGCAATTTGTAATTCACGAATTTATTTTTGCTGATCACAGACTTTCATGTAATCAGAGAGTTCGTTGTACCTTACCCATGCTTCTTGCTGCATGTACGAGTACCTTTAGCAACCATTTAAAAATAAAAAATGAAACATATAAAAACTCAAACTTGCGAAATAAACATGAATTTGAGTAGATACTTATTGCTCTTTGCTTAGCTGTGAAAAGTTTTCTACTGTGGCTGGATTATTGTCTGAAAGTCTTGCAGAAATTTACAATCAAAAGCGAATTTATTCAGTAATTTGATTTTAACGTCGATGCTACTCAATCATTCGACTGAAGCATACAATGCTGAATGCAAGTGATCTCTAATTACCAGTGGAGTAAATATAATACTAAATAATTTAAGCACATCAAAAAAATTTTGCATAAAATTCTGAGAAAAACTAGCGGAAGGTATGTGGGTGTTTTGGAATTTGATTATTAGTTTTGCAAAATATGGTAATGCAAAAAAATAGTAAAATAAAAACTTATTTGCAGATTTACGAGACAATATAAGCGCAGTTTCAAATCAAAACGGAAGTCAGTGCGACAACGAAACCAGCAGGAATTAGTTTATATAGCTAAAGAGAAGTGTTAAATTAGTATGGCTTTTAAATTAGCCTTTTTAGTGTTGTGTGTCGTTGCGGCTATAAAGGCAAATTTGCTGCAACATGCCGTAGCATCGACAAATCTCAGTCGTAGCAAGCGACACATGACTACAATCTGTGTAGAAATTAAGCCAAGTGGACCGCAGGAGGAACCCTACTTTATGTGCAAGGGCGCTGATCTGCTGAAGAGTGGCGTTGATAATGAGCAGTCGAATAAACAAACAAATGGCAACTATCCGGAGATACAACAAAAAACACAACCGACACATGCAGCATATAGCGGGAGTAACTTTCCGACGATGCAGTTTAAAAACGACAACTTCAACAGCAACAGCAACAGCAACAGCAACAACAACAACAACAACAATGCCAGACCAAATGTTGATGCCCTACAACACAATACAAAAAATATACAAAATGAACCATACTATAGCGGACAGCATACACAAAATTATAACGAACCGATACAAACGAAGCAACAAAATTCATATCAACCAAGTCAGATGCAACAGACACCAGCTACCACCATATCAGGCTATGCCAACGACAACTACAATCCACCAAGTAGCAGCTATGCACAGGCAATGCAACAATTTCAACCATTTCAAGCCGTATTCTCCAATGCACAATTGCCGGCAATATTTGTACCAACGGGACCACAATTCGAAACGCTTTATGAGCAGCCGGAGCAGCAACATTTTCAAGCCGAACAAAAGCAAGCGCCAACACAACAGGATACGTCGAAGTCCACAACTACTTACGGCGGCACGCACACTGCCGGAACAGCTGAGACAAGCTACGAAACAGCGAAGACAGCGTCGCCCTATGGAGCCAACGGAGTCGCTTATGGCACAGCTTACAGCGGTGGAGGCAGCACTGCAAACAGCCAACAGCAATCCAAACAACAACAAACAGGACACAAATCTACTGGTGGGCAGCAGCAGCAGCCTCAACAGTTTGCAAAACCAACATATGGTGGCTACTCCGATGGCACTGCTGCCACTGCGTCTAAGTCTACGCCGCAATCGTATGGCGCTGCAACAATTCCTTATACAAATACAGCAGGCGCACAATCAACTGCAACTGCAGCTACAAAAAGCAGCGGCACAGCGTCCGCAACCGCTCCGTATGTGGCTCCAAGCGCTAAAAAGACGTCGCAGCCTTATGTAAAACAAACGGATGTTAATGCTTATGAGTCGCTACTGAGCGCACCAGCAGCACAGCCACAATTTGAGCAACAGCAGCAACAGCAGCAGCAGCAGCAACAACAACAATATAGTCCACGCCATCGTGCTATGATGGATGATGATGTATTGAATGTGCCCAATATTGGATTTTCTACAACCGAATTACGTCAATTTCCACATAGACCACAGCAACGTGCAGGCATGTACGCCAATAATAATAATGAACCGTTGGTCGGTGCACCGCTTGGTATTGCTATAACTATGCCCGATAGGCGTACAATGCCAGATGAAACAGCTAAGCTATTCCCAGCACAAGCGCAAGCGCAGCCGCAGCCTAAACAACAAGCACGCAACGAAGATCCCGTTATGCGTACATTCTATGATAGTATATTGTATGATGCACCACAAGATGCATTGATATCGCAAGCCTATCCCAACTACCCCAGCTATCCAGTTAACAACTACTATTCAGCAGCACAGCAACAGCAACAGCAACAGCAGGCGCAGCGTCCTGTTTCGTTGTATAGAACAGATGATTCAATGGCTTGTAATGGCTATCCTAATTTGGGTGCTAGTTATGCACCGCTGCCACAGCGTGCACCACAACAGTGCTTAGCCGCTTCAGATGCAGGCCCAATTTATGCTACGCCCGCAACAACATGCGGACGAGATTATAATATACAACCGATTTATATAGCTATACCGTGCTATGGTGCAACATCGTCTGCCACAATGCCACCAAATGTAGTAGGCAGTCCACAGCCAGCACCGCCAATGTCACTAATGCCGCAGCCTGCTGCATCACTATTTGCGCCACCATCGTCGCTTTTTGCACCTTTCAATACGCAAAATAATGCAAATAATCCTACAGTTGGTGCGCCGTTTGGTAATCCATTTGGTATGGGGCTTTTTAATCCCTTTGGTTTTGGTTTCAATCCATTTGGTGGACTCTTAGGTGCTCCTGCTCCTGCGCCACCGCCAGACGCCATAGCATCTAACGAACCTATACTGGGCTCTGCAAATCCTTTTAATCTATTTAGTAAAAAGCCAGATTCCGTACCGGCAGCAGCGGTAGCTGCGGTAGCACCTGCAACCGATACAACTAAACCGAATGGTAAGCCAGCACAGCCGAAGGAAGCTAAAGCAGCGCCCGTCAACGAAGCGGATGCTGATGATGCTGACGACGATGATGATGATGATGATGACGATGAAATTGGTGATGCTGAAGATACTTCGCAAGAAGAGTTAGATAGTGCATCAGAACCTGTTGTTGGTGCAGCACTAACAGAGCCGGAGTCTGAAAGCACTGCGCCTATAACTAATACCACGGCTACGACCATTGAGCCGCAAGCTGCTGACAAAGCGGTTGTAGGTGCTGCTGCTGCTGCCGTTGATGGCGCTGATGTGTCGGATTCAATTTCTGAAGAGGATCGCAGCGCAAACACTCTTCTTGATTTAGCAGAGGATAAACTCAATGCTACAACAATAGCGCCACCACCTATTGAGATAAAATCCAGCGATGTACGCAAACGTCATTATAAGTCCTTCAGCAGCCAATCTAAACGCAAGTATCTGCAGAAATTGTAGCAATCACGGAAGCACTAATCAAGCTAAATTAATTTAATCTAATGCATTTATTAGCGCTTAATTCAGTTAAGTAGCAGCAATTTTATGCTTATATATATATATATATTTTATATATTTCGGTGCGGAATAATAAAGATTTATACAGATACAAAAAATACACATAGCAAGTATCTCTATCTTCAATTTGTTGGTTTTTATTGCTTGAATGCGCTCTCAATTGACCGTTGTGTGTTGCTTGCTAGCTTAGTTAGGTTAGTTAGGCGCGCTTGCATGTCAAAATGTTCCTACTCTTTATAGTACTACTTACTTCCTTTTGCTATCGCAGCTATAAATCGGTAGTAGTTCCTTACCGCACGCTGTCTCGAACGTGGCGCAAAGCTGGCGTCATTCAACACATTCCCTTCCATCGCATACTTCCAACCGTCCATCTATATCTAGTAGCCAGTGGTGTGTATAATAGGCGCGTCGCTAGATTAATGAAAATGGAATGAAAGAAATAGTAAAACAAAGTCTGCTAATAAGTTTTAATGCAAACCTCTACACCTACAAAGTTAATGCGCTACATATTTTTGGAAGGGTTGATTTCCTCTGAGAAAATTGCATATATAATGCTTACGAAAAAGTGTAGGCGTAGTCCCAGAAGTAACCGACTGACGTCGATAGACGCTGGTAGTTTTTGAGCAAGTTTGTTTCTGGCAAGCACGTGTATCATCTATCATTAGACTGCTATCAAATTTTAAGCAATGTTGTCTTTGACAGCTATTGAGCGCGGTCATGAAAGGCAGACAGATAGACAGGAAGCAGGTGGTGCCGAAATTGATCACAAACGCAACCGTGTGACAACTTTGAAATGTAATATGGTCAAGTTTTTGCACCGTTTTATGACCGTGCATGGAACATGAATCCATTGCAACACATCAGAAGCGAAGCATTAGTTGAAATAGTCTTCCAGATCGGCGCGACAATGTACATATTTATTTCTATCCGTCTGTCTGCCTTTCATGTCTGCATTCACTGACTGTCAAACACAAACTATCTCAAAAAGTGGGCAGGATACGCCCATTTGTATTTGTGTATGTATCGTTTGACCACTAAAATCCACCAAATCAAATTTCAAGCTAATATTGATTTAAATAAAGAATGTTTTCATAAACAATACAAAATTGTACGGTGGGATTGTACGGTGGGACGGGTCACGCCCATTGGTCTATGCAGCACATCGCATTTCAACCTAATATTGACTTTAACAAAGAAGTTTCTCATACAAAAACTCAAAATTGGGCAGTAGATTTGTATGGGGGCTACCCCAAACAGTGCGCGGGTCCTACCCATTATTGTATATGTGAAGTGTCCATCTACTAGAAGCTACCATATCAATTATTAAGTTGATATTGACTACAATAAATAAGTTTTTCATTTTTCGGTGGGTTTGTATGGGGGCTATCCCAAATAGTGGGCGTGGCTAGTCAATCTTGATACTCTAATAAACTGCAATAAAAATAAGTGTATGTAATTGGTCACCAAAAATGAGCAACAACATACAGACAGACAGACAGGCATGGCTAGTTCGGTTCGTCTCGTCGAGCTGATCAAGAATATATATATATACTTTATGGGTTCTACGATGTCTCCTTTAATGCGTTACAAACTTTTAGACAAACTGATAATACTATTTCACAATATGTGTGAATGGTATAAAATGGCAAAATCACTCCAAAAATGAGCAAAAACATACAGACAGACAGACAGACAGACAGACAGACAGACAGACGGGCATGGCCAGTTCGGTTCGTTTCGTCGAGCTGATCAAGAATATATATATATATATATTTTATGAGGCCTCTTTTAATGCGTTACAAACTTTTAGGCAAACTGATAATACTATTTCACAATATGTGTGAATGGTATAAAATGGTGAATGGTGTGATTGGTATAGAATTATATAGCGAGCTCTTAGCCTAACCAATCGATTTGAACTAGCTTTTGTTAGTAGATAATACAAATTTTAAACTACCCAACACATTTCAGTGTAGCGTACACATTAAGCTACTAAACGTTTAAATGATTATGGCACAGCTAAGCCAATGGCTACTTAAGGAAGTATCGCTTTGAATATGTGTATATGAAAATTTTTTTTCGCTTATTTCCGTTGAGGTTTCTTTCTTTCTCAGTGTACGTTTTGTACGATCTATACTTCTCTACTCTGCACATCTTTCATTCGTTTATATGTGTGTTTATATTTTACGGATTTTTGACGCCAATCCAAACAGGAACTTGGAACTGGCATATAAAGTTTTCAATATAGCCATACATACACAATGTTGCATGATTATTATGATTTTGAACACGTAGCATTAACGATTTACAATAAATAAACAATAAATAAATAAACGAAGATATAGATACGAGTACAAATAAAGTAATTTGAAAGAGTCATTGGCATTTGTGCTTACTCAGAAGAAAAGCAACAAATTGATGAGTTATGACTTTACTGAGTTTTATATTGTACTTGTACGAGTATATAGATACATACACTTATAGATCTTAATAGCGTTGGTGGTTGCTTTGTTGGTTCGATTTTCTTTAAAAGTTGAATAATAATTTCAAAGGTAAAAGTGATTTGTTGACGAAAAGGTGTAATTTATTATGTTGTTTTGCTAGAATTTGAAAGTAATGAGCAATTTGTTGTTCAAGATACAAAATGGAATAATATGTTTTTGGTTAGGTATATCGGATGATAATCAGAATCTGAAACGATCAAAGGTAGAACAATTAAGGCCAAATACTTTTTTTATATTTCACATACATCGGAAAATGCAACAAAGCAGCAAAATTAATTATACTGAATACTCGTACTCGGCATGAAATATCAACCCTTGCCTTGACATCAAAATTTTATATTATTGTATGTTATGTTCTTTCGATAGATGTTAATTTTTTAATAATTCAATGAGTTTATATTACGTGAAAAGCTTTATACTGGCTTCACACTACTTGCACTATCGATTGGCCTGAATCTCCGAGTTGTTTTTTTTTACTATTATTATGTTTTTGGGAAAACAGGAAACATATCTGAAAGTGAAACTGCTTTTGTCATAGATTACACTAGTCTAATACGTGTCATCAAATTGCAGTCGAAGGAGAAATAAAAAATAAGCTATTACCAGGGTATAAAATCGGAATTGTTAACCGAAATTAACCGATTCAAATTTATATATTAGTTTTTTTAAAACCGGAACCTTTTACCGAAATAAAATAAAATGAAAGAACCGTCCTGGAGCCAAATCATTTGTACCGTTATAGGGTGTACCGTTATAGTGTACTTATGCATTATGTTCAAGAGATAAAAAATACAGCTGATACCGTATATTCGGTATACTGGTACCGTTACCGTACCGGTATACCGAAACTAAAATCCAACAACCGTACCGAAATATATTAGAACCTCATACCGAAACACACGTTTCAGTTCGTACCAAACCGGAACCAAAACCAAAATACAATATTTTTTTTATTCCCTGGTTATTACTTTAAAAAAATTATGAAATTTTATACGATGCTAGTCCCAGAAGTACCCGAACTTACTTCGTATGGCGCTTGTAGTTTTTAAACATGTTATTTTCGGAAAACAGTCGAGTATTTGTCGTCCTCAATCCATAGGAACGGTGATGGTGGCATTGGACTTAAACAAGCCATTTGATGTAGTTGATCATGCAATCTTGTTTCAAGACCTAAATTCCATTTCACTACCTGAACAAAAGACTGGCTATTAAACTATCTTATGGTAGCATGACATACATTGTGTTCAGTTGGTTGAGGTCGGTGGTCGAAAGCTAAAGAAAATTTAACCTGAATTTGGCAAAAATGCCTCTACCTCCCTCCAATATAAAATTCGTAACCTATCATCCAAATGATTGTACCATTTTATGCTCAGGCGTGGCCGTCGATGATTGTGCGAGAATTAGATAATATCTATTTAGAGAATTTGTAAAATTTTTACAAAGCTCGTAAACTCAAGCCACACACCCTCTCAACCCACAAGTCGTCGGCTTCTATCTTCTCCTTCAGGACTAAGGATAACCTCCTAAACTAGATGTCTCTACTAAACTTGTGTATTTCGATCCCCTGCTTAGATTCTCGGCGCAGGCCACCAAGACGAATAATCGGCTAAAGTCAAGAAATAAAGTGCTGAAGGCGCTTGGAGGATCTTTTTGAGGTAAGCACAAATAGACAATCATTACCACCTATAAAGCTATTCTCCCAATTTATAACCTAAATTATGCTGCTCCTGTCTGGATCCCATACCTCTGTAAGACTCAATGTCAATGCCTGCAAAGAGATCAGAACAGTGCTCTGAGGACTGATACTGGTTGTTTACATGAAGAAGCGATGATGCTTTCCGTTCAATAACATAATGAATTTCTTTCGAAACAGTTCTTATTCGGTGCGTACAATAATGACACCCTCTCGAGAACTGTTCCAGATAACATTAGAAAGTACAAAACGAGTATATCTCGAATCGCATTTCATAATCATATAGAGGAGTGCATTTATATATCCGGTAGGGTTTAATTGCATAAATATGCAGTTGAACAGTCAATATACTCTCTCAGGGATAATCTTGTGCTTTGTGGCAGGCAACCACCTATTGATGCAAGTGAAAAACGTCTACCTTGTAACACTAGAACTAAATTGGCACAGTTAAGATCCGGATGGAGTCTTACAGGGAGCGATTCGGGATCAGCACTAATGATTGCTGTCCTGAGTGTAGTCAATTGAGCCCTGAGGATCTATGGACAAGCGTCCAATTCCAACATCCAATTCTATTTTAAGTTACAATTAAAAAACAAGAAGCTTTAAATGAATTACCGGTTATTAGAAAGTGATTGCAATATTAAACATTTAATTTCTGTATGGCGTTATAACTCCGTGGAGTTCGGCCAAATCCTCACAGCTCTTCGCTTTGTGCCTTGCATTGATAACTTAGCGTAGTTTATCACTTTGAAGTGGGAAAGCTAAACTAAGCTGAGCTCATCATATATCCATATCAGAAGCTATGAAAATAATACAAAAAATAAGAAACATGACTGCAGGCGTGTGTACCTGAAATGGATATACCGTGAACCTAGTCGAAGGGTAACTTCTTGAATAGGTTTACCTGCGGCTATATATATTATACTTCTAATAGTCCGATCAAGACTTAAGTGTAATATTTTATTAGAGCCGACGTAAAACACAAAAATTTAGCGCAAAAAAACTTCATCTGAAAAAGGAAAATATAAATATCGAAATTTGAAGACGTACGTACGTACGAATGTATGAACGTAAATGGACGCGTATATATTGAAACGAGTTTTGATGCTGATCAGGTATATACACATATACATTACGGTGTCTCATAGGATGCACAAAAGTCACTAAACAAAAACTATAAGAGAATTAGAATTATTTGCTTCTGACCCATATGTATCAAGCTTGCAAAACCAATTGAAAAAGTATTCAAATAATCATTAGAGCCTAGTATGGTTTTAAACGGTAATAAAAAATTAAGCTCTCATTTATCTATTCTGTGACTCTTCGAAATGTACGTATATGCAAACCTCAAGAACTATTCTTCATTACATTGAAATTATCATTTTTAATTCTGCAGTATTAGCATAAAATTCTTGATCAGTGACCGGACGAACAATGCTTTACAGATTTCATTCCGGGACTACTTTTAGGGATTTCGCCTCTCTGTGTGTCTATCTATACATTCTAGATTCTAGTGAAAGGACTTTTGTGAGTCATTTAGCTAACGAGGCTTATATTGGGCTTTATGTAAGTATTATTTTAGGTTATGGTTATTGTAGAATAAGATATTATCAGAGTTCTAGACACTGATTGGCAGCGAAATCTTACTTATTGTAAAAATCTATACGTTGTTCCCATTATTTTTGTAATTTCTGTCAATAGTTGTTCAAAGAACAAAACTATATAAATACATACAAATTAACGACCCCTTTTCACTTAACCCACTTAAACTTGTCTTGCTTGCGAAATAATTGTTTTGGCACTTGCTTTGCTTTTCCTCAATTCAAATTGCATATTCAGCATTCAGAATTAAACAAAGTAGAAGCATATATTCAATACTGATTATTGCAATCTGATCGCCGTCAATAGTTGTGGTTGATAATTCAAGCAAATTGGATGATTTAACGCGAAACGAGCGAGAGTGCGGGTTTTACTTCCATACCACGAAATTAAATTTTAAATACCATCATGTTGTCCTCCAGCTGTCATTTGCTGTTACTGTTGATATCATGTTTCCACCTACATATGACAATGTCGCAAGTGCTGCAATTTGGAGGCGGTAGTGCGGAATTGGGAGCGGCAGCGAATAGTTTAGCGGAATATTATTTGGATGCCGATACGGGTAAAAGTGTTGGACCCACTGATGAACTTAGTCGTACGCATCGATCCCTGTGGAAGAAGCTTTTCAAAAATACGAATTTGGAAAATCTCTTTGAGGATGATGACTGTTCGAATGGTTGCAATTATAATAATAACTACGGCGGAGATGGTGGTTACACACCGTATACTTGGCAACCGCTTGCGCCGATTTTTGGAAACTGGCCGCCACCATTGTGGGGCGGTCCAGGATATAACAATGCGCCGCAATATGGGCCACCGCAACAGGGTCCTAGTGGATATGGACAAGGATATGGCGGTGGAGGTGGCGGTTGCTATCAAGCTCCAGCTCCTGGTGGTGGCTATAATGCAGGCGGCGGTGATGGTGGTTACCAAGCACCTGCTGGTGGTAGTGGTTATCAAGCTCCAGCGCCAGGAGGTGGTTATAATTCAGGCGGCGGTGGCGGTGGCGGTGGCTACCAAGCTCCAGCTCCTGCTGGTGGTAATGACTATCAAGCTCCTGCTAGTGGTGGAGACTACAACGCTGGTGGAGGTGGCTATCAAGCACCTGCAGCTGGTGGTTCAGACTATAAGGCACCTGAAGTTTTCAAAGGACCTGGTGACGGTGATGCCGGTTATAATACACCGCCACCAGCTCCAAGTGCTAATAACTATGAGAGTCCTGCGCCACCACCACCGCCTGCCAACAATTATGAACCTGCACCTGCTTCAGGAGGCTATGAAACTCCAGCACAAAATAGTTATAGCGGCAGTCCAGGTGGCTACTCAAGACCGGATTCACCTCCGATACTCTATCAACCGATAATCTACGTTTCACCACAAATACAAGTTCCAAAAGCATCTTATGAGAAATCCGAGGTAAGTTAATTATTTATATGTATTAACTTTGTACGCTTAATTAAAACAATTAAATATGGTAGGACAATTCGTATAGTAACACTGCGCCTACATCAGAATCTTCGTGCGATAAACCGGAACAGGAATATGAATTACCAGCAGCTCCAGAAGCTTGTGAGACACCAGCATACGAACAACCCGCCGAGTATGAGAAACCTGAAACACCCGCTGTAGAGTACAGTACTCCAGAAGCTCCTGCACCTGCTTATGGAACACATGGTGGCAGTTATGGTGCCCACCATTATCATCATCATCATGCACCGGCTCCTGCACCCTGTTCCTCTTGTGGCGGTTTTATACCCATAATGGGTGTTCCGATCTATAATTATAGTCCACATGTTACGCCCGTGCATACGCCTTGTCACCATTCAAGTAATTACATACATCCACATCCACATGCACATAGTTACGGACATGGTCCTGGACACGGTTACGGACACAGTTACGGCCACATTCATGAGCCAGCTTCGAGTTACTCTCACGCTACGAAATCAGCTGGCTACTATGCTGCAAGTGCGGCTCCAGTATCATATGCATCCTCGTATGGACAGTCAGCTTCAAACTATGTATCGTCAGCTGCTCCTGGCAACTATGGATCAGCAACAACATCATCTTCTACTTATGGCAGTTCTTCTGACAGTTCCTCTGTTTCTAGTTATGATTTCGCACCTGCTTCAACATCCTACCATGAAGCACCGAATGCAATTGCTACCTACAGCTCAAAATCATCCGATTATGCTGCTCCAACACCCATTACATATCAGGCTCCCGCTCCAGTTGTTTCGGCTCCAGCACCAATACTTTCATCACCTGCTGTATCTTCATGTGACTATCCCGTACGATTGACACACGCTGATCAACCATATCGCGCTTGTCCGGAACTATTCACGGAATACCATTATCAATTAAATTTGGCCAATCAAAAGTCAAAGGGTTATTGAACAACCGATTGTAACCTGTTCAAATTGAGATTGAATGTATATAGATTTATAATACGATAAAAAAGTGACTTGTGAAATAAATTAATTTTAATGTTTGCAGGGGGCAGAGGGACAAAAAAATACCTATGAAGGAGAAATATGTACAAATATGTACACTACATGTCGCTATCCACGTTTTCTGCTTGAAATTCGCTTCTCAATGATTGCGTAGATCTCACTACGTCTTTGATCTGGTGCCACTTTCTACCAATCCTTTCAAGAAAATGACAGAAAAAGGCTTTTTATGTTTTTAAAAATATTTTCCATGAAGATGAATACAGTTTTGCATGCGCTTGAACCAATTCCAAAAGCAGTTTTGACAGTCTGAGGAGGATATCTACAAACATGCGTTGCCTCTTTTAGCATTGCAAATCATTGGGCAGATAGTTTGTTATACAGAAAGAAAGGAACAGAAAGAAATTCTTGCATGTCAGATCAAGTGTGTACGTCGGATAGCCCTTTAATTCAATCTCACATATGCGGAAGCTACCAAAAGTAGCATTACTAATCAAAAATCAGAAAACACAACACAGATAGCACAAGTACCACCTCTAGACCAAAGTTCCACCAATATCTCAAATAGCAAAACCAGGGCAAATGACAGGCTTGAGCTTAAAACAATGCTCAAGACCTTAATGGAACAAATAGGTACTATCCTAAACCTCTTAACAGCAGTCTTGGCCATGCAAAAATAATGGATTCACTTCGCTTAGTGGTTTGAAATACCAATGGGCGTAACCAACATATGCTCGAAGTTAAGTCATTCCTAATAGAACACTATGCTATATCTGAGATTCACCTCATTTCGAAAAATTTTATCAAAATAAATAGTTACTATATGTACAAAACTAACCATCCCTCAAGTGCAGCAAGATGAAATTTAAACGACATTAAGAAGACGACAAATGTCTGAACCGGACTATTAGGGATGTCAAAGAGTTGCTAAAGAAAGTTCGAAATTTAGAAGTCACTCAGTATATTCAAGGACTAGTGGCGATCAAACCAACATATTACACTCTCTGGAAAGCAACACAAAAACGTAAGCAACCCATGGTAAGGGTTCCTCCGCTAAAGATGGCTAATGACGGTCATACCTAAGCCGGGCAAACCACTAGAAGCATTTACCTCTAATCGATCAATTAGTCTCCTACCTGCGATAAGCAGTCTTTCAATCGTTGCTTTTGACTATAATGAAGACAATTATCACTCAAAATTATCTCATTCCTAACCATCAGTTTAGGTTGAGAGGAAATCACGCCACAAATGAACAAACTCATAGCTTGGCTTGGCTTGAAATACACGCACTGGGTACTTTTGGGTTCGTATGCATATATCTTTAATTTGTTACCTGGTACTTTCTTATAAAAGTCTCCTGAAGAACCTCTGACAAATTTTTTCAACATTTGTTTACACTATCGACACGAGACTTTTTTACACAAGAACCTAAGAAGATGTCGGGAGTCTAGGTTTCGAGGCATCGAATACGGTTGTCAAAAATTCAAAATATTGTATCTGTTGATCTTAGCAAGTATGAAATAAATATTACCACTGAAGTATTTAAAGAAAACTGGCCAAACCATATCTTAGAGACAACTGAAGAGTTTTCCAATGAAATGAAGATGTGGAGAAGATTTTGTGGAAATATTTCAGCAATTAAGCGGTCAAAAATCTTTATAGAAGCTGTAGATCTGAGTGATGTTGAATATTCACCTACATATTCAAATCTGCGCAACTTTGTCAGTTTCAGTTGCTTGTAGTGAACGGCACTTTTCGGTTAATCGAAGGTAAATAATTATTTGCGCAGCAGGACTGGAGCACCGTGCCTGAATGATTTGGCTTTGTTGAACATTCATAGGGATTTCGAAGTGACTCCTGAAAAAATATTAGATGCAGCCAAAGAAAAACATAAAAATATTGATAACACACTCCGTATGCGTTTCAGTTAGAATGTTACGAGCTGTGGTTGAATCAAATTGGTTAGGACTAAGTACTAGCTAGGACTAAGCTAGTACTTGAAGCTTTTGAAGTTAGGTTTTTTGAAGTTAGGTAGCAACCAACTAAGAATATTAACAGGACTGCTAACAGGCCACTGTAGACTAAAGAAACATTTATATGTTTTGGGGATACATAACTCAGCCGTATGCAGATTCTGTGACCACGAAGAGGAGACCACTCTTCACATTCTTGCTGAATGTGAAGCTGTAGCTAGAAGCAGACTGCAGATGCTAGGTAATCACTTTATTAGAAAGGAGCAAGTAAGTAGTTTGGGCCCTAGGAAAGTACTAAGATTCATTCAACATATATACTTAGGGCAGGCCATCTAACTCAGTAGGACAAATAATAGACCTTCTTGGTCGCGGTTTCTATATGTCAACATCATAATTAAAAATAAGTAACTATGTGATCGCTTAAAATAGTCAATATACACTATGTTATGACGATCAAATGATGGCACATGATCTGATCAATAGCCAAAGGGTGGGCTAATCAATAGTATATTCGTATTTATTGTATTTTATGGCGTCTACCAAATCTTCTTCGATATGTTAGAAACTTTTCCACAAATGGATAATACTATTTCCCACTACGTCTGAATTGTATAAAAATATAAAATGACGAGCAAAAAGGGAAAAAAGTTACATTTCTACCCGTCTAATGAATTTCTCACGCAAGTCATATATGATATCTCAAAGATTTCGGTGGGGGGTATCCGTCACAGACTATATTGTGAAATCAATGTAACGTTTCATATTTGAAAATTAATCTTATCTATATCTAAATTATTTACTATAACATACCATGCCCTATTGCTTATGTTCCACAATTACTTAAGACTAATTTATGAGCATCATTTCCGTCAACAGCTCAAGTGCCGTCTTTTAAAGAGCATAGATATATTGCTACGCTACGATACTTCAACCCAGTATTTATCACTAAACGGCGACTAAAGAGCGAAGCCAAGTACTACATCATCATCAACCATTACAACAATATTAGTGACAAAAACAACAACGTCACTTTATGCAACAAATGACGCCACGCATGCGTGTTGCATGCAACAACAACAACAACAACAACAAAAAGTGTATTCTACGGAACGCATTCTAGACTATGAATGAATGAAGAATGAGAACAATAAACCAGACGCTACATGTATTTGTAGATACTCAGCCAGCCAGCCAGCCAGCCAGCTAGATACTTAGTGTGTCAGTCAATCAATTGTGCATACTCATATCATGTTTAGATACATAGTATACATGTACAAGTATCTGAAGTATAACGCAACTTTCACTTGTCACGGTCATGGTCATATGCATATCGGCCGGTTGGTCGGACGGACGAACACTTGGACGTACATTTGGTTATCGCAACTGAAGTTGCAGATAGATGCATATGTAAAAAAGTAGCGTACTAAGACCCTAAATACCCACATTTGTATACTTTGCTTTGCTATCTTCTTTTGCAATTTGCTATGGTCATTTGAATTTGAAAACGAAAACGTTGAAAGAGATAAAAGTATTTGTAAAAATATATCAAGACGGTCGGTCAGTCGGGCAGGCGTCTCAAATTCTTGCCGGCATGATTAGTCGCTTCGGCGCAAAGAAATGTATCTGAGCAGCAAAATAAGAATAAACAATATGCGATATGCGATAATTTCTGTACACGCACACCAGAGGGTTGTTTAAAAAGTGTGTGTTAAATATTGTATCGTACGATTATTTGTAAAACTTTTAATGAACTTTTTTATTCTTTAAATAACTAAGAACTACTTGAAGTCTACATATAACGTTTTTGTATACTGCCCTAGGATGGCCAATGTTATATTCAGTTTGTGTAAATGTATGTAACAGGGAGAAGGATGCGCGGCAAACCACATTAAATTAATTTTTGAACACCATCAAAGCTCGATTTTATATAGCTATGTCCGTTTATCCATCTTCGTATGTATAAACAACGAGATCTTGGAGACTATAAAAGATAGAGCCTCCACACTTGGACTGTTATGTATGCAGAGCAAGTTTTGGATGCCACGCCCACACCCAGCACAATACAGCTATATCTATATATAAATAGACAACTGCAAATCATTCACACCAATTTCGACCCTCTTACACACAACATATTCGCTTGAATTTTTTCCATCTCATCCATCTAGCGTTCTCAGCGAACGCAGTTCCGTTTCGTTTTACTCTTATTTGGTGGTGTGTCACCCTCAGATCCTATTGTTTACATATATAAATTCATCGTCGAAAATGTAGCAACTGAAATTTCGCACTGAGCACTCAGCCCACCAATTTTGCTGTCAATCCGCCGCACAGCTTCCGCTTTCCTACTTCCACGGTTGGAGGAGGGCAGTTCCAACACCGTTTATTAAGTAATAAAGTGGATACAACTAATTATCCGAACCATGTGCCTGTGTATGTATCCAATATATACAATGCACGTTCAAATCGATGATCTACTATCAGAAAATGATACAGGAGCCATCATGCGAAAATTTATTACCGGAACCTCTTAAGCTGCCATATGTTCAGCCCCGATACACTTTGGTATTAGAAATGAAAGATGTGGTAGTTCACCCTCGATTGGGCATATCAGACTGGTTGGCGCTTTAAGAAACGTCCCGGTGTCGATCATTTTCTACAAAAGTGCGTAACTGATTTTGAGATCGTGGTGTTTACTGACGAACAGGGCATGACAGTTTTCCCTATACTGGACTCGCTCGATCCAAATGGTTACATTATGTATCGTTTGGTACGAGATGTCACATATTTTTTAGATGGTCAACACCGAGACTTGAAGAGGGTAATTGTAATCGATTGGAATCTTAATTCGACGAAGATGCACCCAAATAATACTTTCCAAATGCCACGTTGGCTGGGAAATGACAATGACGTGGAATTGTTTGACTTGGTGTCTTTCTTAAAAATAATAGCCCAAAATGAGGTCGAAGATGTGCGGGAAGTGTTAAACTACTACCGGCAATTTGACGATCCCATATTGCAATTCAAGGAAAATCAACGTAGATTACTAGAGCAAATGCAAGAGAAAGAAACAATGGTCACGCGGATTCGCGGGACGTTCCTAGATACATGAATAATTACAGACATCGCCATCAACAAGTCAGAAAGTTTTGAGAAAATGAAAACAAAACGCTGCAGTTAAAGCCGATGCAGTCACATTTTGTCTACATCTAAACAAAACTGTGCTGCGTCAAAATACCGTCAAAGTCAATTATAGAAACATATCAAAAAGTCCAATAGAGGATGATGAACCAGGGTTTAAATAGGGGCTACCCTAAAAAGTGGGTGGTACACGCTCACTAGTAGATGTGTATGAAGCAACCATCTATAAGATGCCACCATTATCGATTTTCAAGTTGATATTGACGTTTTCCATACAAATGCATTAAAGTGAACTGTGGGTTTGTATGGGACTATCTCAAAAAGTGGGCGGCATACGCTCATTTGAGTCGGTTCGTATATGAGTCGGTTGACCACAAATATTCACCAAATAAAATGTCACGCTAATATTGACTTGAATAAAGAATTTTTTCATAAAAAACACAAAATTGTACGGTGTACAAACCGTATGGGGGCTACTTAAAAAAGTGGGCGAGCCATTCTCATTAGTCTATGCATGTTAAACGGCTGACCATAAAAAAGGCACCACATTGCATTTCAAGCTAATGTTGACTCTAATAAGGAAGTTTTTCATACAAAAAGTCAAAACTGGGTTGTAGGTTTGTATGGGGGCTACCCCGAACAGAAGGCGGGTTCCACCCATTTATGCATATGTCAAGCATCTGTCCACTAAAAGTTACCATATCAATTATTAAGTTGATATTGACCACAATAAAAAAGTTTTTCATACAAAATTCAAAAGTGGACGTTGGGTTTGTATGGGGCTACCCCAAAAAGTGGGCGTGCTCTATTAAACTGCAATAATTAGAATTTGTATGCTATCTAGTTCTACTGGATAGCATAGAAATTGGTACCCAAAATCATCGAGCTGATCAAGAATATATATACTTTATGGGGTCTAGATGCTCCTTTAATGCGTTACAAACTTTCACTCAAACTGATACTACCATTTCACACTATGTGTGAATGGTATAAAAAAAACCGAATCAAATACATTTTACTTCTCCTGCGTTATTTGAATGTGTACGAGTATTAGATTAATACGATATATTAAGCCAGAATTATCAATATTTGATATCCGGGTCCTAAAAGTATTGTACCGATATTATCGTATCAATATATCGTTATAATATCAACAATAAACAAATTTACAATAATATTTCAGCATAGTTTTTAATTGAATTATTAACTTTATAAATTTCCCTCGTATTTGCATACACACACACACACACACACAAGCACTTAGAAAGTATTAAGTACATACATATATTTGTATTTCCATACATTTATGCTTATGTACGAGTATATTTATCTATAAGTCAGCGTCTTAGACCTTGAAACATTAACGCGCTCGCTACTTATTGTTTTTTATATATTTTCAATGGTGCTGTATCTTTCATTCGTATCTAACAAAATACATGGGTCGCATTGTGCATGATGGATAAATTTCTACGGATTAACGTATAGTTTACTTAGTAATGAAAATTCTTGAGATTGCGGCTACGGTATTACCAGATGTTGTCGTATGCCGCCACTTTTAGGACTTGCACTTAGTACAATACTTTGTATATAAGCAGGATATACATATGTATGACGTGGACAGCTGAAATAATATAAGTGTTGCTAATTTTAGCATATAAAAAAAAGAGTATGCAAGCATATGGAGTCAGATGAACTGTTGTTGGAGAACGTGATTAAAACAGAGAAATTAAAGAAAACAGCTTCGGTGGAACTGATATTTAACTACACACTTGCCCTTTTTGCTCGGCAACACTGGAATTCAGTTCAGTTTTTAAATTTTGGAAAGAATGCTTAGATTTGACTATTTCCAATATGTATTTGGCTATCTTAGTAGCGAGGCTTGTGCAGTATTTTGTTGCGTATGAAGTAATTAGAAATACCAAATAGGTAATTAAATTAAATATGATCAATTTTAAAGTAGATGTAGTAGTGAGGTTTTGTCATTGTTTTGGTCATGTTCATTTTGATGAGAGTATGCTGCTTATGGTTACAAAAACTCTCCACACCAACTTTCAATCCCATATTTCAAAGATTGAGGGAATAGAGCGCATACAAACACTTAGACAGACCGTGTGTCCCTCTGTCTGTGTGTTTGTACATATGAAATATTAGTTCGAAACGAACCGTGTGAAGTTGGCACCAGGAAGTGTGAAATTTCTTTTTAAACGCAGTTCGTTTGTATAATTAGAAAAAAAAATATATATATTAACAAACATTCTGTGAAGTTAGCACCACGAAGCGTAAAATTTTAATTTAAAATAATAAAAAAGAAAAAAACATTCCAAATTTCTTAATTTGTGATCCTGGCACCCCGAATTGTGAAATTTTTGTAAGTGCAATACATTTGCTCTACATTAGTACATAATAATCCAAGGTTGAAATTCGTTTGCCCATCCCAAAAAATGAATAAATCAGAAAATTAGTTGTTGGAAAATTCAAAAAATGTCTGAACCGCGCTATTAGAGAAGTTAAAAAGTTGCTCCAAAAAAATAAAAATATTGAAGTCACTCAGAGATTTCAAGGACACACAGTGGCCAGATCAACAGATTACTCTCTCTGGAAAGCTACTCGAAAGCTAAAACAGCCCGTTGTAAGAGTTCCCCCATTTAAGATGGCTAACGGCCAGTGGGCAAAAACAGGTCTATAAAAAGGCATCATATCACATTTCAACCTAATATTGACTTAAATAAATAAGCTGTTCTTACAAAAACACAAAAGTGGGCAGTATGTTTGTATGAGGGCTACCCCAAAACGAGGACGAGCCACTCCCGTTAGTCTATGTATGTTAAGCGGGTAACCGTAAAAAGACATCACATTGCATTTCAACCTAATATTCACTTTAATTAAGAAGTTTTCTTACAAAAAGTCAAAAGTGGGCAGTAAGTTTGTATGGGAGCTACCCCAAATAGTGGGCGGGTCCGACCCATTAATGTATATTTCAAGCGTCCGCCTTCTTTAAGTTACTATATAAATTATTAAGTTGATATTGACTACAATAAAAATGTTTTTTATACAAAAAGTCAAAAGTGGGCGGTGAGTTTGTATGGGACTACCCCAAATAGTGGGCGTGGCGGGTCAATCTTGACACTCTATTAAACTGCAATAAAAAGAAGTGTACGCGCAAAATTTCAACTGGATAGCATAAAAATTGGTCCCAAAAAAATGCGCAACAACATACAGACGGACATACGGACAGACAGATGGACATGGCTAGATCGATTCGTCTCGTCTAGCTGATCAAGAATATATATACTTTATGGTTACAAACTTTCAGACAAACTGATAATACCATTTCACACTATGTGTGAATGGTATAAAAATTCGTAACAACTATCAGACAGACACAGCTAAACCGACTCGTCTCGCCAAGCTGATCAAGAATATGTATACTTTTTGGCATCTACGATGCTTCCTTTAATGCGTCACAATCTGTTAGATAAATTGATAATACCATTTCACACTAAGTAGTATGTGTGTATAGTATAATAAATCTTTCCTCGTAAATTTGAAAGCAGAAGCTTTATGAGTTGCAGGTAGGCTTGCTTTTTCATCGTCAAGATATTTTTTATTTGATACAACTACACAAACTCTATAAACTGTAATCATAAAAATATTATGTAAATACATTATTAAATTAGTTATAATTCAATTAAAATGCCGACACCAATTGCAGCGATTCAATGCAACGCTATCCATGATGAAGATCCAAAAAGATACGTTTTGAGATGGCGATAAAAATGAGAAAAAGGAGACAAATCTGTTGAAAAGAAATAAGTTTAATGACTCGAATGACTAACTCTGACGGTCCAAATGAGTGCCAGAGGGTGCATATATGGTGCTGTCTGTGCTGCTGCTGTTGTCGTTGTATGAGTAGACGCTGTCGATTTGCTTGATCGCCTTTTTCTTTTTTTTTTTTTCAAGGCGCATTTAACGCTACATCTTCATGCGCTCCCCCACAGCTTTATATGTACGTATAATATATAGAATTGTGTGATGATGCACCCGCAACTGAAGTAGATAGTCTACAATTTTTATATTAAGCCGCCAAAGTGTTGGAGTGAGTAATTGTGTAAATGGATAACCAACTCATACATATATATATAAGTATTTTCAAGATATATAGTATCTTTTGCATGTGCTTCGCTTTTTCTTTTAGTAAAAGAAGTTGCCGACCAAATGTGAGATGATTCTTGTATTTTGACATACAGCATCGCTGCGCACGTTTAAAATAGCATATAGTTCCTTGAAGATGTCACTGTTTCTAGCATACAATTCTCATTCTGCAGATGCCATGGTTTTTTTCGGCATGTTGCCAACGCATCATATTATTTATATGAATATTTATATAAATTTCTGTGGAAAATTTTTTTATTTAGTGTAAAATTTTTATTTTAAATGTCATCTCAGTCGAAATTATTTGCGTGGGTGATACATAACAGATGCATTTCGGTTTTTGATCGTTTAATTTAATTTAATTTAATTAATTTTTTTTATTTAATGAATTTTTGTGTAAAGAAATTGGAATATAAATTAGTTTATATAGGTCACTTGAAGTTTGCATGTATCTGTATGGACTTTTATTAACTTATATATACATATAAGACGTTGAAAGTTAAATTTATTGAATTCGAAAAGATTTTAACACTTATGGAAACAGTGATCTACTTGAGGTCTGCCTTAGTTTAAATGCACTCTCCAAAAGATCTGACAACTATTCTACGTTTGTAGGTTTAAAACAAATTAAAAGCCTATAACGAGAACTCAAAAAAGAGCCGCAGTTAAATGATTGATATTAGGTATTCATAAAGTAAGAAAAACAATTAAAGTCACAAAGTCTTGCAACAATTGAAAAAAAGTGCAAAAGTGCACTAACGGCGTCGTGAACACACTTGTGCTAAATATAGTTGTGCGGCTCTGCAAAATCAGCTGTTTGAGACTTTGGTTTTTTGTTTATTTGTTTCGAACTGCTAACATATTTTTGTGAGGAAAATGCTACGAGAAGGCCTGCAATGATTTTCCCATTACAAAACTGAGAAGAAATTTCGGTAGATATAAAGTACTAATGTATGAAAAAATTTATCAAAAAATTGTATCACGTCCATTTTTTTAGATAATATATATTTCTGTATTTTGATTTATAATTTTACTGTACGGTGTTTTTGAAGTATAGGTTACGCTGGCTGAACCCTTGATAGAGGTCACACATAGACCAATATGATCGTTAAGGAGTTATTGGAGTATAAAGTGAATAAAACTAAAGGAATTTATTGAGGATATGCGAACTGCAATGAATTCAGTCCAGTGTTTTCATTTTGGTTTACACCATGGGTCATCAAGATCATGTTTATACTACCATCTATAAGAAGTTGGGGTTACCACAAAAACAAACAAAAAAAAAATGCGAAATTCACAAAAAAATACCAAAATTCACTTGTTTAATTTTCGTAAATTTTTGCAGCACTGGTTTTGTACTGAGTGCGAGATTTTTGAATGGAAATTGTTGTTGGTTGTGCAGCATTTCTACTTTATTATTTTTGCAAGACCTTGTGAATAGCTTAAAACAATTTGTTCACAGATTTGTGAGTAAAACGAATTATTAGAACCGTTGGCGATACCATAATATTACTATGTAGAGTTGCGGATCCGTATGAACCACTAGCTATATGAACAGCAACACTTGGCAGGTCATCTTGTCCCGATGAGCAACATAAGCTCAGTTCAGATGGTTAACATGGGTACCCAAACTTAGGTGAGCATGTGTCCAAGTCTGTGAAGACCTATGCAAACTTGGTATTAGCAACAGCTGGCACCAGCGTGCACTACACTATATTGGCTGGTGTGTCTTCCTACGTGAGCAGTAAACGGTTGTAGCGTAATAAAGCCGAGTTTCATGGAAATTCTATCAAAATTTGATTTCGAAATATCAAATTGCTTTTAAAATTGGATCTATTTCGTTATTCATCACAAGCTTGAATTTATATCCAAAGTATACCTGTTCCCCAGTCTCTAGCTTACCCTAATGTAGTTGGTGTAGAGAGACATATTGTGGATACAACGGTTCTGTATATTTCTCTAGGCTTAAACTGTGAGATATAATGTGAATAACTGAACGAAGTTGAGTTTGTGTAGGTTGTATGATTTTAAGTATTGAGTTCCTTTTATACGCATTTTCCAGCGGTTAACCTATCTGAGGCTGAGGTCGTTTTGGACTGTTATCACTTTTAATTTACAGCTCTATTGAGATGCCATTGCAGCATACGACAGTAGTTAAAAAGAGAATTTAAATTTGTAGCACAAACTTCTAATACATAAAAACAAACTCTTATGGATTGAACTATTGTAAATATGTCATTGATACTTATGCATAGTTAATTTTTACATAGAATTTGTTGTTGTAAAGAAGCTAATTGCCTCTCGCATCCCATTTCGCATTCAAATGGAATGCGAAAAATATCAGTGTTTCCCATATTTTTTCTTGGATAATTTGATAAAATTTAGTTAATTCTTTTATATTATTGTGCTTATTGTCCCTTATTTTGCTTGATAGCCCTTGTTAAAAGAAAAGAATTTAGTAAAACAGCTGACATCATGTCTGAAATTTCAAACACATACAAACATACACTTTCTGCAAAGGACCGGCGCCTATTATGGATCAAGGATTTCCTGTTTCTCTTTTTCAAACATGTGCAGCTACATAATGCATTCAGAATACCATATTATTAATTTTTATCTACTTTTTTGAAAACTTTTACAATCTTCTTCTGATCATGTACAACCAAGAGAAAATCAGCTGTTAAACGGAAGTGAGATGTCAAATGCGTTTAGTGGAAACACTATTTCACGGTGCGAGCGGAATGTGAAATGCTTTTGGTGTAAACGCCACATTAGTCACAATGTTTGCAACGCAATAAAGAAAGCATGAGAGACCCCATAAAGCATTTAAACACGTGATCAAGATGTTCATCTGTCTATCTTTTTCTTTGCCTGTCCGTCCGTCCTCTTTCTATAAACAAGAGCAACAGAAGTTCTAAGAAGTTTTTATTTTTTATACACGGAGAAAAAAATTAAAAATTAATGATAATAATGGTACCGAAACCTGGCAAACCAGATAACCTTGTTGCGTCTTATAGACCATTTAGTTTACTACCGACTTTCTCAAAAATATTTGAAAGAATTTTTCTTGGTAGAATGTTACCTGCTTTGGACGTCCAGAATGCCATTCCCGATCATCAGTTTGACTTTAGGCATCGCCGTGGTACCCCAGAACAAGTGCAAAGAATTTTCCAACATATTCTCTTAAGGCCTATGAGAATAAGCAATATAGCTCTGCTGTTTTTCTTGATGTACAGCAAACCTTTGCTAGAGTCTGGATTGAAGGCCTTCTCTTCAAAATTAAATCAACTTCCAGCAGTTCCTTCTTTTTAAGTCGTATTTGCTTAACCGTGCCTTCACAGTCGAGGTGAAAGATGTGCGCTAAGGGATCCGCCGCATTGCAGCTGATGTACCACAAGCCAGTCTGCTTGGTCCTGTCCTTCATAATTTGTATACTGCTGATATGCCAGTTCCAGTAAATGAGAACATGCTTCTGGTTACCTATGCTAACGATACGGCCAAACTCAAACTGTTCTAAACTGCTTCTACTGACACACAAAACTACCTTGTAGATTTTCAACGTTGGGCCAACCGCTGGAATATAAAAGTCAATAGTGAAAAGTCTAGTAACTGCACTTTTACATTGAGGCAAGGCAACTGGCCGCCCGTTTTGTTCAACAATTTGGTGGTCATACCTCAGGTTGAACTTGTATGCTACTTAGGTTTTAACTTTGAAAGGCGTGTCACCTGGCGTAAGCATATTCAAAAAACCGCAGCAGTTTGTTACGCTAAACTCAAAAATTTAAACTGGTTACTTCGCCCAAGTAGTAAACTCAATCTCAAAGTAAACTGCTTGTTTACAAAACAATCATTATGTATGGAATCTGGATGTATGGAATACAGTTGTGGGGCACTGCTGCTGCCACAAATATCAACCGAATACAAGTACTTCAAAGCAAGGTCTTGCGTAAAATATTGTAACTGATGTTGTTTTTAAGAATATATAGCTGGAATGTGTATGTTGTGGGCGTGGCATCCGAAATACTATATACACATGTTCTGTGTACATATCAGATGCGCCTAAAAAACATGTTTGGAGGTTCTATCTTTTATATACTCCGATATCTCGTTGTTCAAACATACAGACGGAGAGACAGACATAACTAGATCTACTCAGCTTTCGATGCTGAGCTAGAATATATATACTTTATGGGGTCTGCTTTTGGCATCCAAGGCAGAATACAATATTGAAATTGGAATGATTTCTAAAAGGTCGAAAAAAAATATATATTACTTGATAATTAGTACTGACGTATATAACTATCTGTTGTAAATTAAATTAGTATGATCTACTACTAACATTCTTTGATACTCCTACACGCATTAAACACAACCTATGTAGAAAATGTTAATTTTTTTTTGAATGCGACCCAAAAATTTGTTCTTAAATCATTTAAATTCAGCATATTGCTCACCACTCAGCAAAACTATAACTCAAGCCAGACTGCTTGGTTTAAAAAAAAAACTGTCAAATTCGCACTTCAATTCAATTAAATTCATATTTCTTTCACACCACACAACTGTGCCATATTTAGTTTAATTGTAGCCACAAAATGCAAACTAAGCGCTTTTTTTTTTTTTTAAATGCACTCAATACGACGATTCAAGTACAGAATTTCGCGTATAAAAACTATGCGTGCATTGAGCAATGGCATCAGTCACTTCTAGTAACTTCTATAGTTCTACGAACACCAAGCAACCAAACCAAACCAAACCAAACCACACCACACCAAAAACCCAATCAACTTCAATCAAGATGAAATTCTTCGTTTGCTTCGCTCTGATCGCTGCCATCAACTACGCTGCAGCCACTCCCGTCAATAGTGCCGGCGTTTCGAATGTAGCTCTCTCAAATGCTGAGAACGCCGAGACCGATGTCGTTGCACCCGTTGCCAACCAGGCTCTGCTTGATCTGACCCGTTTGCGTAAATCAGCCTATGGTGGCTCTTCCGGTGGCTATGGCGCTGCTAGCATTCCAGCACCACCCTGCCCCAAGAACTACCTGTTCAGCTGCCAGCCCAATTTGTCGCCAGTGCCATGCAGCGCGCCCAGTCCTAGCTATGGATCCGCTGGTGCATACTCCTCGCCAGTTGCTACCTATGTGGCTCCAAACTACGGCACACCCACACAGCAACAGCTCTACAATACTGCCGCTTACCTGCCACAAGCCTACGCTGCCTACCAATACTGAGAAGTAATGGATTGATTGTTAGTCGATGTAACCAACACTGAGTATGTCCCTGGCTAAGAGACTCCTACAATTTGTAAATGTAATTTTTTTGTGAGAGTTTAAAAATGTAAAAAAAAAAAGAGTATTTAAATCAATTGCAATAAAATAAAAAATTTTCACAAACGTAAATTTGTTATGCATGTTTATTGGCTACTTAAAAAAGCAAGTTCATTCTTCCTAATTACTCTACACGCATTCAAATCTATTGCCGATTGCCGATTGCCCAGACCAGACCAGACCAGACACCGCGACAATTTAATGTAGCTGAGGTAATTGAAACTGTCGCTACATTAAATATATTTTTTGTTAGCTCCTTTAACTGATCTGAAATATATTTATTTATTCATTTTGTTAAAGTGAGCCTCATTAAGCAGACAACTATTGGATATGACCTGAGCGTCGATAACAATTGCTTTGTTATCTTTAACTGTAATCAGGTCCGGTTTCTTTAGACCAAATGATGTCTGAAATCTTGGCTCTAGATGACTCCGCAAATTTCTGTTCTTAAGAGACCTATCCACATAGTTGATAACACTATTATGTTTATCAACCCGTTCGCCGAATGTTGTGAAACATCGTTGGATAACATGGTTAGTTGTCTTTGAGGTATTGCTGCTTGCTCTGCAAAACCTATTTGGGCATTTCGCGTTGTTCTAGCACGAGTTGGAAGGGCATTAATTCTTAATTTGATGCAATTGATCTAATCATGGCCTGTCAGCAATGCTGTTGGTTCCGAAATCCATATATGCGCTTGTCTGACTATGTTTGTAATATACCAGACCAGATCCGTCGATAGATGTATGAAGTTTGTTTGTCCAGAACCGTTCAACATCAACCTTGGATCGAAATTGTAAACCGTCTGCTCTCAGTCTAGCTTTGACATTCAGAAGCTCTTTATTAATGAAGTTTTCTGCTCCTGATGACCCTTCAAAGTTGGGCAGCTTGAGTTTAAGCATACGGTTGTACCTGATTAGAGATATTTGCCATCTAAGAGATAATATACCCAAACCATCTTGAGAAACTGGGGCATGAAAGAATTCCTTGGGAGTATCATTCGGAAGGACTAGCCAGTTGCGAACAGCATTGCGTTTAGCTCTGCCTACCTTCAGGAGACAGACATCCACTTTTGATGTCTCCTAAACTCAACTGTGGGATAAGCACAGTTCTTAAGGCGTATAGCCTCTGCTGTGGCTTCAGCAGTGCTTTAGCCAACAAAGTCCATAATGTCCATAATGCTAGTGTGAATGTTTACTTTAATGCGGTCTTTTGTCGTGAATTCAATCCCAAGATATTTGAAAGAGGTGGTATCTTTAATTATACTATGCTTAAATTTTCCCTGCCCTTTATATCAATTGTGAAGCATTTTGAGGGATTGACGGTTAAGCCACACTCTCTCTCAGAAACTCGTTAAGAAAACGTGCCATTTCGAGCTGTCACCATGTTTTTAAATTCGAAAATGTCAATAATGTCATGAATCACTAAGTTTTATTGTTTAAACGAAAATGAGTTATTTTTATGAAATAGAATGTTTGCCTGTATGCCTTTTATAGTTATCTAAACTATTCGACCGATCGTTATTGTGTGCTACTATCGATCAGGGAAGGTTTCTGACTATAGATCATTTGAAAAAAATGAGCTGTTTCGTCATATCTCAGAAACTAATTGGCGCACTATGAAATTTGGTATATATGTATGTAAATTCCACCGGAAGAATTATGACATAATGGAAAAATGGGCGGAGCCACTCCCATCCATATAAGATAAAACAATATAATTTGAAATATCGCAGCAACTAGTTGACGCAGCTGGATGAGATTTGCGTATGAATCAAGCAAAGGACATCGAGAGACAAAACCCAAAATCGTTATATTTTCAGCAACTACTTGAGTTGAATAGATGCACAAGTAAAGAGCATTAGGAAAAATAACATATCCTGTAAATGCCTCAAGTGTCACGTCTCCCCATTAAGAGTAACATCAAAATCGTTATATCACAGCAATTAATTGACTTATATGATATTTGGTACATATTGAAAGAGTACCGGAAGAAATATGGTCCATTGAAAAAATTGGTTGGTACCACGCCATATAACAGAAAAACCAAAATCGTCATATGTTAGCAACTATCTGATGCAGAAGTAGGTGATACACTCGTATGTAAATTGCATCAGGCAAAAGTACCCAGTGCGTGACGTAGTGTCTGGGCCAGAACCGCATAACAAGAAAGTGGACACTGCGAATCAGGCTCGATCAGCCGGTAACGCTAACTAAGACTCAGTGTCAGAGCTAGAACGTCTGAGGGCCCTCGTAAAGGAAACGGCCACTGCGACAGAAAATGATGTCTTTTTTACCTTAACCCGAATATGGTTAAGACGAAAAATAACATATCTTCTCCGTCTGTTTAATGAAACGGAGAATATCCTTAGACGAGGTGTTTCTGATCTCATCAAATGTAAAAGGGTCTTTTCTGAGTCTGAGTCTGAGCCTGGCCAAGGCCGGGCAATCGCAAAGCAGATGTATACTAGTTTCGTCATCTTCTAGACAGAGTCTGCACTATGTTTCTGAGGAGAGACGTAGTTTTTTTAAGTGATGGCAGGTAAGGTAGCCCAAATGCAATGCAACCTCAGGTCAGATCTATTGAGATGTGCGTTGGTTATTGGGTATGTGGGACGGGTTGGTAGCTTGGCCTGCCGTAGACCAGGATATTGTATCCTGTACCGGGAGGCAGTGCTTTTAAACCGATCTACTATGAAAGATTTTGACTTAGCCCAGCTAAGTCCGCAAAATTGTTCCGGACGTATAAAGGAAGTTACCGAACAACTCCTGGCTAGTTCATCAGCACTTTCGTTGCCCGCAATACCCTTATGGCCAGGCACCCAACAAATCGCTACTTTACGGCCGATTGACAGTTGTTGGAGGATGTCGTAACATTGAAGAACCAGTCTTGAGGAGAAATTCCAAGAGGATAGTGCTTTAATAGACCTAAGACCTAAGATTGAAAAACCGTAGGACAGGCACCTATGACAATAGAGATCCTGGTGTTGGGTCCGAAGACACCCGGCTCCGAAGATACTGTGCCCGTATCGGTAAATGAACCATCAGTGAACCAATTGATCGTAGATGGTCCAAAAATAAAATCCACTAAAAAAGAGGGTGTGCCACGCCACCCCCATTTAATAGGAAATACAAAATCGTCCTATCAAAGCAACTAATTGACGTAGAGATTTGGTAGATGTGTATGCGTAAAAATTATTATCAAAATTAACAATACGAATTGACAGCACCGTTGACGGGCTGAGTGCTCAGGAGAAATTATCAATCATTGCATTTTCTGTTAGATCACTAGGAAAAATAAGATCCACTTGAAAAGGAGTAGAACGCTAGAAGGTTGTGATTTGGTACATATATGTATGTAAAGCGCAAGGAAAAAATAAAATTCACTGGGAAAATAGGCTGTGTCACGTTCCCATATAATAGATAAACAAGAGATGATGTAGCAGCGAGTGTCGAGTACGCTAGAAGTGTATAAAATTGCATGTATAAAAAACGAAGTTATAGACTTTTCACATGTAATATAGCTACTTATTCAGATATGTAATTGTGATTTAGTCTTTAATCTTTATTTAAGTTTGCAAAATTTGAGCCTAATATTTTCCAATTCGTATATGGGTATGTATGAGTACTAAGAAAAAAACTTTGCCATTTAAATAAAATTCTGAAAATCTTCTTCAAACATATTTAGTTAGCAACTATAGCTTTAATGAGGTCTTTGAACTCAAACCAAACAAGCGCAAATTTAGTAAAAACAAAAACTTGCAACATCATCCTTTTGAAAAGGTAAGCAAAATTTATTAATTTTATTATTTCCAGCATAATTATACGCATTTCCTTGAATATTCACAATCTGTCAAGCAAGCAAAAATAATTTTTTTGCCAAATTTTGCAAAATTTGTTTTCCATTAATAAAGTTCATTGAACATTTTTGCTGACCTTCGTCGTTCAAGTTCATAATAAGACATTTTCGAATACTCGTGCAACATTAGTTGCATTTTCGCCACTTTGCAGTAAGGAAGTCCAAAATGTGGTCGTTGAAGTTCTTTATTTTATTCTTTCTCATTGCCTTCGTATCCTCGGAGGCTTCAGTTGGTAGCAGTGAATCTAATGAGAATCCAGTAATACCAGATGAGGAAGAAGTTGAACGTACCGCCCGCTCTGGCATTCCTGCACAAGCTTATGGACCACCTGTAACTTATAATTCGCAATCTAGTTATTCAGCACCGGCATCTTCAAATTATTCACCACCTGCATCGAAACCTTCTGGATATTCTGCACCGGCAGCTCCAAGTTATTCTGCACAGGCATCTCCAAGCTATTCAGCTCCAGCAGCTCCGAGTTATTCAGCTCCAGCTCCAAGCTATTCAGCACCAGCTGCTCCAAGTTATTCGGCACCGGCCGCCCCAAGTTATTCAGCACCTGCGGCTCCAAGTTATTCAGCTGCAGCTCCTAGCTATTCAGCAGCATCTCCAAGTTATTCAGCACCAGCTCCAAGCTATTCAGCACCAGCTGCTCCAAGTTATTCGGCACCGGCCGCTCCAAGCTACTCAGCACCAGCTGCTTCAAGTTATTCGGCACCGGCCGCCCCAAGTTATTCAGCACCTGCGGCTCCAAGTTATTCAGGTGCAGCTCCTAGCTATTCAGCAGCATCTCCAAGTTATTCGGCACCGGCCGCTCCAAGCTATTCAGCAGCATCTCCAAGTTATTCAGCACCAGCTCCAAGCTATTCAGCGCCAGCTGCTCCAAGTTATTCGGCACCGGCCGCCCCAAGTTATTCAGCACCTGCGGCTCCAAGTTATTCAGGTGCAGCTCCTAGCTATTCAGCAGCATCTCCAAGTTATTCGGCACCGGCCGCACCAAGCTATTCAGCACCTGCGGCTCCAAGTTATTCAGCAGCTCCAAGTTATTCAGCAGCAGCAGCTCCAAGCTATTCAGCTCCAGCAGCTCCGAGTTATTCTGCTGCAGCACCTAGCTACTCAGCCGCAGCTCCTAGCTACTCAGCACCAGCAGCACCTAGCTATTCAGCAGCAGCTCCAAGCTACTCGGCAGCAGCTCCTAGTTATTCAGCAGCATCTCCAAGTTATTCAGCACCAGCTCCAAGCTATTCAGCACCAGCTGCTCCAAGTTATTCGGCACCGGCCGCCCCAAGTTATTCGGCACCTGCGGCTCCAAGTTATTCAGCTGCAGCTCCTAGCTATTCAGCAGCATCTCCAAGTTATTCAGCACCCGCCGCACCAAGCTATTCAGCTCCAGCAGCTCCGAGTTATTCTGCTGCAGCTCCTAGCTACTCAGCCGCAGCTCCAAGTTATTCAGCAGCAGCTCCGAGCTATTCAGCTGCAGCTCCAAGCTATTCAGCAGCATCTCCAAGTTATTCAGCACCGGCCGCACCAAGCTATTCAGCTCCAGCAGCTCCGAGTTATTCTGCTGCAGCTCCTAGCTACTCAGCCGCAGCTCCAAGTTATTCAGCAGCAGCTCCGAACTATTCAGCTGCAGCTCCAAGCTATTCAGCTCCAGCCGCCCCTAGTTATTCATCACAAGGATACGGTCGCGCATTCGATAATACCCCTATGTTGTCTGCACCGGTACCTAAACACAAAGGACATCGTGGACATCGTCCAGTGGTGCTTAGCACTCGTCCAATTCTGGTACATGGTGGCAAAGCAAAGTCTGCTGACTATGGTGAATCTGAAGCTTACAGCGCTCCCGTGAGCATACCAGCGCCAGCATGTCCCATCAACTACGCCTTCAGTTGCCAGAGCTCTATTCAACCCATACCATGCACTTCAGCTTCGAACTACGGACTCTACTGAGTGACAAATACATGTATGTTGTAACCTACATTTTTTTCGATATTACCTTGGTCAATAAAAATCTAGAGCACAATTCCAATTGGTCAACCAAAGCAGTGCAGATTTAATTCAATTGTATTCATTTGCTTTGGGTTTTGTGGAACACACTTCCGCGTTTATGTATTATATTTGTTTTTCTTTTTTGTGCAGCAACTGCTGCGCTTGGCAGTTTTTCTCGTTAATTGAAACTTTGTCGCGATAAAAACACTTACCACAAAGCAAACATCGCATAGTCTCAGCTTATCGCGCTCGTATTACAAAATTCTGTTTAGATCTGACAATGATTTGGCAATTGTTCAGCTTCATGTGCCTGACATGTTTGAGTCTGGCCTCGGCACAATATTTCTACGAGGTACAGCCTTCAACGCGCTGCGTACGTAGTGTACCGATATATCAGCTTGTACCGTTAACACTTTATACATCAAATGTATTGCCTACGGCGGAAACTGTACAGCGGGCTGAGCTGGATCCTGTAATGCGTTTGCCGCGTCAACAGCAGATCGTCCAGGAGGTTGTCATTAATGAAAATTTCTCACCTGAATTTGGCGGTGGTTTCCGACCGGGTTTTCCTTCTCGTGGTGGATTTGGACCCCGTCCTGGCTTCGGTTCACGTCCCGGTTTTGGTTCTGGATTTGGATTTGGTGCCAACGCTGGAGCTTTTGTAGGCGGCGGTGGTGGCTTCAGAGAACGCAGCTATGCGGAACCCGAAAGCAATGCTGTAACTTATGATGCGCCCTCCTGTCCGAAAAACTATTTATTCTCGTGTCAGCCGACTTTGGTACCAGCGCCGTGTGCGGCCGCGTGTAGTGCATATTGATATTGAAAACTAGCACTGATTCGAATAGATCTGTAAATAAATGTTATGCTAAGAGAATGCTTATACTTTTTGTGTTTTATATGTACGAGTATGTCCTATTTTAAATTGAAATCTTGAGACAGAAATCAATATAGACGACACTGAACGCAGTTGGGTCAAATACATATTGAAAGTTCACTAGACTGAAGGTATAACTGCTGAGTCCATGCCTAAACATCGAGACATCGATTGGCAAGTAGTTAGGCTTATAAACTAAATAATGATGCAATTGAGACAAGATTGGTTGATAGGAACAAACCAATCCATAACATGAAGTCGTATTGCCACTTCTGTGGAAGAAGGTGGGAAGCCCATTCTGACGGAGACATTGAGGCATTGGACATCATATGTGAAACAATGATCAATCTACACATTGATCATCAATATTTCAAATCATGATGCGAAAGATACTAGTTCCACTATAGCTATGAGGAAGATAACTACTTAGATGGTATAATAAGAAGAAATAAGAGCACTAACAAATTAATATGTTTAAGCGATGTAAATTTCTCTTTTACTCAATAATAAACTCTGTTGGAAAGGGAAGTTTACACAGATTCTGTGGTTTGTGAAGTCTTGTGTGATAATTTAACCTATAAACATTATTTTTGTTTAAAGTATCCGACGAATTGTTCGAAATTATTTGTTGGACATAACAACAGTGAACGCTTATATACCTATGAAGACAATCCATCTGCAGCAATCTATAATCCGACCAATTGCCGTAAGCGGGGCAATCTTGGGATCTTCACTTAAAATGTCAATTACGAAAAAACACCGTAATTACATCAAAATACTGGAGATGGAGTCCAACATGCCCAGTATAATTAATTCCAGCGTACTGTACCTCACATTCCGCAAAGGAAGCGATGTTTTCATAACAATCTGATAGACATGAACTGCGAAGATTCATGTTAAAATGCAAATTTTGTACGGTTTCGTAATGGTAGTTTTAATGAAAGATGTTTTGCCGCATTATTAATAAACCGAGGTCTAAGTTTAGTACCTTGTATGCTTCCAATTACTCATAAAAAAACAAACCAACTAAAGATTGAGCAATTCATCAATACAAAACACAAGTTTTCTAAAAAATCTTCATTTTATTGGTATAAATTCTAACATATAAAAATATACAATTTCCGAAATTCCACAAAGAACATTATCAAATCACATCATTTAGTACAGCTCATTGACAATAGGCACGGCATACTGTGGTATATAATGGGAGTATGAACCTTGCGATCCGTACGATGGAGACGGTGCCGAGCAGGGTACAGGCGACAAATTGGGTTGGCAGCTGAACAGATAGTTACGTGGGCAAGGTGGCGATGGAATGGAGACTGGTGAATATGCTGGCGCAGCTGGAGCTGAGTAGGCTGGCGCTGACGGTGCAGAGTATGCGGGTGCAGCTGGTGCGGAGTAAGCAGGAGCAGCTGGAGCTGAGTATGCGGGCGGAGCAGAGTATGATGGTGCTGCTGGTGCGGAGTAAGCGGCTGGAGCACCATAAGAAGAACGTGCCACACGAATATTCTCAGCCAGTGGTGCAGGAATAAGAAAACCTGGCGTAGCCTGCAGTTGAATGTGCTCAGCGTTGGCCAATAGAAGCACAGCGCTGGTAGCAAGCACGAATTGTAAAAATCTAAACATATTATTTTTTTTTTCAAGTATTAAAACTTTTGTTTGTTGTTAATTAGAAATGCGCTGCTGACAGTTGTAAGCGAAACTAATTCGTTCATTGATTTCATATCGAACTTTATAGGAATAATTCTAGCACAAAGCGAAATTGAAGAAGTGCTGACCTTCGAGCGATTTGAAGCCAAAAGCTGTCGTTCAATTATGTGCAGCAAAGAAAAATGCTTTGTTAACAGAAGTTTGAAATCAGTAACAGGGTAAAAATTGTGTAGCTTAAGCATATTCATTTCAGTACGTATTCGACTTGGCTCAAAAGTGGAAATTTTGTTTTACCGCACTTAAAAATTGTTTAAAAATTTCGTATAATCAGCAATGCAAATATTATATTATTTTTTGTTGTTTACGATTATGTCTACATTTGGTTGTGATGGCGACATTTCGCAGTTTCTGGAACGTTCGCAGGATGAGGCGGAAGCAAGCGATGTAAGCTATGCGCATTTATTGCCCACAAATTACTACTCAGCGCTGAATCATCAATATTTTATACGCTATCGGCGTCGTGCGCACATACCAGGCTATTATAATAGACGACAATTGTACGAATATGCAAAATATTGATGATATTATTGGAATAAAATTAATCTAAAACTTTAATTTGTATTTGAATTTAACGTTTATATTATTTATATACAATGCAATTGTTCAACACAGAACGCAGCTTTTCGGAGGCTGTTTGCAACACTGACGCACAGTGAATGGCGACGTGGCTGCACTGTCGCACAGTGCAACAGCAACAAGAGTAATAGATGGCATATTTTCTTTAGACAGTTGAACTAGTTAGTTACAGGATCTTTTTTATCGGTCCACAATTATTTTGAGGAAATTACTGCTTGCTTCAGGCGTTGAGAGCTGCATAACAAATCATGTATTTTGCATGATTATGCTAAAGTCAACTAACCTGACACTAAATGCTGTAAGCAATTAATATGTGTTCATATGAAAACATACTATTATGGGAGGTTGCACTATCGATAATTTGACTATTTGGGTTTGTTACATCTTGTTTGCACTCCTATACTTAAAGCTTCACGCATACCTATTGTTGTAATATACATTAGTATATAGAATTTAGAAAAACAGTTCTAACGATAACAATTGAAACTTTAACTTTGGAACCAAGGCTTCAATGTCAATTATGAAAAAATACACTTGCCTTTTTTTGGTCGGCAACGCGGTTTTTTTTACTTCAGACCATAAATTTATGAATGTATGCTTATTATATTATATTATATATTTTTTTTTTCATATACATAAATATATTTGGAATGTACTTAATCTTTTTGACTATTAAAATTTAGTTGCGCATGGATTTATTAGAAAGAATTTGCAAATTTAAAGGCATTTTGGATCGAGTGGAGTTTGAACACAAATAGTCTGGAATGTTAGGCCACAGGCTAGAGCTATCGATGCCTCATATATTTACTGACATAACTGTACAATTTATATCTTCCATTAATTAAATAGCGGCCATTTTTGAACTTGTGTTTTTCCATACAAAGTTTCAAGTAAATATTTCAAATGTTGTAGAAATAAGGGGGAGAGGAACGCAGAGACAGACAGATAGAGGGACATGGCTAGATCGACTCGCCTTGACATGTTGAGCATGAATATATATACTTTATGGGATCTCTGATGCTTCCTTTAAGGCGTTGCAAATATTTATTCAGTTTATACGACACATTTCATTAAATTACTTATTTCATAAAATCTTAAAATCACAGATTATGCGATATTTACATTATCATGAAATGAGCTGGAAGCTACCGTCTCAATCAGAATAAAATCAATCAAATAAAACAATATAAAACGCCTAGAATAGTTCAAATACATAAATATTTCGCTGTTCCCGCAATTGGAAACAAGAAAAATTAACTTCATATTTAAATAGGGTGAAAATCAACATGAAATTTAATATGGTGGCTTATTTTGGTCGTACGTTTCACATATATTTAGGTATATACGTACAAATCTATCTGCCAGTTTAATTTCTTATGGATGCGACACATAAATATCAAGTGCAGTGTTCCTCTCCCTTTTAGGGATAGCCCCCATACAGACTTATCACTTACGTTTATGGGCTTAGGTTTTAAAAACTTCGCGTGAGTTCCACTGAATTTAATGTTGTTTTATTTTTTTAATTATTTGCGCTGAACACAAAAATATACTGATTTTTTTCAATTGGGCAATTCACCTAGATAACAGTATACATAATAGCATTTTTCGTTGTATGATTTTAGTTAAGCCAGCGTCCAGTGCGAACGGTATCCAATTCCAATTCGAACTAATATAAAATGACTGAGTTACAGCTGATGAAAGTTCGAATTTCATACAATTTTTAAAATTTTTCCATTTCAGAGTCTTTTTGAATGATTATGGTATGCGCGACCCACTGTGCAGTTGTGTATATCAGTGAGTTTAATCCCACCACTTTTAGACAGTTATAATATTCTAATGTACGTGGAACTCCACTCTTTGGGCTACCCCTAATACAAGGAATATCAACTTGAAATTTAATATCATGGCTTCTGAGGAGCCGAAACCACACTAAAATATTAAGGGAAGTGTCCCTCCCACTTATCTGTATAGTCCGTATATAAACTTACCACCCGCGTACAAAAGTGGGTGGTTGGTTTGTATAAGGGATAACCGAACAAGTGAAGAGCCACGCATTGAATTAATTCATTCAAACCTTTTTATGAATATTCATTTCAATTAATGTTCAAAATTCAATTCATGAATGCATCACATTCTAAAATTCCAACATTTATTTCATTGAATACGGAAAGTACAAAAGTGGGTGGTGGATTTGTATAAGGGATAACCGAACAAGTAAAGAGCCACGCATTGAATTAATTCATTCAAACCTTTTTATGAATATTCATTTCAATTAATGTTCAAAATTCAATTCATGAATGCATCACATTCTAAAATTCCAACATTTATTTCATTGAATACGGAATAAAGTTCACTTCACTTGCAATCATTTTGCAAGATTGATTGGAATGTTAATTCATTTTACTATGAATGGACGGATAATCGAAACTTACATTCATTCGTACGAATGTATTGAAGTTTCGAATTAATTCAGTTGTCGGTCGCTTGCGATATCACACGAATACTTTATCCAGCCGCATGCTTTCTGCAGCCGAACTTATTTTCGGATGCTAGCTAGCGGCAGGTAGAATGAGTGGGAAAAATAAGTAAAGTTTGACTTATATATATGTATAGAGAAAGAGGTAGCTATTTTCTAACGGAAGCCATTATAAGCAGAGTGAGAGATGCTAAAATGAGGCGGCATGAAGTACACCCTAAATAAATAATTCCAATATCCTCAGTGTCGAATTTTTAATTGATAGCTAAATAGAATTAATGCAAATTAAAATCAACCGCGGAAACGAAAAAGAGTATTCAAATTTGTATTTCCATTCCTCTCGTACAAATGTAACTAATGAATAGTTTGCTTAAAGTACATGATGAGTGCAAGCGAGACAAACACTGTGCAACTGCACAATTCCGACCGATATTTAACGGTGAAGTGTAGTCTAGCTGTTTAAATAATCGGATAAATGTACATTAAAATACCAGCTAAATTATTACCGGTTACCGATTGGTATAATTACCAAACGTGTGGTTCAATTCGTGCGGGTAAATTAAAATAAACAATATTTACACAAAAGTGAATTAGAAGCACTGCGTTAGAAGAACGCCGCAAATTACGAATTAATTAAATATGTGGCAGAATTAACATAAAAGTATTTTATATGCAACAAGTGCTTCCATACGTGTGCCTTAGAGTATTCATACACAACAAGCCAAACAACATAGAGAAATAATGGATCTGGAGCAATTTATTGCGCTGGAACGACTGCAATTGGCAACAGAGCGCCAGCGATTGAGTGCACGAAAGCTTCAGGCAATGCCCGGCGTTAATGTGCAGCAAACGCCGAAAGAAAACACTACAAGATCACCGACGAAATTAGTGCAACAGGATATAACAAACGCTTGTCCTGCAGCGCAATTACTGCAATCACCAAATTATCGCCCGGAGAGCGCTGCTGCCTGTAATCGTGCAAAAAATGCACAAAACACTGCAAATTCGACAAAGAGCAATGAACCAGCGCGCATAAATAGCGCAACGACCGAGCAGCCGGACAACGTGTGCCATTTACCGCAGTCCAATACAAAGCCGACTTCCTTAGCAACCGAAATTTTTGCAAAAAAAAATGCCAGAACTTCCGACGTCGTCAACAGCGCGGAGAGCGGAATCATTGAAGTACAGCATTCCGCGCCTGCCACCACTTTCACTATGTACACTGCAGGCGAACCGGAGTTGCAGACGTTTGATAATACTGCCATGCTGCCGGTTGATTTCAATTTGGATTTGACTTGCATGGCGGCTAATGATGATAACGAAGCTGATAACAATAATCATGCACCTGTTGCTATGCGAAAATGCGCCAAAGAATTGGTGAATCAACAGGAATCGGAAAAGTGCCTTAGTGCATGTAGTGACGGTCCGTCGAAGCATTCGTTGGAGACGCAGCAGCTGCAGACACGACCATTGAGCGAGAATCGTATACAGCACAGTAGAAGAAATGTAAGTTGCATAAATTTTAATTCCCTTTTACAAATAGTGTGACTGGAGTATTGCTTGTTTATGCATAAAGTTTGTAACGCATTCAAGTATGCTTTGGACTGGATACAACTTTTAGGACGTTGGGTAGCATGCTACGAATATGTGACCCAACGATATCATGACCAGTCCTGTTCCACAGCTACAGATTAATGTCATCAGCTGCTTTAAACTTTATTTAAACAGAGCATATGTAAAACTATAAGTTTGTGATAAACCAATTAGTTTCTTAAACATACAGCCAGAATATTTTTTGTCACAATGTTTGCAACGTTGTTAAGGAAGCATCTGAGACCCTGAAATATTAGTTTGAAAGTTGGTATGGAGACTTTTTAACTTGAAATTTCATAACTCGCAACTATTTTAGCGTAGCGGTACAAAAAAAAAAAAAAAAAAAATTTCTGTTGTCAATTTTTTCAAAATATTTTCGATTATTTTATAGTAAGCCTTGATTATCCCCAAAAATTTATTAGCATATTTAGTAAAATATTTTGTAGAAAGTTAAGAAGTTAGAAGCAAGTATGTACACTGAGCAAATTTTGTATGTCACATCCACATTACGACTATATCATTAAACTAATATTTTTCAAATTAAACCAGCTGAAAAATGATTTACTACGATAAGAATATATCGTGTACACTGGGTATAATATAGTCGAACATTTCGACTAAAACTCTTTCTTGTTTTTAAAATAATAAATATTTTTAAATTGGTCAACTACACACACAACACACAAATGAATCCAATTAATAATATCAGATATTGTAAAAATTGATTAGTTATACAAGAGGCGAACTGGGTTCATTCTCCGCTCGATTTACAATTTCTTTCTTTAATTTTTGATTTAATACTTTCTAATAATGTCATGCGCAACAAAATTATCCACAACCCTCTCTTCCATCTACAAACGTCAAAATACTCGGTTTTCATGCCAAATTTATTTATATATGTACATATATGAATAATATTTAATGCATTAAAATCTTTTATGTCCAAGCATCTCTTCAAAAAAGTTTAAAAACAGAAAAACCAGCGTTGCCGCACAAAAAGTGCAATAGTGAAGAATATTCACGCTTCGGTTCCACCGGAGTTAACGTTATTTGCTTATTTAATTTTTGTTTATTTGGCTAAACTTATAATACTGATGGACGTTGTGTAGCTGCTACCAACAAGTGGCTAATTGACATCAGAAGATAGTCCTGTTCCACAGCTACATACTTACGTCAACAGCTGCTTTATCATGTATTTATTTATCATTTATTAAAACAAAATGTACTAATGAAATGTAAATTACTTATGTTATTAATTATATACTGGCCTCTTCTGTTTCTCACTCTCTCACACCACATTTTCGCTTGAGTGGGATGTAATGGCTTATCTACGAAGACGTGTGTATTTTCCGAGGAACAACGTTTACAGTGTTGCTTGCTGACATTACCGCAGAGTTGAAAATGCGACTCATCCGAGTAGATGAGTTTTCTTGCAAAATCAGAGTCATCGTTCAACAAAAAGATATAAAAGCTAAACATTTTGACTTATTATAATAATCTATCGTATAACAATTTTTCATTTCGGAGCATAGAGTAGAAAAACGTTATAGTTCGATAGTTCTATTTGCTTATACAGGCTGGGGCAAAAGTAATCACCCTATTGCAAAACGCTATAGCTTTTGCAAATGGCGCCAAATGTCAATTCGGTTTTGGACATTTGTGAAGTAAACAAACGCTGAATATAAATCGACAGGCCATGAATCAATTAACTCCGCAAGAACGCGGAATAATTGTTTCCATTTTTTTTTTGCGCAACAATTCGTCGGTTGTGTTGGCGCAGCGTGAATTTTGTCGCAGATTTCCTGGCCGTCCGACACCAACTGGACAAACACTGCGGCGTTTGGAGACTTGCCTTGAAGAGACTGGGACAACACGAGATGTTCCCAAGGCTGACCGTTCCCGGAGCAGCCGTTCTGCTGATAATATCGCTGTTGTTGCCCAAGATGTCGAAGAGGAGGAGCCTGGAACATCGACCAGACGACGTGCCACGCAATTGGGCATTAGCCGGCGGTCACTACGCAGAACAAACAAGTTGAACCGAAAATCAAATACCATTTCAAGTTTTGAACTTAGCAGAGATTAATTAGAAAAATAATGTCCCATACCTAATTTCAGATCGATCGATCTCAAAAACTGAGGGACGAGTTTGCGCCGTCACACCAATGTCGGAAGTACACGATATAGTTAATGTCCCTAAACACCTTCGAATAACCAAAAATTTGGTTAGGTACGAACTAAAAGCTTTTTGTGTTCTAGTTTTTATAGGCCTGTGTTATCGTGTCACGCCCATTATCATACAAACCATTCCATATATGTCCAGATCTGATCGAAACTAGGATTTAGCACTATACAAATCTATGCTTTAAATAAGGAGCCTTAGACAATGTACAGTGACTGCAACGTTCTTTCTTGATATACCAATCACACATAGTGTCAGTTTGTCCAAAAGATTGTATCGCATTAAATTAGACATCGTAGGCCCCATAAAGAGTATATATTCTTGATCAGCTCGACGAGACGAATCGATCTAGCCGTGTCCATCTGTTTGTATGTCCGTCTGTATGTTGTTGCGCATTTTTTGGGGACCAATTTGTATGCTATCCAGTTGAAATTTTGCATATACACTTCTTTCTATTGCAGTTTAATAGAGTGTCAAAATTTACCCGCCACGCTCACTTTTTGGGGTAGCCCCCATACAAACCCACCGCCCACTTTTGATTTTTTGTATGAAAAACATTTTTATTGTAGGCAATATTAACTTAATAATTGATATGGTAACTTTAAGTGGAGGGATGTTTGACATATACATTAATGGGTGGGAGCCGCCCACTATTTGGGGTAGTTTCTATACAAACCTACTGCCCACTTTTGACTTTTTGTAAGAAAAGCTTCTTTATTAAACTCAATATTAGGTTAAAATGCTATATGGTACCTTTTTATAGACAGCCCATTTTTTGGGGTGCAGTTTTGTGTTTTTTATGAAAAAATTCATAATTTAAATCAATGGAAAACGTCAATATAAACTTGTAATTCAATATGGCGGCATCTTACATATCTACTAATAGAGGGCGTGTACCACCCACTTTTTGGGGTAGCACCTATTTAAACCACCACTTTTATGTTTTACAATACTATTTAAAATTTCGTGTGAATGGTATTAGAATGGTATTAGAGCTTCAACCGAAGTTAACGTTTTTTCTTGTTTGTTTTTTTTTTTTAATTAAACTAGAAATACCAATTACGGTGTATCTTTACCCAATCCTTACAAAATATTCCATATAGGCCCAAATCAGATCACTTTAAGGGGCAGTTCCATGTAAACTTACCTATATTTAATTAATTCTAATTTTTCATCAATTATAATAAAGCATCCTGCATATGTCTTGATCGGACCACTAAATTTAATAATCTATTGTTCATATAAGGAGCCTTAAACAAGGTGCAGGGTATGTCGAAGTCGAGCACACTCGACTGCAGCGTTCTTTCTTGTTTAATATTGAATATGTGCAACTCTTTCTCTAGTCTAAGATGTCGTTGGTTTTGCAGCTTGTTTTTTATGCTTCACTGCCCTGCGTAACAAACAAATTATGCCAAATATTTCGAAATTGATAAATCAGTTATTGTTTGTTTTTTTGCACAGATTTTTGCGCTACTTAAGCTTTAACCAAATCGGGTGAAACTTTTGCCAAATAGGCGAGTTACTCAAGCGCATCCAATTGCTCTTAGAATTTTAGCTTTGAGAGAATTTTACTGACTATCAATTTAGTTTAGATTTTTCACGCACAAAGCGCAGTCTAGTGCTCTTTTAATATTAAAAATCATTATTTAGAAGAATGGTAAGCTATTTGTAGCTGATCCTATAATTATTTTTTTTTTATTATACCATTCACACATAGTGCGAAATGGTAATATTAAAGAAGATATTGTAGATCCCATAAAGTATATATATTTTTGAACAGATCGACGAGACGAGTTGATGTGGCCATGAATTTTAGCAGCCAGCACCCAGTTCATCTTGATGAGTTTCAACTACTGTTATTAATTGGCGTACAAATTATAATTCAACTGCTAAAAATAGTTTCTGTATTTCAAATATTAATGCTGTGTTCTACTTTTACGCTACAATGCCGATAACCTTGCTATTTTAAAATTATTGTTTTTAATTCCATTGTTGGTCAATTCAATTGATATAATTGTTGTTGTTGTTGCTCTTTGTAAACAAAATCTGCGCATGTATCATCAACAATGTTAGTTTGTTGTAAAGTTTATAAAGTACAGTATATAAAACGATTTTGTAGAATTAAATTTAGACATGCCGTTAATGGTTCGAATAGAGATACTGGAGTATGGTTGTACACGAGCATATTCAAAAAAAAAAAAAAAATATTTTTTAGGAAGTCCAGTTTAGTTTGTATTCTACGAGAATATAAAATAACTTGAACGTCCCCGTTGTATCGTCACTTTTGAATTCAACGTAAAAAATTGATTCAAAAAAGATCAGATTGGTTTATGGCCAAAAACCCTGTAAATTTATGTATTGATTACTAAATGGTCCCCGCGACTTTTTACTTTCCCCTGCCACTGCTTTCCTTCTAATAAAAAATGTTCTGTTTATCCCATCGCCACGAAACTTAACGTCACCCACGGACTATTTTGAATATTGACACAAAATTTGATCAAAATCGGTTGAGCGGTTTCGGAGTCTAAAGGGAACGAACATACATACTTCCATTTTTATATATAAGAAGAAGATAAATTTTAGATATAATAAAGTAGTAATAAAATTTTAAAAACACCAAATCATGATCATTGACTGCTTTAGTTCATGATCAGCTATTCCGAAATCTAGCGTTGGGTAGAACAACATCTAGTTCGCTTGCTAGCCCTTATGTGAAATTGTGTGGCTCGCCCCACCTTCCACATGCTTCTTTACACTACCACCACTTCTATTAAAATTAGAAAAATTTAAAAAAATGTATCCAATCGCCACGAAACTTCACAGAATCACCCACGGGACTATTTTGAATATTGACACAAAAATTTTGTCTTATAGATTTTTATCTTCGTAGTTCGAGAGAGGGCTCTACTACTAATTTGCTTGCTGAGTCCAAAGTGGCAGCGATTAGCTAGCGTGATTCTTCGTCTGATCTCTCGGCTAACATTATTGTCGCTGGTTATTTCTGTTCCTAACATTGAACAACATTGAAGTTGAAATTCTCCATACTCACAGACCGTCCAAGACGCGCTGCGCTGATGGTCTGCGAGTGGACACCAAGTACTTCGTCTTATCCTCGTTCACTGCTAGGCCCATGACACGTTACTGTTTCTCAATCCTATGATGCCTATGATGTCTATGTCATCAGCATATGCAAGTAGCATCACTTCCTTATGGAAGATCTTGCCCGATCATTCTACGTATGGGCATTGGCGTAGGATGTACTCCATCAGGAGATTAAAAAAAGTCGCACGATAAAGCATCACCCTGCCTGAAATCTCTCTTGGTATCAACGGGTTCGGAGAGGTTCTTTCCTATTCTGACGACGCTTTGGGCGTGTGATAGCGTCATCATGCAAACCCGAACGATCTTTGCTGGGATACCAAGTGCAGATAGGGCGTTGAAGAACTTCGTTCTTATCCGCGTGTCGAAAGCGGACTTATAATCGACAATTAGGTGGTGATTTGGCGTAAAGTGAAAATTTGGTCACTGGTCGACCTCTTTGGTCTGAAGCCGCACTGATACTGGCGTATCAATGCATTCGTGTATGGCTCCAGCCGTTTAATAATATATTGGAGCACCTTAACTATAACTCTTATTTGTTGTGATCATATTAACCGGACTCGGGAATGAGCACATTCAATTCATTATCATTTATCATACAGATCTGGCGCCTCAATCTTATAAAGTTCAAACAAAAATCATTGGTTCAAAAGTACCTTATAAGAAGTACGCCTCCATTTGCTAAAATAGTTCTTGTTTCTCTTTACTTTTCCATTTACCACTTTTTCTCGCCGTTTAATTATTTCTATTACAATATTTTCACTTTTTTATAAGTGAGGCATTCGCTTTCGTCCTTCGTTTGCGTGGCCAGCTCCAACTTTGTGCCTGCCGCCTGGTGGAAACCGCCTACATCATTTATTCCTTCACTTTTCACGAATTTAGTTACTCAGTTCAGTCATTTGTTCAGTCAGTCAGTCAGTCTGCACGTCATTCATTTTCTAATAACAAAATTTTTTTCGAATTTGTGGTTCAGTTGTAATTTGAAGCTCGTTTGTTGCGTTTGTCGGATTTATGTTCGTTTTGTTGTTGTAGCACATTGAACTTGAAAAGAGTTTAAAAAAATATATATTTATGAGTTTTTTTTTGCCAATTAAATTAATTAAAAGTCAACAACACTATGGAAAGTGTTATGTAGGGCCAAAAAATGATCTATATAATGAATATAATAATACAAACATAATTTAATTATTGTGCATAAATGTACGCTTGGTTTGTTCGCGTTTTTGTGAAATTAAGAGAAAATATAAATTTAAATAATAAATACATTTTTTATTTAAATTGTAAATAAAATATTGTTTAGTGTGCAATTCTTTGTTGAAAGTTTCATACAATATTTAACAACGCCTACAACGTAACATGCAAAGGTTGGTTTCAATAGAAAGACAAACAAGCAATTTTAAGTTTTTTTTTTTAAAGGGTGTTTAAATAAGAAGTTTGCTTACGAATTTTCATTCATATGACTTTTTACCATATTTAATTTTTTTGTTTTGTTTTTTCTTATTTCTCCATATTATAATTAATTATTTTATCCCTAATTCTGTACACAAGCAAAATTGCTTATTATATTTTTTGTAAGCAGAAGCAACACAAGTTTTCTTTTACGAAAATATTGTGCAAAAATGGTTACAAATATATTATTCAACTAGATGGTCCCCGCGACGTTTTACGCGGCCCTCCCCTTTCACCTGCCACTCCTTCCCCCTGCTACTTCTTCTCCCTTCCCCACCTTCCATTTTCCCCACCTTCCACCTTCCCCACCTTCAACATGCTTCTTTACTCTACCTCCAATTCTATTAAAATTAGAAAAATCTAAAAAAAATGTGTTTATCCAATCGCCACGAAACTTCACAGGATCACCCTCGGGACTATTTTGAATATTGCCACAAAATTTGATCAAAATCGGTTGAGCAGTTTCGATGTCTAAAGGGAACGAACATACATACTTCCATTTTTTTATATAAGAAGAAGATTGAAGATAAATTGTAAATATAATAAAGTAGTAATAAAATTTTAAAAACACCAACTCATGATCATTGACCGCTTTAGCTCATGACCAGATGGTGCGACATCTAGCGTTGAGTTGAACAACATCTAGTTCGCTTGCTAGCGCTTATGTGAAATTGTGTCGTCCTCCCCACGTTCCACATACATACTTATTTCCATTTTTATATATGTATATAGATTTTATATTTATATTAATATTAATAAAAATAAATAAAATTTCTAAAATAGCCTAAGTTACTCCTTATTACATCATCTATCTGCCAGTGAAAGTCCCGTCGGTCCAGCCGTTTCAGAGATTAGGCGGAACAAACAGACAGACAGACAGACCATATGCATTTAGGAAAAAGCGGTTATTTTAATATTACAAACAGACACTCCAATTTTATTTATCTGTATAGAAAAGTATTGTCCATCGCTGGCCAACACTTTTTCCCATCTTTCTGGCAATTTTCGGATACTAGCTCGGAAGAACGACTCGCCTTTTGAGGCAATCATCGACCCATTTTTTGCATTGTTCATATAAAGTGAACTTCTGCTGGGACATGCCATGTGTCATCGAACGGAACAAGTAGTAGTCGGAAGAAGCGATGTCTGGAGAATACGGCGGGAGGGGTAGGACTTACCATTTCAGCGTTTCCAATAGCAGCTCGTATTAGATCACGCCGCGCTGGTTCCACCAAATACAGAGCATAAGCTTCATGCCATGAATATTCGGCTTTGCGAAGGATGCTGATGACTGTCCGGGCAAAATCCATGACTTTTTGCGCTTGGGGTTGTCGTAATGTTGTCAGTCATAATGTGATGGAAAAAATCCTTTCTTTTTTGGCGTTCGAGGAGCTGTTCACAAGCGAAAAATCGCCTTTCGACGTCGCGCGGCTTCAACTCGTATGTCACCCAGTTTTCTTGCTTTTGAATCAATCCCACGCCTTTTAGACGTTCGCTGACTGTCGACCCAATGATTCTAACAACTCCTGAAGCGTTGATTGAGCAATGATTCCAATTTTTCGTCTTCAAACTTCCGGCCGTTCCTTATATTTGAGCTAAAAATCACCACTTTTAAAGCGACCAAACCATCTCCGATGCGATTGTTTAGATTGAGCATGCTCGCCGTAAATTTCCACTAAGATTCGATGACCTTCGGCCGCAGTTTTCTTCATATTAAAGTAATGAAGAAGAACTCCGCGCAAAAACTCTTTATCTGGTACGAAATTCGACATGTTCGAAGCAATACTTAGTATTGTTGTTTACGTTTCAAACAAATGACACAAGCTGCCAAAGACGCTCATTGACAATAGGTTTTAGACACTCGAATATTGGTTCATATACTAGTGGCGGCCTCTTGTGTGAACACACACATTATTATAATTCAAGGTCCCAATATTTTTTTAATTTTTTTATTTAAAATTTGTCTTTTTTTTCAATTTAAGCAAAATTTAATTTTTTATTTTTATGTTTAAATTTCAAAGTCTGCAGGGAGCAGGGTATTTCGTAGTCGTTAATAACCAACACCATTTTTACTTGTTTTTATAAATATTTTTTATTTAAATCATGCAGCTTTCGTTCCTGTTTTTTTAGTGTGGCTGCTTTATTCAATCGGCTTTTTCATTGCATGCAACGATCCAAGCTCATCACGACTTACAGCTTAATGAAACTGGTTTGGTTTATTTGCAATATCTTTTCAGTACCAAGTGAAATGAACAATAGAGTTGCTTGTAAGCACTTGCCAACAAATGTTTTTGAGCAATGATTTAGTATTTTGCTTGTACTGTTTACAGAAAGATTTGTGAATTCATAGAGAATTAAAAAAGTGATTAATAAGCAAAACTGAACTTAAAACAAGAAAAACTAAGGAACCAAAGATCTGAAATTTCGAATCGTTTAGGAACTATATACTGGGTGCTGGGTTTCTATGGGGCGAGCTCTAATATGGATGCGACACGCACTTTGATATTTATATGAAACGAAGACACCAAAAAAACTGATCCCCAAAAACTTTGCCAGATTTACTAGACATGTGGACATAGCTAGATCGCATCCTCTCGAAACTGTGTTTTTCAAATTACCCGCTATCAGATCTATTGGGTTAAATCCGAAATTGGCAACACTGTCGCTGGTTTCCGATGTCTTTCTTTCACAAATTTACTTGTCGTGTTTCAAGCTGACGCGTTTTCGCAGATATATTAAAAACAGGTGAAAAATGTTTTGAAATATCAAATATTTTTACCATTTCCTTAAGGTCTTTTGTGGAAAGTAGAATACATTTTCAATATTATGAAAGCCTAGTACCTTACCGTGGGTTCGCAAGAAAGTGAGTTAGAAAAAATGTATCTGAAGAGATTTTTAAGCGTTAGCGACAGATTTTTAATCGTCATAATCGTTTGAGTAACATACAGTTTAAGAACTACTACGAGTAGCTGGAATTATAGTTTCACAAGGCTACAAACATTTTGCGCTCTACATGAATGATATTTATTTATTTATTTATACCATTCACACATAGTGTGAAGTGGTATTATCAAAATATTTATAACACATTAAAGGATATGTCATAGACCCCATAAAGTATATATATTCCTGATCACCTCGACGAGGCGCGTTTTTTTGGGATAAATTTTTTAAATATTCAGCGATAATCCTGCACCTAGACAATAAAATGGAGTATTCATATAGACATACCACGCCTACTTTTTAGGGTAGATCCAATACAGATCACCCGCCGACTTTTTGTATGATAAACTTTTTTATTGCAATCAATATAAACTTAAATTGACATGGTGGCTTCTTATTGACAGATGCATCACAAAGGGTGTGATCCTCCGCTTTTTGGGGTAGCCCCTCATACGAACCACCCGTCCACTTTTGACTTTTTGTATGGAAAACTTCTTTATTTTAAGTCAAATTCAGCTTGATATTCGACATGGTTGCTTTTAATGGACGGTCGCTTCAATTAAATTTACTAATGAGCGTGTCCCGCCCACTTTTTGGGATAGTCCCCAAAAGATTCCATCCGTCCACTTTTGTGTTTTTGTATGAAAAACTTCTTTGGTTTGGTCAATATCTGCTTGAAATTCGATATGGTGGTTTCTTATAGACGGTCGCTTTACACATATACACTAATAAGCGTGATCCGCGCACTTTTTGGAATAGGCCCCGTACAAAACCACCGCCCAACTTTGTATTTTTGTATGAAAAAAGTCAATGTTGTATGGATGTTGGCTTTACACATGTATCCGGTTCACTTTATGGGGTAGCTCTTCTACAAACCCACCACCCTTGCTTGAAATTTTGTGTCAACCGTAGATAACGTTTTGTCGTGTTCTTTTTTTATGATTTTAAATTGGACGTCTCATTTGAACACCTTATTGCTTGTTTTTACACAATGTTGCTTCGTCGGTTGAAAATTGTTTTTCTTTTTTCATGTATGTACATACGAGTACCTGCATCGTTCGAAGCGCGAAAGCGAAAGCGCTTACACATGAAAACTTTTCACGTTGCAATTGCACCTAAAAGTGCATTGTGCTAATTCATTTTTTAAAACTAATGAGTTGCTGTTTTCATACAACGAGTATTGTGCAATGTTGTTGACTTGTCCGCATATTTTTTTCTCCCCCACTAGAGCTGTTATTGTTACTGGTCAATACGCAAAAGTGTTGTTCGCAAACTTAGTTTATATGCACGACTAATAGTTGAATATGTAATGCAAAAAATAAATATGTACATATACAATTTTTACAATTAAATTTGATTTGTCACTTTAAATATTGTTTTGTATTTCTAATTGAAACCTATATAAATAATGCATTAACAAATCAATATTAATTTAGCAAGTCTAGATGAATATCGTGCATACAATGTAATTTATGCAATAACAAATTCGTAAAGTTATATAATACAAGTAAATATAATAAACTAGTTAGTACCTGGCGCATTTCTGCCCTTCTCCCTGCCCCACTTCTCCACTTCGCCCTTCTTCATAACTCCGGGTAATAAAATTGTTCATACAAAAATGCTTAAATCGTGATTAAAAAATAGGGGGTGGGGTAGGAGGGTGAACAATACTTAACGACCTATTCTCATATGTATATATTGTAAATTATATAATTATATATTAGTATGTAGGGTCATATATTGTATTAGGGTTAAGCATGAATATTGTATTAGGGTTAATATAACCGATAAGATGGTAACCGATCGAGAATGATCAGAATGGGTAAAGATGCTAACCGATCTAGAGTGATCAGAACGGGTATTCTAGGTATCCTAAGTTGGCTAATGAACGCTAGACGATTTTGTACCTATCAGCTATTTGTCGTCTACTCAGAGCAGCAGACGTGGTTAAAATGTTTGCACTGTGTTTGTTTTAAATTATAGTCTATGTGTTATTCTGGTATATTCTGAGCTATATTATTGTAAAGTTTCATTAAAATCCATTCAGTAGTTTTTGCGTGATGGAGTAACAAACATTCACACATCCACCACACATCCATACAAACTTTCGAGTTTATAATTCAGGAGATTTGCTAAAAATTCGGACAAACATTTTGTGTTCATTATATTGTAAGGATTGATAGTAATATGTAATTAAACAGTCAGCATGTTGAGCAGTAGTGTTGAACTTTTCCGATAATGCTTTCCATTAAGCAGGAAAACGAATTCATTATCGTACAAAATACTACAATAAAAGTAGAAAATTAAATTTTTCTTCACAAAATTGAAATCAATAATTTTTGAGTTGCAGTTAGGCTTTGGTCACTTGGTTTTTTAACATACATTCCATGAAACTACTAATTTCACGATGTCTAAAAATCCCTGTTTATGTAATATTTACAATATCATGAAATTAATTTGAAGCTACCACCTTAAAGATATAAGAAGCGCGGTGGCAACAAATATTAGCACACAAAAAGGTGTATATGAGAAATGTACAAAATAAAATAAAAATAAATATTAAATTCATACTAATTTTATAAATGAGAAAGTAACTCTGTTTGTTACCTTTTCACGCCTAAACCGCTGAACTAATTTTAATAAATTTTGGTATAGCGATAGATGGGACCTTGGAGACGAGCATAGGTTTTTGTCGCGAAAACAAAGAATGAAGGAGTGGAATAGGGGAGTAAAGTTTGTATTGGGAACCAAAGATTTAAATTAGGGATATAAAACTTCATCATATCTTAACTTTTGGTAAGAAATAATGCAATTTTCGGCGTTTTTTGACCATTTAAGGTAAAATCGGGAATGAATAAAATTTTGTTTAAAGCACTTACCTACCTTTGTATACCTATGTATCTATTGGAATCCTTAATGTATATGGCTACCGGAAAAAAAAGACCATTTAAGAGGGTCGTTAATAAAGTCGCAGGAGTCAGCTAGAACTAATATAAATAGGAGAAAAACTCAAGTTAAATGATTTGTTGTTGCCACACTTGGAAAGTGAAAACCAAAAAAGCCATTTCGAATAAAAATTGTAAGCTGGCAATGACGAGAGAACATCGAGAAATACAGAAAAATTCCAGAAAAAGTTTTCATGATAATCTACATTTGATGAAAAATCGTTTTTGTGCACATTTTTTTCGATTAAACGTGAAATGTTTTCATGAAAAACACTAACGTATAAATTCATTTAGACCCAATTGTAGTTACCACCATTTTTGTATTCTTAATTCTCTCTTGACCAATTCCTCAATTTTAAGGATGTAGTTATAACAAATAATAAAACTTTAGCTGAACTTCCCAGTACTTCTACCCTGTACCAAATTTTACAATCTCTCCCATTTAGTGTTTTCGCGTTTCGATGTCTGATTGCTCTGAAATGTGTTCTTTTTTTCACATAGAGAGAGTCTTGCATATCAACACTTTATATAACTACACCATATACCAGGGAAACAAAAGAGTTCACCAGGGAAACAGTGCGAACAAGTTTGTATTTATATTTATGTATGTATATACAAATTTAATATGCTTATTGCCGTAAAACACACGAATAATATAAGTATATATTTTCCCCCTCATTTTTTTAGAGCAGATCAGAAAATAGACAAAGCAAAAATTTTTGAAATTGTAGGTTTAAATTTATGTTCATCAAAAAGTGAAACGAAAAATGACAAAGTACCTACAGTTTGGCAAAAATAGAATATTTATCTATATTTTTATGGTGTTCTGAATTATTTGTTCATTCGGTCTTCCGATGTTGATCAATAAAAGTGTAGTAGTGTACAATAAATCTAGAAAAAAGAACAATAATGAATAATGAAAAGACAATTGCTTTGGCATGTCATGCGCAAATGGTGAATATACCCAATGCATGCATTTTAAAAATGCTTTCTTGTATTTATTCTGTATATTTTAATAAAAAACATAAACAAAAGTCAAGTGTGTCCTATACGACTCGACATGAAAAATGTTGCTGTATGTATAAATAGCTATCCCTCTCGCACACTCTGTCGTTTTTAAAATTCTAAAAAATGAAAGAGCGAATGTATGCTTATATTATTCGTCTGTAGTACAACTATTATTAGACGAGTATGTAGGCCAACTTTGTGCTCATCTGTAGGTAGGTCTGTAAATTTGAAGATATGTGAAAAAGCATACACATACATATTACGTATACTAATCAAAACGTTTCAGAGTTATACCTTTAAAAATATGCATATAAATGGAAAAAAGTATTTCGAGAGCGATGGGCGTGATATTCAAAAAATTTTATAAACATCATTTGCGTAGGTACGTACAAATAAGAAGACTCTACTTACAAAATTTGGCATCTTATAGTCTCTTGTATCTGTTGTTTCATACTATTCCGATTTAGCTTCCGATGTTGATCAAGCTGGACACTCTATTAAACTAAAAGTTATGACAGTATCAGATGCCGAGTTTTCGTTCAGGGACTTATTAGAGCTGCTGTGAAGTAGTATCGTATTTTGCAAGATTTTATCAAAGTTTGTTCCAGATTGTGGTTATAGAACCCCCTCCTTGTACTCCGCGATGGTCTTTGACCCATGCTAAGATGTTGCAGTGTCTCATTATATGGTTTACATCTGAGCGAAATAATTTTGGATTTTAAAAGATTCAACAATTTAACATAAATTTAACCTGAATATTTTGCTAACATAAATATTACTTAAATAACGCAAGAAGTGCAAATCTTTTAGCGATTTGTAATAAAACTTACGTAAATTGAAGAATTATGAGGTTGAATTACTTTTACTTCACTGTTTTGGTACATAGCTTAAAATATTCTTCTAAATAAGTAAAGCTGCTTAATCTATAACTGCTCAAACAAATCCTTATACATTTGAAAATTAATATTCGCTAATTGATATTGACACTTAATGATTGATGACGCTGCTGACCTTCAGCGGCGCTAACAATTCCCCAAACAAATGACAGACATTAGCTACGCGCTGTCCATTAAAACTTCAACGCCGCTTCATGTGCCGGCAGGCAATGATGTACAAATATGTTTGTGTACGATGTGGTTTCTGGCAGAAAACAAACTAAATCCTACAACGCTAATTAAATGCCCACAAGCAATCGTGACGCTAGTTATCAAATATGCAAGTACATATATACTCGTAATATTATACTCTGCACTCAAAGTGTAAAAGGGTATATTAAGTTTGTGTACATGTATGTAACAGATAGAATGAGGCGTTGCAGGCTCTATATAGTATATACATATATTTTTGGTCAGCATATGTAGACTGAATCGTCCGTCCGACCATCTGTTTGAACAAACATATCTAGAAGACTACAAGAAGTAGAGTTTGGATATTTAGACTCTCTTTTTTCCAATTCTACTATTAAATGAAACCCTGCTTTAAGGAGTTGGCATGTTCGCCCATAAAAATACTTTTGTGTTTGTTCTTAATTAAGCCCAATACTGAGATCGATGAAAATTTTTGCTACCGAAATTGTAAATTATTACTATTACTATTACTAAGTATTGAGCTTTAAGCTAGAATTGCGAAATTTGGCGTACCTTACGTCAATGCTTACTCCATATAAGCCCATTTTTATTCCGCATATGTCCAGATTCGACCACTAAAGCATATAATTTATGGTTCATATAGGGAACCTTAATTAAGATGCAGGGTATCTCGAGTCGAGCACACTCGATTGCAGCGTTCTTTCTTGTTCACGTTATTTTTATTACAAATGATACATTATTTAGATTATGGCATGTGATTTAGATTTGTGGATTACTCTTATGCATTATCGACAAACGAGTCATAAATGGTGCTTGGCTAATGAAGCGTTAAAAGTCATTTGAAAAGCGAGCGTATCTTTAAAAGCATTTTTGATGAAAAGTAAATTTAATTTTGTTAATTCCGCTGCAGAACATGGAATATTTTTACTTTTGATCTTGATTAAAACTTACAATTACAGTTTTAGAACACAACGTCCTTGAACTTCCCGTTTAAAATATGTAACTAGTTCAAACACATTAGCAGCGCTGATGGTTTGTCGCACTTGAACCCCAAGAAAGGGTCACCCACTGTGCTATTTTGTGCTTTGTTTGTTTTGATAATTACACAAATTGGTTAGTCGATAGCATTAAACGCATTTTGCACTAGTTACCACTTAGTTAACCTAATTTCAAGGCACGCAATGCGAATTTTTTTTTTTTTTTTTTGGAAACTTCCATTTTATCATCGAATATTTTCGTAAACTTATTTTGCGTACGAAGTTAATGAATGAAAATTCGGCCACAATGCATAGTGTTTTCCTACTGACTCATGGAGAAAGCGTTTACATGTGATGGAAAGGTGTTGTATACGAAATATAAATATACTGTAGCTAGTTTACTTTATAGTTTCCTTGACCTCAATTATTTTTCTTCATAATCAGTGAATTTTATTATTGGTTTTTTTATTTCTTGATTTCAAAACTATACTCATAAGATTGAATGGTACAAGTACAACGTTTGTGTAAATGTGTGAATAAAAGGAAGCGTTACAGACCCCATGAATTATATACCAGGTGTACAAGTATGAAATGGTGATTTGAGAAACAAATGGACAACTAATGCAGAATAGTATAAATATTGGACATGTATGGAAATTTGTTGCCCTATCTACAAGTGTCAAAAGTGCATAAAAAAATTGAAAAAAAATGTTTGGCTACAATTGTGTTCATGTCGAAGTTTGTGCCAAGTAAAGAGTATTCGCCGATATCATTAATTTTTATTTTAATTTGGAGAAAAATGCTACGTCGATTGCTTCGATAAGCTTATAGTGAGCACCCTGCAAAATATGAGTGAACGATGGATTTGACGTTTCAAAAGTGAAGATTTCGATGTTGCAGAAAAGAAAAACACGGAAGATCTTCAACAAAAAAAAAAGAACATAAAATGCAGAATTGCAAGGATTGTTGGAGAAACATGATGCACAATCATAAGCAGAACTCGCAGAGCAATTAAGCGTTAGTCAATCCGTTTTCAATCAGCTACGTTTGATGGGAAAGATTCAGAAGGTCGGCAGATGGGTACACCATGAGTTGAAAGAGTGGCAGATGGAGTGGCGCAAAAATACATTCGAAACTTTGATCGAACGCTTTAAAACATCGTACCGTTACTGTTGATGAAATGTAGATTTTTTAGAATCCAAAGCACAAAAGATTATGGGTTAACCCAGGCGCACCATTCACATCGACCGCAAATCGACTTGGTAGGATGCCGATGATGTGTGTTGTGTGAGACCTGAAGGATGTGGTCTATTATAAGCTGTTTAGGCATGGTGAAATGGTTAATACCAAGCGCCTACCAACAACAATTGATCGATTTGAACCATTAACTGCTCAAAAACCGACCAGAATATCAATAAAGTCAATACAGGGTAGTGTTTTAATATTCTTCACACAGAGTTTGAATAGTATTACAATTTAGTCACAATCTTGCAATCTTGCTTTAAAGGAAGCACCGGAGACCCCATAAAGTATATATATATTCGTGAACAGCATGACAAGACGAGTCGATCTAGCCATGACCGTCTGTCTGTCTATCTGTTTGTGCGTTACTGTCCGCCATACTCCCTCAATCTGTGATTTGATTTTATTTGATTGGTCTAAAAGTTGGTATGAAGACTTACGAGAAATACGCAGACTTTAACCAAAAAAATTGTATTTTATCAGAAGAAACAAAATTTGACTAAAAATTTTATTTGACATGAATAAATTAATTAAAAAGAAAATTTTTTCCGGATTGCGGCTTTGAAAAGTGTGTATATATGGGACAAAAGGATTTATTTTGTTCGTTATGGGCGTTATATGCGTGGAATCCACAAAGACATAAGATGTCAAGAAGAATCTTAATATCTAAATCGACTCATTTTCCAATGCGGTCAAGAATATAAGTACTTTATGTGGTACATCACGCCCTCTAAATCCCATTTGCAACCGTCCAAAAGGCGAAATTCATGTGAAACACTAATTTGAATAAATTTTGTTAAATCAGCATTCTTTCCAAAATTTAAAAACTGAAGTAAAACACTAGCATTGCCGAGCAAAGAAGTGTATTGAAGCTTTGGGTCCACCGAAGCTAACAAATTTTTTGCTCTCCATATTTTCTTGTAAAATATCACATACAATAAAACCAGTTTGCGACACGTTGCAAGCACTCAACTGGGAATTATTAGCCCATGCGCCATACTCACCGGATTTGGCTCCTTCTTATTTCCACTTGTTTGCATCGATGAGTCAAGCTCTTGTTGAACGAAAATATGAAAAAAGGGCTCTTAAAATATAGGAAAATTTTTTAAGTGTATAACCGCTTCATATACATATACAACGGAGCGTGTCCCGCCCACTTTTTTAAAGTACTCCCATATAAACCCACAGCTCACTTTTATGCATTTGTATAGAAAACGTCAATATCAACTTGAAATTCGATATTGCGGCATCTTCCACATCTACTACATCGCGTCAGACACATCTATTAGTAAGCGTGTACCGCCTACTTTTTGGGGTAGCCCCTATCTAAACCCCCCATTTTTGTATTTTACAATACTGTTTAAAATTTCGTGTGAATGTTATTAAAGCTTCTGTTGGAAAAAAGGCAATTCACTTGTGCCATCACTAATAAAGGAATGCAATTGCGCATATCTAAATAACAAAGCTGAATTGCTAAATAGGCAAAAACACATTGCTCATGCACTCACACAAATTATTATATACAACGTGTATATGTAATGGGAATTAATAATGCGTATGTGTTGGTGATCGGTTGGTTCCTTGCTTTTCTTTCTTGCTTGCTTTCAACCGAAGTTTAAGTTTTTTCTTGTTTTTTTTTTTTGATTCGTAAACGCGAACAGGAGAAGGAATATTAGTTTAAAACACAAGGAAGAAAACTTTCCAAACATGTCTCGTATGATGGAATCATATTAAAACTACTTCTTACTATATGATACGATATTGTATATTGGAACATAATGTGTAGTGCTCATCTCCTTATTACGTATACAATTACCTATTCCTTAAACTATTTACAAGTTATTTATGGCAACACTTGAAAAATAAATTATGCATAATTGTTCTAAAAACAAGTTTCCACAATTAAAACTTGGTGCCATGTAACTATCAGGTAGCTGCTCCTGCTTTAAAATTAATAATGTAATAAATATGTAGAACGTTTAACGACATTCACGTTAGCACCAATTAAACAATGTACAAGCAATTTTTCAACAGCGTCAAATTGTGTAGAAAATATGAAAATAATAAATTGTAATGCTTGGAACAGCAGTAGCAGCAGCAGCAGCTGAAAGGCGACGATAACTACGTCTACTCTTATGTATACCCGTACATAAATTGTATACCAACTTTGTTCGTTCATTGGCTTTGCACCTTTTGGTGACGCAGTCAACGACGTCTCGCCAGGTTCGAAGGCAACACTAGGCTGCTGACTTGGAAATTCTTGTACTGATTTTTTTTTTTTTTGTTTATATTTATTTTCACTTTCTTTTTATTTTTAACGTTTTTTTGTTATTGCCAACTTTGCACGCGATCTCAAAAGCGATTGGCAGCCACAGGCAAGCGCGCTGCTATTTTTTCTGCCGTGTGTGAAAATTATGCGCCACGGCGCGAATGACTTCAATTCGCAAATAGCAATTGTAGTAGACATAGTCGTAGTAGCAGTGCTCTGGATACTACAAGCTAGCTGGCAGTCTATAGTAGCGCAACGATATAACTCCCACTCTCAGATTCCTTGATTTTATTTTAGGGTAACACTCGTTGACCCCAAAAAGATTATACGCGAGAACGCGAAAAAATTATAAATAATCAACGCGAACGAAATGTACACAAGTTTTTTGCTTGTTGTGAGTGTCGCTCTAACTACTAACCACCCCAATAATATTATACTACTACCCATACTGCTTCCCATACTAACCAAATGTTTTACTCCGCTTTTGTAGGATGATATGGAGCAATGGGTTACCGACACATTTTACTCGTATTTTCCCGGCTACAATAATGAAAATCAGAAGCGACAAAATTATTTGCGCGAGCGACAGCGTGAGAATCAGCAGAATTTCTTGAAGCACCAGGCAAGTATTTTTATTTAAATAAAATAAAAAATCTTTATAATATTTCTATATATATATATATATATATATATATTTTTTTTTTGAGGTAGATGCTCAATCCACCGCCGATTAAACATGCTGCACAAAAGAATAGACAAGTATTACAAAATCAACAACAGCAGCAGCAGACGCAGCAGTCCCAGCAGCCATCGAATTATTATTTGAATACTGCACGCTCGGCTGCATCGACCACCACATCCAATAACACCACAACAAGCACAACTGATAAGACTGATTTAGAAATAATTGTAAATAATCCCACATACGTTCCGCCTAAGCATTATACGTCGACTGGTGGTAAAGCACGTCCGGGCACAACACGTCACAAGCTATTGCAGGATTTGGGCCATGTTGAGCTATCGAATATTATAACAGGCGATGGCATTATGGAGCGTAATATGCGCAGCGCTGAGGTGGGCTGTGTACTTTAAAAATTCAAGTTGTATAATGTGTTAATAAATTGTTTTTACGAAAATGTTTAGCTGGAAACTGCACGCAAGCGAGACTATCAACACGATCTGATGCAACAGATTGAGGATAAACGACGCTCGATAGAATTGCTGCGTGAAAAGGAACGCAAACAGGAGGAGGCGCTTACAAGGTATGTTTATTTAAAAATTTAAAAATTTTAGTAGCAAACAAGTAGGAACTTCAGTCAAGATGTTCGACAATGATATACTTTCATATTTAGCTTTACTATATTTTTATTACAAAGTAGGCTGAACACTTTTTGAGGCATTCTATAAAATTATAATTATTTAAAAAAAAAAAGAACAAAGCACTGTAGTCCAGTTTACTCGACCTTGGGAAACAGTATTGTAAAACATCAAAAATAGGGGCTACCAAAAAAGTGGGTGGGCCACGCCCATTAGTCTATGTATGTTAAGCGGCTGTCTGTAAAAAGGCATCATATCGCATTTCACCCTAATATTTACTTTAATAAAGAAGTTTTTCTTACAAAAACACAAAAGTGTTAAGTAGGTTTGTATGGGGCTACCCCAAAAAAGTGGGCGTGGCAGGTCAATCTTGATACTTGATAATTTTGCACATATATTTCTTTTTATTGTAGTTACAATAAAAAGAAGTATATGTGCAAAATTTCAACCGGATAGCATAAAAATTGGTCCCCAAAAAATGCGCAACAACATACAGGCGGACAGACAGACGGACATGACTAGATCGATTCGTCTCGTTGAACTGATCAAGAATATATATACTTTATGGGGTCTACTATGGCTCCTTTAATGCGTTACAAACTTTCAGATAAACTGATAATACCATTTCACTCTATGTGTTAATGGTATAAAAACAGCGTTTATCATATTATTATGTTCATAAAAACTTTTGTTTTCGCTATTTTCGAGAATGAGGTGTAGTGGGACAATCACGTTGCATACCCCAGCAGTAGTCAGCTGATCCCATCTGCCTTGGTACCTCTCTTCCATAGTTTTTAGGTTTTGGTGAAATCGCTTCCCTTGTTCTTCGCTATATGAACCAATATTCTCGCGGCATTGGTCAAGATGACTGTGGAGGTAGTGAACTTTGATGGACATATTACATCATCCTAAGTTTTAAAGTTTTCTAGCATGTCGTTCACAATTTCAGAGTAGTTATTTGACTTGTGATTTACGAGGAAGTTTTTAGTAACTTCAACAAACGCAGTACACGCAAATCGTTCCACAACGTACATTGAACTTCAGAAATCAGTATATTTTATTAGTATTCTTATTTGTGGGCCATAAAAAATTCCCGCTTTCATCTTTTCCATGCTCACACTAGGAAATTTTCTCGTTATATAAGAAAAGCATTGCTCATTTTATTCTAACGCCTTGACAAATTGTTTCATAAGGCCTAACTTATATGCAAAGGGGGCAATATAATTTTATCTCTTAAAATTAAAAGTAAATTTATGATATTCTGCTTTCCTTTCTTTCACTCTCTTTTCTCCCAGTGTTGATGTTGATTAATCAGAAGAGCTATCTATAAAGAGACGCCAATTGTTTATTGAACCATTGACCCATTGTCTCAAGTGTTCACAGCACATTTTACAAACAATTTGGGGTATCCACGGCTTATTTTCTTGCACAATTGTCAACTTGAAGTAAGAAAAATAAGCACTTTTTATAAAATCTGTTATAGGTTTTCTGAACTTCTTAACTGTATATACACCACAGGTGTAACAAAATACATTTGGACATTTTTTTTTAATTTTTTTGTTGACCTAAGTAATTTATGGGGTCTACAATGCATTACAAGCTTTCTAACAAACTGATAATACCATTTCACACTACGTGCGTATAGTTCAGCAACTTCAATTCAAGGTCTACTAGATAAAAATATATTTCTGGTATCAAAGCTAAGCAAATGAATGTACGGTTGGTAAGAGCGAAGGAGTTGTAGCGCTTATTCCCTTAAAGGTGCATTTCCTAAGGCATTTTTACTAATGAGGAATTCGTGAGGCTGGAGAAAACTATTAAAGCCAAGAATGGATATGTCGAAGATTGACACTTTACACTAAAATGCAAAGAATAGCAAAGAGAAGACCTTTAGCTTTAAACGAAATAAATACTCGTATGTTTAATAGAGTACTTTCTAATTCATTCTCGCTGTTAGGTGATTCCAGAAAGCATCATGTTTATTTGAGGCATAAACACTCTTTCATAATTTCTATATTTTCTTTCAAATTGCAAATTCTCCAGTTTATAAAGAAGTACATTCTTTTTGTTGTTTTTTTTTGCACTTACAGACGACTAGAAACTCAGCTGAAAGCAATGAAACTCGAAGAACAGCTGGATAAGGAACGCATGCGTGCCGAAAGGGTATGCCTAAAGTTTTTATTGTTTTTAATTGTTTTTAAAGTTTTAATCCTTTATAATTTATGGTTTTATTAATTTTAGGCACGTATTGACTCCGAACACAATCGCATGATGAGAGAACATCTTCTAGCAAAATTAGAACATGACACGAAACTCTTAAACGCCAAACCAAGTCAAACGAAAGATAAGAGAATGTCAACAGGTGCAGCGGCAGCTGCAGCTGGGCAGAGCAATAACATGAATGCAAATATAATGACTACCACTAACAATAATAATAATAATAATAATAACACCACTGCTAACAGCAGCAACAAGGACAATAATAAAGTTTACAAGTATTTCAGTAATTCAGCGCGGCACGAATATAGACGTGGTCAACCAATGCCAGCCGATATTGAATTTGAACTTGAAATACCGGAAATGGCGAAAATTGAACGTGAGTGCTTCCATTTATGTGAGAAAATTTGTCCGCTATGTGATGAGCCATTAAAGAGTTACGAGAGCTGTTGTCTGCGTTGCCAAAGAAAGTTGGCGCTGAAAATGAAAGGCGGCGGCACTGTAAGAAAAATGAAGAATAGAAATGGAGAAAATGGCAAAACAGCTGACTGTGTAGCGGATGAGGAAGATGATACCAATGAGTGTAGAGGTGTTAATGGCGATGACGGTGATGATGGGGATGATGATGATGAAGCGACAGCTGACAGTTGCAGTACTTATGCTCTCGTTTGTCTCAAATGTGAACGTCTATATGCGCTCTGTGGCACATGTCTGGCCAAGAGTGATGTGTGTCGTGCATGTCACCGCAAACGCAATGTTTGCATGAATTGTCGACGTACTTTATGCTCGTTTTGTCTGGAGGAGATTGCATGCGGACGAGATACGGAGCGCCGGCATATTAATGATGCAGATAATTCAAAGCAGGTGAGTGGATATGGAAAACTATATTTTAAGTTCATAAATAAAAAAAAATTAAATTAAAAAAAAAAAAAATTTGAATTTTTTAAGTGACCTAGATCGCAGGTCTGTTTGAGTAAAATATTTGTGCTTATTGGATTAGTTAGTACCTAACAATTCTGTGCGTTTCTAACCCATTATTTTGTGTAATATACACTATTGTACGCTGAAGATATCAAACTATATTTGTCATATACAAGTAGATTTGAATTCGTTACACACCTGTAGTTAGCAAACTATTTTAACCTAAATATAAATATCCAACTAGTATTAAATGTCGGATGTGTGTATAACAACAAAGATCTCAGAGAGTATAACAAATATATACACCAAACTGTATGTGACTCCTCTTATACATCCGCAGTTTTTAAACCCTGTACAAAAAGATTTGCAACAGGGTATATGGGGTTTTTTGGAATGTATGCGGAAACATCGGAGAACCCATAAAGTATATTAAGATATTCACAAAGTCGTGCAACATTTCATCAGTGCAAAAGTGCAAAATAATGTTCTCCACTAAATAATAATCTCCACTAAAAAGTTTTGTCATACATTGCTCGACCCAGACCGTTGACCAATAATTTGTTTACATCGGTGCAAAAACAGTGTTGCAAAACATCACGAACATTTTACAAGTGGCAGCGTGAATTGACATATATCTGAATATTTGAAAATCAAAATGTGGTTCGCATACTCTCAATAAATACTCCAATAATTTGTGCTTAATACTTTCTCGTGGCATTATTTTTACAAAAATGTCATAACAGTAGCAGATTGTGCCGAGTTGCACCACTTTATTTTGCACCACTGTGCTCACGACGTCGTTTGTGCAGTTATGCATTTGTTGTTGTTGCAAGACTTTATATATATTCCTGATCAGCGCGTCAAGATGTCGATCTAGCCATAACCATCCGTCTGTCTGTAAGTCTGTCGGAAAGAAAAGTTCTCTATCTTGAGAAGATTACTCACTGTATAGACTCTCGAGGTACCACACTTCTTCAGCGGAAATAAAACATATTTGTTATGATTAAGCCCTGTATCCATGGGGTAAAATTTTATATTAAGTTTGTGCAAATATATGTAACAGGCTAAAGAAGGCGGGGCAGATCCCATAAAGTATGTAGTCGAGTCGATATAGACATGTCCGTCTGTTTGATCAGAGAGATCTTGGAGACTATCAGAGATAGAGACATCCAATTTGGATATTTGGATTTTCCTTATTCCTTTTCAGATAAAGTTAAGTTATTAAATGTACACCACATTAAAGAGTACCTCCCATACAAATCTGCCACAATTTTTAAGTTTTTGTTGTAATGTTTCTGTTTTTATTCTTAATTAAGCTAGAAACTCCAATTTTTGTATATCTTCCATCAGTTATAATAAAATATCCTGTAAATGTAAAAATCGGTCCACTAGAATCTATAGTTCACATAAGGATCTTGAAATATGATGCAAGGTATCTCGAATTCGAACACACTCGACTCCAGAGTTCATGTTTTATAGAATGCCATGATTTGCTTAAAAAATTGTTTAGACTACTTTATAATATAGTTTATAGAAAGAAAAATTTGGAGACAAATCGTGGCCTATTACGAGCACGTCGACTGTAGTTTTTTATTGGTAGGGAACAGTTTACCTGTCTGGCAAGTTCGAATGCAGTGTTGATCAATAATACGTCACTTGAAAAATTCATATCTATAATTGATACAAAATCCACTTACAGGCCAAACCGGAAGCATTTCGTGTGCTAGAGGTAAACTTTGCCACACAAAAAGATTCAGATCTTGAAGAAACGCCACCAATACCAGCGCCACCGCAAGCACACAATTTGAATAAATCTGTTAGCTATACACAAATACATAACAAGCTTGACGAAGAAAGCAGTAGTGCTGATGCTGATGCCGGGCCCAACACACAGCAGCCGCCAGCCAGTCATGCACCCTACTCTATTAATATTGCACAAAATTCAATATTTCATCCCGACTATAAACCCGCAATGCCAGCTAGTAAATCGATTTTAGCATTTGAACAATTGCCTGCAGCGAGTCATAGAGAATTTAGTTTTGATTTGGATTCCTCGGCAACTGATGAGCAAACCACTATAGACCGTTTGCGTCGTGAAACGGATGAGCGTCTGTCGCGTTATCTGAAGAACTATGGTGATTTGGTGCAGCATCATCGTAGCAAAAGTGAATCTCGTAACCGCAGCACGCAAACTACACCGGAATCAAGCGGTAGACGTGATGTTGTAATGCGCGAAACGACGCATAATCTTTCGATGCCACTGTTGCGTGAAATGCCGAAAATGACACGCAAGGAAACCACAAATTTACTGGCACATGCGGCTATTAACAATAGGCGTAAAATTGATAATCTCAAGCGACGCTGGGAGGTGAGTGTATAAATAAATTGTTATTATAAAATAGAATTTACTTTTAATTGTATCTATACTCGTATATAAATTGCAGGTGCCTGCAGTGCAGAAATTCACCATATCAACGGAATCACCCAAGATACTAACACAAATCGGCGCTATACGAAAGCAATTGCAAGCAGAACATTTATTTGATGAACAGAATTAAAACAGTAAGATCGTGTTTATAAGTGAAAAGAATTTTGTATTTAGACGGGGTTGATACAGAAGTCCCTTTCGCCTTAAAATCTTCAAATTTGATTAATTAGATTTAGAATTTAGATTTATGAAAGAAATTTGGAGATTTTGAGGCGAAATAGATTTCTATGTCACGCCCGAATATGTTAATTTTATACTCCTCACACATAGTGTGTATAGTATTACAATTTTATTATCAAAGAACTCATAAAGTAGATATAGTCTTCAGCAACTCGGCTAGCTGTGTCCGTCTGTCTAGGTATTAATGTACGTCTTATTCGCTTGGGTTTATACATTTCAAGCTGAAACTTGGTATGTAGGTTTATTTTTATTAAAAGTAAAATATATAGGCTATAGGTTCATTAATTTGTGCCGGTTTTTACTTAGGTAATTTAAAATTGAGCAATTGCTCAACTTCCCAAATTTCAATGACAAATAATTAAAATTATAAATCTTCACGAAAACCGAAGCAGATTAACGAATTTTTTAGGCAAAATCTTCTCAAACGTGTAAAACCGTAACCGTGCTATGAAATATTCCAGCCATGCAAGCATCCACTGTCCGTTTTCGAGTATTCGTGTTAAAGTTTTGAATTGCTAATTTGAGACATATATTTCTTATATGTGACCCCATGAAATATCCTTCATTAGAGCACGTCAATCAACCCAAACATCCAAGCTAGAAGTTTTAAATTTGGTATGAATGCTGGATTGGATGGATGTTACTGAAATGAATGAAATCTCATAAAACACTCAACATTGTTCCAGATCAGACCCTTATAGCATATTAAGTTTCATACAAATGCATGCTCTAGACCGTGCCTTCATGAAATATCCTTCATTAGATCATGTCGGATTAAACCAACCATCCAACCTAGAAATTTTTAATTCGGTATTATGATGAAATGGATGAAACCTCATAAAACTCTTAACATTGGTCCAGAGTTGAAACCTCATAAATTTCTTAACATTGTTTCAGAGCAGACCCCTACAAATGCCTGCTCTAGATTATGCTCTTGTCCATGCTGGAGACTTTAAATTTGGCATAAATACTCTTAAAAATCCAAAATTGGTCCACAACGAATTCATATAGCATGTAATCCTCATAACAACGAATTGTCTAGATAAGTGACTTGATACACGAAATTTCTCTCTTATCTATGTTAGATACTTCAATTTTGATACTAATACTGCTTATATAAAAACTACTTGAATATTTCTCATTGATCTAGATTGGACCTCTAGAGCGAAAAAACTCACATCAGCAATATACTTATCGAAATGGCCTTGTTGTGACCACTGGAAGTGTTAGTTCCCATACAAAGTGTGAAGAGTATTAAAGCTTCGGTTTCAACGAAGCTAGTGTTTTTTCTTGTTTTCTTTTTAATTTTTCATTGATTATTCGATAAGTTTTGTTTAATTGTATTTATATTATTAACTGAAATGTTTGTCAATACCTATTTTATACCTATACTTATTTAATTTTTGAAAAATTGAAGTAATTTTAATGCTATCGTAACAAATGTACTCAAATAACTTTATACTATTTGTTTTGTATTCCTTGTACTTTATTAATGTTTATGTAAAATTTTCAAATTGATTTTGATTAATTAATTTAGTTTGTAAGAGCTAGTGCTGTATTACAATATATACTATAATATTAGTTTTAGATAAGATGCTAGTTTGTTAATGAGTTTTTTATACATACCAGAGCTTTATTGAATTGTTTAAATAAAAAAAGTGAAAATTTAACGATTAAATGTTTGTTCATATTAAATATTGATTTGCTTTAAATTGTTGTTAAAATTAACGTTTTTCATATATACAGCTTCTTAGCCAAAAATTCGTTGGTCTTCCCATATTCCATAGTATAGTTTATGGATAAGGCTAACTTACAATATGAACTAAAATAACTATTTGGCTACAATGCGCGAGTGGTTTCCACGATGATTCTAGCGACGGTAATAGGTCGTCGAGATGAAGTGATTTGCCATCGTTGGATTGTTTGTTTTTGTTTGGATATATGCGAAATACTAATATGTTTATGTGGAAAATCATCTAACTTTAGATCAATTAAAAACCAACATTCTTTAAGTTATGGCTTAGATACCGCCCAAAACGTGCAAATAAGTGGTCCCAAATTAACTTAAAATTTTCAACTTTTGTAATAGATCCCCAGGCGGCCAAGTACATGATAGTGCTCCACACATAATGTCAAGGTCTAAACTATGTACTGAACAAAAAATGTTAAATTAAAAATTAAATTTTATATGTATTTTACTTAGGTGCACTTTTGAAACCACAAAACTGATAACCTTATACATATACATATATCTTTAGATATTTAAACGTTCGTCCGTATGCTAGATATCGTGTAGCTTCTGAGCGACTAGAACGATCGTAATGATTTTTATAGAGTGTATAATTATTGATCAGGAAAGATTTATAGCTACATATCATTTGAAAAAACGCCAGGGCCACGCCTTCCCAAATGAGAAACACCAAATATGTTATATCTCAGTAACTGTTTGAGGCAGATGAATGAGATTTGGTAAGTATGTAAAAGGCAATGGATATGATCCAATGGAAATGTGGACGGTGCCACGCCTTCTATGTTAGACAAAAAACAAATTTGCGATATCTTAGCTACTATTTAGGGTACCGGGGAAAATTAGAGCTAAAAGAATGGATTGGATGTCGAACGCCTCAGTGTAAGAGATAAACAAAAGGAGCGTTGCAGCGCAAACCGGGTACTCTAGGTATTGACATCGCCGTGGGGCCAACTAGTACAATATTTATTTACCTGGCCTCGGCAACACTAAGTGTTTTTAGGTGCCAGCTGACATTTCCATTGGAAAATTTGACATGTTTTAGCGTAAACATACTCAACGTTTTGATGTACGAGCAATATTTGTGTTGTTCAGTGTAGCTTGAAACATACTCGTGCGATCATTTTTTATAATTTTCAACGTGGACTATCAAAGGGCTATATCAAGAGCTATAGGGCGATCAAGCACCATCCTTAAGCACCGTGAAAAACTGGTACAGTAGTAGGTCAGTAGTGGTCGGAGCTTCGCCGCGATGCATTCCATGTAGATCACCCAACATAAATATAAATAGCAACCTAAGTATTTTTGTACGTACATTTATTATACGTAGAGGCTTCTAAAGTATTGCACCGATAGGTTATAAAAATAGTTATAGTGTGTTACTATCGATCAGGAGAATATCATATATACAAAAATAACTATTTGGGAAAAATCGGCCTCCATACAATGGAAAAATATGCAATATAACGTCCCCGATTCGTTCATAATAAACGAACAGCGCTAACTGCTAATGCTAGAAAGCTAATTTCTGGACAGTAGTTTTAAGAAATTTCGGGTCCCAATGATTAAAGGTGGTCAAAATGGCGGAAGATTTGTTGTTCACACTGTATAGTTTTCAAACTCGGTTTGTGTACTCTACACAACAAATAAAAAACACGCGTTTCGCCAATTATTAAAAAATTTCATCCCAAGGGGAGGAAATGAGGGTTTAAGGCCATATGGGAAACATTTTTTTTTAATACGATCGTTTTCAAACTCTTTATGCTCAAACGACAACAAATAATTAAAAACGTGTTGCGCCAAATTTTGGAATACTAAACCACCAAAGGAGAAGTGGGTCCAAAGATCCGATCGTTTTCAAGCACGGTTTGTAAAGTCAACACAACAAAAGATTAAACACGTTTTTCGCCGATTTTTAGTATATACAACCACCAAGGGAGGTAAATATGGACAAAAACTATATGGGCCAACATATTTTTTTTTTTACTTTTCTGAAACTTCTGTTTTGAAATTACAATAAATATGTTTACGGGACAGTCGTTAAAGCTAGCTGGATTCGACATTAGCAAGGATTCTTTCTCTCATGAACAATTTTATGTTAGAGTCAGTTTCGCTGATGGTTTCTCGCAGCTGATGGCAAAACTGTAAATGTAGTTTACAGAATGGTTCTTCAAAACAAATAAAAATAGGTTATGCCTAGCTTTTTAACAAGTGCGGCTGCTAATCAGAGAGATTCGTACGTCTGTTGTTACCTCTCTCGGTAGCCCGATGCCTTCTCTTGCTGGACTATTCGCCATTTTATTACCGTCTATGCCACGGTGGCTGGGAATCCAGAAGATGTGCATCTATTTTGAGGTGATAAGAGCATAAACTGCATGTCTGCTGGCCAGAAATAGATGGAGGTCGCCTGCAGGGCTTTTATCGCAGCATGAATGTTGACCAATATGTTTATTCGTTCTAGCGAAGTTCACATAGAAAGTTTTGAAATGCGATAAGTTTCTGATCTAAGAAAACCGATAATCGCCCTTTGCATTACAAATATGTACTGGCCAACGCTGGGTGTAACTGCTAATAGTTTATGAAATAAAATAAATGCTTTTGAATTTTACATTTAGCTGTATCTTTATTTTGCTATTTTACAAACGATCGCAAGATTATTATTATATTGTATAGTTTTATCATTTTCAGTGTCTCTTTTAATAGCCGTAACGGAATTGTGGTGGTGTTGCATAGAGTGGCACATACTGCGAGTAAGCACCCGACGAGCCATACTCACTGGGAGCGCTGCATGGCACAGGAGCCAAATGAGGACGGCAACCGAAAAGATAGTTCTTTGGGCATGGCGGTGCTGGTATGGAGGTTGGTTGGTATGATGGCGCAGCTGGAGCTGAGTAGGCAGGTGCAGCTGGTGCGGAATATGCGGGAGCAGCAGGTGCTGAATACGATGGTGCAGCTGGTGCAGAGTATGAAGGCGCTGAATACGATGCTGGTGCTGAATATGAGGGCGCTGCTGGTGCAGAGTATGAAGGTGCAGCTGGTGCGGAGTAGCCACCACCATATGAACTACCGAGAATATTATCCTTCTTATCGTGGGACTTATCGGCTACTGCGCCGGCCACAATGCAACTAGCAATAATAAAAACGCTGGCGAAGAGTTGCATATTGATAAATGTACGAGTTGGATAAACTATACTGAAATATTAAAGTAATTTGAGCGCTTTATATACTATGCAATGGTCGCTTAAAGTTGTGGGTAGCTCGGGTTTTTTATTTTATTTTTATTCTTGTTTTTTTGCTGACTTCATTATGACTGACAAACTTTGCAGCGATTTCATCGCCGTTGTGTTATATTGTTCAATCAGCAATTTATACCCGTTTACCATCTAAGAACCAATAAACTGCATTACAGAAAAAAAAAAAAATTAACAATCGAAGCAAGTTTTTCATTTGGAGTTTTTGGTTATTTTAATTGACTTTTTATTCTTTGCACAAAGTGAAAATGAGCAAAACCGATTTTGAATCATGTCACTTCAGCGTAGTTGCATTGACTGCTGCACAGAACATGATTTGACCCCAAAATTTATTTGAATGTCTACAAAATTTACCAGAAAGAGCTAATTCAATACGAAATCAAGTATTTGTATGCTACTTCTGCATGATATATTTCCTCTTGTGATTGCAACACATCATTTCTGCTAAATGAGAGTCGATATTTTTAGTACTTTAATATGTTTTCGATTATTTACTCCAAAACAAGGTATTCTACTACACGCATTATATGCTTTAAGATTAATACTAAATATCGTTGGTGCACTAAATCGAAACCCGGAAATGTGACCGACAGGCAAACGTTCTGCTGGAGCGCGTCCATCGAGTACAAAATTTGCTAACAGAGGAGAAACAACATTTGAATGAAAACACGGAAACCGGCAATTCAGCATAATTCTATAGAAGCTTTTGCAATTCGAGTTTAAACAAATCGAACAATTTAGTTCTTTAGATTTAATACTATATCTGTATATATATATACACAAATCCGTATGTATATATTTTTGTTATGCAAATGAATGCATTTCAGCTGTTCGTTGTCATTAAACTGTGTCAAGCGCAAGACTGCAGCGTGTAGAAAAAAGTTTATACTACGTCTATTTAGGCCAAAGTTATACGCCAATCACATTAATGATGTTCCATGAGTGTGCGTGTCTGTGTGTGTGTGTGTGTATGTGTGTGTGTATGTGTGTGTGTGTGTGTGTGCCTATGCACGGTTTGAACTTCCTCTGCTGTTGCTTCTAAACGATTTGGAGCAGCAAGTGTCAAAGAGAAGTGTGTCAAACCCATACATATAAACGCCGCTTTTTCAAGTAGTTGGCAACCTTTGCTTATCAGCCGAAGTCGAGGACACTCAAAAGTTCGTGGTGAATTTTAGAATTGTAAAGAGTTACAACATACATAGAATTACAAAGTTAAGAGAGTTAATGAGCAGTCGATGTACTGTAGAAGTGTATAACTATGTGTAGGATTATGTATGAGAAGCATTTTATGTTTATGACCTTTTCATACCATTCACATGTAGTTTAAAATAGTATTAGCATTTTGTGATAAGTAATAGTAATAGTAATAGTATATATATTCTCGATCAGCTCGTCGAGACATTCGATTTAGCCATGTCCCGCAGTCTAATTACCGTTCGATGTTTTTTTCATTTTCTCATCAAGTAAACTATTAATCGACTAGGCGTGCATACCATTGGCTTCGAAATACCCGGTTTTTTGGCTAAGGCTACTTATTTCAATCATAGAATTGCATGGGGCTATATTCCATAGTGGTCTGATTTCGCATTTCTAGCCATTTAACGACAAAAACAATTTAAACAAGAAAAAACGTTAACTTCGGTTGAACCGTAGCTCTAATACCATTCACACGAAACTTTAAATAGTATTGTAATACATAAATAGGGGCTACCCCAGAAAGTGGGTGGTACACGCTCACTAGTAGATGTGAATGAAGCGATGTAGTAGATGTGTAAGATGCCGCCATATTGAATTTCAAGTTGATATTGACGTTTTCCATACAAATGCATAAAAGTGAACTGTGTGTTTATAGGGGACTACGCCCATTTGTATATGTATATGAAGCGGTTGTCCATTAAAATCCACAAAATCAAATTTCACGCTAATATTGATCTGAATCTAGGATTTTTTCCTAAAAAACACAAAATTGCACGGTGGGTTTGTATAGGGGCTACCTCAAAAAGTGGGCTGGCCAATCCCAATTGTCTATGTATGTTAAGCGGCTGTCTCTTAAAAGGCACCATATAGCATTTCAACCTAATATTGACTTTAATAAAAAAGTTTTTCTTACAAACAGTCAAAAGTTGACCATAAGTTTGTATGGGAGCTACCCAAAATAGTGGGCGAGGCTGATAAATCTTGACATTCTATTAAACTGCAATAAAAAGAAGTGTGTGTGTTGCATTAAAATTGGTCCCCAAAAAATGCGCAACAACATACAGACGGACAGACAGTCAGACAGACGGACATGGCTAGATCGATTCGTCTGGTCGAGCTGATCAAGAATATATATACTTTATGGGGTCTACGATGGCTCCTTTAATGCGTTACAAACTTTCAGACAAACTGAATGGTATAAAAACTATGGGGTAACTCTTTTTGATGGGGTTGGTTCATCCATTTTATGCATACTTCAAGAGGATATAAGAGAGTATAAACTTGTCTTTGGATGTGATATGGTACATATGTATGTATGTAAACAATACCGACAAGATCTACTGGAAAAATGGACGGTGCCGGTGTAAGATAAAAACGAAAGGGTAGTAGCAGCGTAGTCGGGATGGCTAGTGGTGGACCATGTAATCCAAAAAAATATGATAGATTTTACAATAAAAGTAAATATTTAAAAAAATAAAACAATGGATCCTTTTTATATTCAGTAAAACAAACATAAGCGTATCGCCGTACGAGGGTCGCTATTTATATTGTGAGCCTTGGGAGCCCTAAGTGTTGTTTGGTGTCAGCTGACTTTTCCACTGAAAAGTTTTTTATCCTTAACCTTATTAAGAACGCTTTGTCATTGGAGCACTATTAACTCGTGAAAATTTTCGGGCCATGATTTACCCCGATTTTCGATATGGATTATAGAGACAAGAGTGCATCAATAAACTTACATCCTTTGCCACTATGAAAAGCTGTTATAACGTGTTTAATGGAGGACGTCGTTCGCTCTAGTACGAATTTCGCGAATGTTATGCAAAATCAGTTGTTATGCCAGATAGCATTAGTGCTGTGCAAAAGCTGATAAGAGATTGTGCGATAGAGTTAACCTTAGGCGTTAGTTCCACCAGCATATATAAAATATTGCATGACCATTTAGCCATGAGAAAGATTTGTTATCGTTGGATCGGATCCCACATATTTTGACAAAATTTAAAACAGATGCTCGTATTCATTGGTGAAAAAAATTCTCAAGAGATACAATGGCTGTGCTCCAATAGACGTGTATAAGATTGTGAAAGTTGACGAATCATGGATCTATGCATATGAGCCTGAACAAACAAAACTCGATTGTATAGGAGTTTTGTGATAAACCAAATCCAACAAATGTGGTTCGCGTTCGAAGCACTTCGAAACTTCCGAAATGTTATTACTGAAAAACTGGTCATGTGGTAACAGTCATTAGGTCAACATAGAACGGTCACTTCTGAATGCTACACAAGCATTTGTTTGCCAGAAGGGCTCGGACAAATGACGAAAATTAAGGTGGGTTGGAAGAATTGCTTTGACAAATGCTTCGAACACATGTACACAAGTGTGTATATAATAAATGACTTCAAAAATAATAAATTTAATTTCCAAGGAAAAATTCTATGTTTATACCCTGTATCCTAGTATATTCTTGATCAGCATCGGAAGCTAAGTTGATGTCGTGACCCCGATTATAGCTTTTTCTTGTCTTTGTTTTGGTTCTTGTAATTAATTACAAGAAACATCAAACACAAGAGATTTAAAGACGATTGGATATAGAAACTTACACAACAAAACTTTTTCACCCGTTTTCCCCTTGGGTATTTTCGAATATTGAAGAAATGCGATTTTAATTACCATTTAATAGTTACCATTTTCAATAATCATTTCAATTTCCTTGGCTAAAACACAATTTATCGGTTGAATTGCGGTATAGCCAACTCAAAACATATTCCCGTTTTCGAGCGACGAGTAGTCCGTAAGTCGAGTATAACTTACGAACAGCAAGTCCGAACGAAAGCTTGAATTAAATGTAATTTTCTATTCAATTTTTATCAGGCAGTTTATCTACAATGAGTTGTTAAGGGAGCATTTTTGCTCTTCTTTTTCCAAATAACTGAAAAAACTACTTGCTTCGATTTCAAATGTGTACAATAACCAAAATCAAGGAATAACCGAACTCAAGAAGTTCTGCGCTCTTTATCGACATCTTCAAAGCACGGGCCAAATCATTTAGCTCTGCCTTGCTCACAGAGTGAAGTTTCAGCCCAATTTCGATGTTACAAGATAATCCGAAACTGGAGCTAGTCCCCACTTGGAGCTAGTCTCCACTAGATGTGTCACTGTTGACAGATTCGCGTACTGCACTTTGCAGAGTTGAACATTTATAATTTGTAATTAATGCATTATAGAAATCTTTATTTTTATTGAATGCTGTCTAAACAGATATGAATTTATAAATTTTTTTTTTTTTAGGTAGGTGGTTTCAAAATTAGATTAGCGTGCAAATAATTTGGAAATATTGTATAAAGCATAGTGTAACCCCATGTCGGATACTTTATTAATTTTCTAAAACTCTAATCCATATATTGAACCATATTTACAATGCGCTCCATAAGCTTACTATCCAATTGCTTATTACTATTGATAGCAATTGGATTATTTTTATCATTTTTGAAGACTCTCATAATGCCTAACATGTCGGGAGCATTATTTGAACCATTCTTAACCTCTACTATTGCTGCTGCGGCTGCGGCTACTTTTGGTATAACCTCAAATTCAACATTATTAAGCGAGGGCACAGCTGTTTGACGTTTAATGTTTGTACAACTTGAAGACTTTTCTGCGTGATCTTCTGGTTCCAATATATCATGTACCACCTTATCCAGCTCCTTTAGCTCCTCAATGTGAAGCCAGTGTAAAATATTTTCCAGTATGCTATCCTCATGTTTTAGTGGTTTGTGTCCTATAGAGGTTCCATTGTTTCGAGTGGCAGTGGGTAACGTATCCAGATTTATGCGTCGCCAATTCTGTGACCCAGCACCAAGTTTAACAACATCAAATTGTACTGTAACATTTGGTACTATATTTTGTTGATAGTTGGGTTTGTGTGTAGGATTGTTTCGGCTTCTGAAGTATAGGGTACTGTTTTGTTGGTTGATGGTATTTGATAGATTTGTTTCGACTTTAGGTGGCAGCACTTGATCGCTGAAGGGATAAGATATTCTGAAATTAAATATTGAAATTGTATCGAGCCAAATAAATTATTTTGTTTTTTTATTTACTTACTCATAGTTTTTATATTTATAAGTTTTAATACTCTTTCCATTTGTTGGTTTTGCATAGTTTTGTATGATCAAACAAGCTAAGCACAGCCAATATACCGAAAAATTAGACATGATCGCGTTTGAGTAGCTTTATTGCAATTGCTTTTACCTCATTTGCTGTCGTTTCATTTATAAACTTTTAGATACATCTGCAGGTCACTGCAATAAGTACTTTCGAGCACGTACATTCAAATCTGATGTGTATTTTGTTTCACATACCCGTTTACCGTATATTGTAGTAAAGTCGATATTTGAAGCTTTTTGGTTTTTTGTTTTACTGCAGCGATTGATATAAAATATTTTGAAGGCTATTCGGTTGGAATCAAAACATGTTTTAAAAAGTGAATACACACTTAAGAAAAATTAAGAAAAATTCTACATACTGTGATATAATCCGGTAGGAAAATCTCTGTGGGTAGACATTCATTTAGCATCCCGTTTGTTTAGTTTATGCACAAAAATCTTTTTTATTATGCAAAATATGAACTTCAAATGCACAGTGGTTTTTTTGTATGAACCAAAGCACACTCTTCTGGAAGACGACTCCGTCCATTTCAAGGCTTTCTGCGACTTTCTAAATGTTAGTAATAATGCTATCGTAATTACAATAACAATGTTTCCGAATTTTGATCGCTTGAATGAGGTAAGTTGTTTGAACTTCTAAATTACAGTCATGCAATGTAAGTAACCATGCAGTGAAAATTGGATCAATATTTGCCCTCATATTTTATGTCAACTTAGGAGTTTTAACACGATACCATAAAGGCGATCGTTTAATTGTAATTTCGCTGATGGCTGCTATACTAGCTTCTGAACAATGGTTAGTCTTTGTTCTCTTTTTTTGCGCATTGGTTAAGGGGAAGGGTTGGTGTTGGGACTGTCCTTTTGTACCATACATATAGCCAGAAACTTTCATCTTAATAATAGTGCAACGTTTTATGAATTTCATAATCATATGATCGTCATTAACTGTGAAGTTAACCCTCAAAATAATGGCACAATCACTGGTTTTGATAAAGTATTAAGGGAGATATGGAGTTCTGACTAAAACCCGTTAAGATATAATATATACAGGTGTTTTTTTTTTCATAAAAACGATTTAATGAGTTTTAAATTTAGACTTTGATGCAAACTGTTTTAATTTTATGAAAAATCTTACGGATTACTCTGGCATATTGAACTGGTTGACAGCCAAAATGTACATTCGATGCCACTATATTTTTCTTATGTATTATGGCCCTTAAACTCAAAAATCACACTTAAAAATTTTTGTGTGAATATGTTTCCGATTATTAAAGCTAGTTTTATATTTTAGGACAGCGGTAGGCAAGCCCTTGCTCTCGTTGCTCTGAGTGCTCAAACCGTTACTTTTGCATGCTTGCGATTTTCGACGAGACAACAACAACAACTTTCGGCGCAGCCGAAAACACAACCACACACAATTTTCGTTGTAACGCGGACCATCATAAAAGTGTTCATTTTGCTATGATTTATGACTTCTGGCGCGTCTTTTACACTGAGTAAGAAAGCGAAGTAAATTTTGATATGTTACGATTTTTACTAAGTGATTAAACTGCGGTTTGTAAATTTTTCCAACTAAAATTAATAATGGATGAAAAAATGGAATGGATATTTAATTGCCTTATTTGCGGAACTTACAATTCAAAAGTTCAAAAAGAAATTACAATATTCGGCTACATTATTTGAGTCTCCATGCAAACTTCTATGGTTCTTTGAAAGTATGCAGCAAATCGATTTGCTGAAAAAATCAGCAACTAAGTACGAATTAAAACCGGCATGTGACGATGAGAGAACGTCTTACGCGCATCATTTGTTGTAAGCTACAATCTGGTCAAAGCTCAAAAGCCTCTACAGGATGGTGAATTTTTTAAATCGACGTGTATTGACAGGCTCAAATGCTTCGACGATAAAGGCATTCAAATGAGTGAAGTAGTAGCGCATGTACCGCTATTTCGTCGAACAGTCACAAGACGAGTAAATGCCATTAGTCGACAATTAAAAGAAAATCTCATTATTACTCCTTGGCTATTGATGAAAGCACTGATATCAATGATGTTGCCCAATTGCGAATATTTATAAAATTCATTGACTCTGATTTCAATGTTGTGAAGAGGATCTTTTAAACTTGGTTACTCTATATACAACAACCACATATCAGTCAACGATATCGGTGGTTTTGAAAAACTTTGTGGTATTTGCACCGACGGAGCATGGAGTGTGCGTGGAGACATTAACGGTCTAAAGGGCCAGTTGTAAGTTGAGGAAAGTTGATGTCCCATTTTACCACTGCCTCATTCTTCAGGAAGCATTAGGCGCGAAAACCTTCCAAATGAGCAAAACTATGGAGTGCGTGGTGAAAATTATAAATAAAATAAGAGGAGGTGTCATAACGCCTTAACCCATCGGAAGTTCCAAGTTCTTTTGCTCGAACTTCAATGCCAGTATGGTGATGTGAAAATGTTCACCGAAGTTCGTTGGCTCAGCAGGGGCAACTGTCTTGAGAGGTTTTTCTACCTTAGAAAGGAAGTGGCATTCTTTCTGATGGAGCTGGTTAAAAATTCGGAAGAATTCGTTCTCAAACTAGAAGACCCCAAACCTACCACCTGCACAAAAGGCAGTTCGCCAGCAAGAGCAAAGGTGTTAAAGTGGTATTTTTAAGGGACGTTAATTCGGACTTTATTTCAGGACGCAAATTTTGTTGGAAAAAATAACGAGGAGGAGAGAGCAGCTTGACTAAGTTTTAAAAATGTTTCCCAAAAATTTTTCGGAATTAATAAAAGTGAAAATTACAGGACTTTAGTGGAAGAATTACTGACAATTTACAAAAGTTAAGGTTGATTAATGAATCTTAAACATTCTACATTCTGAAATCGAACAATTTCCTGACAATCTTCGAGAGTATAGTGAAGAACAGGGAGAGCAATTCCATTAAGACATAAGTGCGATGGAAACTAGGTATCAATGAAAGTGGAATATCAGCATGATGGCAGATTTTTGCTGTATACTAAAAAGAGAGGGTAGAAAACGAAAGAGGAACGCGCTGCGAAGATCATTTGAAGACTAAAGAATTCGATACAAACGAAGAAAATCGAAAAGAAACGAAGAAATCCATGAAAATCGTCCTTTTCATTCTGTTTTTATATAATTTTTTACAGATTTTAAAATTTTTGACATTTTCTGATTTTAAACTTGTATTTCATGCATCAGAACAGAATTGAAGAATAGTATTAAATCGTGTTTAATAATTTTTTGTTCAATTTACTTAGATTTTACAGGGTTAGTGGTCCAAGTAAACTTCAGATTCGGATGCAGCAGCTCAAATTACATAAAAATCCAACCCGATCCGGGTCTACAAAATTTTTTTTATTAACATAATTGCAATTGTTTGCAATGTTTAGCAATTTATATGGATTTTTTTTTTGCAATTTACTTATATTTAGATTCAGGGGATTAAAATACATGAAAATCATGCTTGGTCTAGTGCCGCAAAATTTTTTTCATAACCAAAAACATCCAATTTTCGCTATTTTGTACGGTTATTTTGCAATTTACTCGAGATTTTGAGGGTGCACGTACCAGATTTGGCGGGTCGAAATACATGTCGATAGGTAGGCGGCGTTAAATGTACAAATCCCTCTTTTTTTTTCTTCTGTGCCGGTGTTATTAAAGATTATTTACTTACACACAAATTTGAAATTGAATTACCGTTACAATTAATTTCAACTTAGTTTAAATGTGTACATTTAATTCAAATCTCTTTAACTCTCACTCTCTTAATATTAAATTCACCACATTACATACAATTTGCTTAATAACAACAACAGCTGACTGCCGGAGCAACAGCAACAACACGCAACCATATATACATACATACCACACACACAAAGTGTATAAGCTTAACTCAACACTGAACTCTTCGCACAAACATTTTCAACTAGAAAAGTCACTTCCGGTGCGAACAGCATTGCCAATACAAACAAAAGCTATTATCAGTCAAATGTTGCGTATCAAAGCTAATCACACAGATACAAAATAGACAAATACATATACATAATAGAAACACTTTCACTCTCCAACAGAAACCAAAAAAAAAAAAAAAAAACAAAAAAACAAAAAAACGACAAAACAACGCGCACTCTCAGCATGGCGCGTAAGTAGCGCTCAATTTATTGCGCGCTCTCGCATATTGAGAGTTTTATTTAATATTGCTGCTATACAAGCAAATACAAGTATCTGTGTGTGTAAGCGTAGGAATGTCGAAGTGTATGCGTGAGTGTATTTGCGCGCTACTCAAAACCGAACGCGAAGTCCTTTTTTAACATTTCACAGTCAACTTTACAAATTCAGTAGACAATCTTTCCTCATTTCGTTAACACACACATTCTAGAAATTATATATTTAAAAACAAAAAAAAAAGTCAAATAAAATAAATATTATAAATAAAATTAAAAAAAAAAAAATAAAAAAAAATAAATATTAAAATATACTTTAGTGCGCGTTAAATTGTTGCAGTAATAACTTTCGCTTGTTAAAAAAAAAAAAAAAAATTACCTACCTACTAAAAATAATTAAAATTAATACTTAATATAAATGTATCTTATATTAGTGCGTGTGTTTAGTGCATAAAAAGTGAAAATTTTAATTATTGTTCAAATAAAAGCAATTTAAGAAAAATAGAAGAAAAAAAATGCTATCTCAATGTGTGCAAAAAAAAAAAAAACAAAAATGTTTGCTTTAAAAAAGTATCTGAAGTAGCAAAAAAATGTATCTCACTACGTACTGCTGACATTTACTACGCTCTATAATAAGTAAAGTTCTTTTTATATTTGTTGTTGTTGTTGTTGTTGATGTTCTTGTTAACCTTACGCTTGTCCCAGAGGCTGACATTGTTGTTGTCATAGACGCTTTAAGCGCTGCCAAAAAAATGTATTTTTCTTTTCTTTTTTTTGCAAATAGTATACTTATAGTGAAATTTAATGTTTGCTATTTGTATTTTCACTTTTGTTGTTTTGTTGCTGTTTTTGTTGTTGTTGTTGTTGTTGTTGTTGTTGTTGTTGTCGTTGTGTGCGTGTTCAAGTAGCGTGTAAAGTAATTTTCATTAGTAAACGTGAACGTTTAAACTCCGCGCCACAAAGTATGCTTTAACTTTAATTTTACTATAGTTAATTTCTCTTTTTTTTTTGTTGGTTTTTTTGTTGTTGTTGTTAGTTAAAAACTTTCCATTTGGCAGAACTTTCACTTTTCTAATTGACTTGTTCGCTTGCTTTCTGGCTCACTGCTGCTGGTTAGTGTATCTGTGAGTGTGTATATTCTATATTCTACATAGATAAAATTGCGTATATGTTTATTTGTTTGTGTGTGCAATTTCCTTACTGCATTGAGGCAGGCGTACGCCTACTGCGTACGTACGTCTGTTTGATGTTGTTGCCGCAGCTGCTCCTCAGGTGTTTCATTCGTATACTATTGTGTATGTGTATGTATATACATATGTGTATGTGTGTGGGTGTGGGTGTGGGTGTGTTGTGCATGTCCTTCACTGATGATTTTCGCCTTGCTTTGACTATTGCTGCTCCTGCTGCTTCTTTGGCTGTCTACACATACTCGTACAGTGCGTTAGAAAATTTGATTGCGTATTGATTTGTACTTAAATTTGAATGCTGAAAAATGTTTTGTTTTTCTAATTTAGAATGAGGAAAACATTTTAAAATTATATTTAAAGTGTAAAATGAAAGGAAATTCAAGGTTGAAAAATAGAAAGTGAACTAGTAAATTATAAATATTTTATATATATTTGACTTCATTCAAAATGGAGTTTCTCATATTGTCATACTTAAAGGAATTTACAAAATTTTCTAGATATTATCATGGTTTCAATAGCTGATAACAATAGTTTAGCTTGTTACTGTTTGGATTGATATATAAATATATGAAACTCGTTTTTGAAGTAGGTAGTAGGTACTACTGTGTTATGTCCTAAAGGGACAAGGGTATAATAAATTTGTGAGAATGTAACGTGTGTTTAAAAAACCAAGATTTCCGTACTTGATCCATATCGCTAGCAAAAGTATGGTTAGTACAGCTTTTCTTAAGCCAATTACAAATTTTTGGTTCAAGAACGGAGCCGTAGCTCTACTGAGCTTGATTTTAAGAACAAATATGTTTGATTTGGGTACAAAAAGGGCAAAAAAAAAAATGTTGTTTTTGTTTTTGCATTAAAATAGACAACGTAGACCCCATAAATTACATCTGTATATAGAGTCGATCTAGCTATGTCCGTCTGTCTGTCCGTATGGTAGATGATGCGCATTTTTTAGGGTTAAATTTTTAAGATATCCAGTTGAAACCCGGCACTCGAACTTATTTTTATTGTAGTCAAATACGCCCACTTTTTAGGGTAGCCCGTTTCCAAACCACCCGTCCACTCTTGACTTTTTATATGAAAATTTTTTCTATTGCACTCAATATCAACTTAAAAAATGGCAATTGTGTGTAATCCCCCTTAGTTTTGGAGTAGACCCATATAAACCACGCTACCACTTTAATTTTTTGTATGAAAAACTTCATTATTAAGGTCAATATCAGCTTAAAATATTATATAGTCGCTTCTTATGGCCAGCCGCTTCACATAAATATAGTAATGGGCATGTATTGCCCACATTTGCGGTAGCCCCCATATAAACTCAACGGCCACTTTTGTGCAGTTGTTTGAAAAACTCTTTTAATTATACCAATATCAGCTTGAAATTCGATATGTTGTTAGCTTTGCGTGGCCCGCCCACTTTTTGGGTTAGATTCTATACAAACCCGCCACGCCACCCATGTTTATATTTTACAAGACTATTTGAAATTTCGTGTGAATGATAGTATTAGAGCTTCGGTTCAAACGAAGTTTTCTTGTTTTGTTTTTTTTTTGTTTGTTGTTCAATTTTGTTGTACTTGTGCACGTTTTACAAAAATGTTCTTTGTTGGAGGAAACATGCATCGAACCATACCACATGCGAAATGTGCTGAAAAAGTGTCATCGTCTTAACTACCTAGGCTAGCAGACACCCGACACATGATGTTGCTGAATCACAACCCATTGTTTGTCTCTATTCCAGTCGGTGCGATGAAATTGAATCAGCTGAGAGTGAACATTTTGATTTTGCACTCAGGTTTTTTTTCCATCTCAGAGATTGACTTCAGAATTTTCTACTTACTTCAAGTGAAAAAGGACTTATTTTATATTCTGTGACTTGTGTACTTGATTTGAGTAAATATTTGTTCTTAGAATTCGATTTTTATACTTATTCTAAGAATTTCTGCGCTTGATTTATAAATTGATCCAGTTTGAGTACGAATCGCTGATAAAACAATAAGCCTATTCACAATATTGTCTTATCGTCTTAATGTATTAAAATTTGAAAACTGTATTGTGAATGCACATTTCGATATTTGTTTTGATTAAGATTTTAAATTAGCTGTTGATGACACATATATAAATGAGTTTTGAGGGTAATCCCACTAGTAGCCGAAGTGGTCGGATGGCGCATGTAGTTTTTGGACAATATATTTGTTTACTGAGAGTTATCGTCTATCATTAGGCTACTGTAAAATTGTGAGCAATCTGCATCATTAAGTTTGTGTTTGAAAATTATTAATCGCAGTCGGACAGAAAGAAGATGAGTGCCAAAATTGACCTCAAACGCAATCGTATGTTAATTTCGAAATAGTGTTTGGCGATGGTTAACCGCTATATGTGGTCAAGTTTATGTGCCGTTTCATGACCATGGATGAAACACGAATTCATCGCAATATATATATATATATATATATATATATAAAGTCAATAAAAAGTAAAACCTTACATTTCTCTGGCCGGATGGGTGCGGAAACCATCAAATTTCTGTTCGTCCGATGTCCGGTCTTTTATGTCTGCTTTTGAATGGCTGTCAAACACAAACTTAATGCTGCAGATTGCTCAACGTTTTACAGTAGTTTAATGGTAGATGGTACCCATAAGAAAAAAATAAATTTGTTTAAAAGTTACAAGCGCCATCCCAAGTTGGATCGTACACTTCAGTTAAAATTTAAATTATCTCACTCATACAAAAACTAAATATTTGTCAGCTTCTTGGAATGATAATATTAGTAGATGTTGGTTGCACGCGAAGCAAGTTTTTATACAAAAACCAAAATGTGTGATAATGATTGTGAGGTCACTCTTAAAATGGATGTGACATATCAACTTGAGCATTGGTTGGAGCCTATTAAGTTTGCATATATTGGCTAAAATATTAGTTTTTTCTACCCACTAAAATTAAAAAAAGTGCAGTTGGTTTATATGGAAGCACCCCATAAAAGGGTGTATGACGTATCAATTTGAAGATTTGTAGCTTCATTAAAATACTCATATTTCGACCATACTTGTATATGATTTTGAGATTGACTGCTAGTGTTCTAGTTTATATCTACTTTCAAGTTGATCGGTTGTTCTTGCAAGAGTTATTAACTTTATATTTTTCATTTGTGATAGGTGGAGTAGTTTTACAATTGAAATATGTAAAACACTTCTTAGACTCACTGTTCTTGGCTACATATTTATATACTTATATGTTTCGTATTTTCTTTTTGCATGTATTTTTATTTATTTTTTCTCTATGTTTCATTTATCTACCTCTATTTTTTTTTTGCGCGTCCTGAGTGTGTTTGTCTAGTTATTGCCTTTGGTCATTTCTTTTCCACATTTGTCTTATACAGACAGACAGACAGACAGACAGACAGATAGACAGATTAAAGACAGACGGATTAAAAACTGACTTGCTGTCAGCTTCGGTGATTGTGAGCGATTTTCCTGAGTGTGCGTTGTAGAAATCAGTGTCGATTTTATTTTCACATACCATGTAGTTCTTCGAATGTGCTCTATTATTAAAATAATGCTACACTTATTTCATGCATAGTCTGAGTTGGAGATTTCACAAATTATAGTTTTTCAATGGAGTATTAATGCGTTACACGATGAGATAGTTCGTTATTGTATAGGCAGAGCGTTCAGCGTAAGAAAATTATTTAATTAATATTAATTTTTGGTTAGACAAATAATGGCTATTGTCCATTTGTAGTCTCTAATGAAATATATCAGAATACTTTAGCCAAGGTTAAAGTATAAGAGTGGATTTTTTGACTGTCTTTTGTTTTGTTATAATGGCATTTATGCGTTCGAATATTTCAACAACCGGGACTTTAATACCGTCAATTATTTAATCAACCTCTAACAAATTCCTGGTTCACATATTTCTTACCTGGAACCTCATTATATGCCAAAGATTTTCGAAGGATTTTTGATAAGTATTGTTATTCCGGCTAGTTAAGTGACAAAAGCTTTATTTATTAACTAATATTACATAGCAACATTTTTGAAATCAAATTTTGAATGATTAGACCGTCGATTAGCGAAGAGTGTTTCTCAATGGAAGTACTATATGGTATGTGGTTAGGAATTGGCTAAAAAATATTTAACTGTATTATGATGATTTTTGGAGAAGCTTAATAGAAAAATCTCTGCATCTACTTATAAAAACTCTTTTTCTAGGATGTTCAGCTAGAACATCGTAGAAAAAGAGTTTTTATAAGCAGATGCAGAGATTTTTCTATTAAGCTTCTCCAAAAATCAGGATAGATTATACACACCTCTAAAGCTTACGGATTACAGTATTAAAAGTTCAAACGTCTAAAATAATCAGAATTGGAAAGTTTTATTCCGAAATAATTTAAGAACATTGGCATTAATTGGCTTAAGGAAATTTACGAAAGCATCTTCACATGGATGCATTCCAAATGTATAGTTCGAAATCAAAATCGTTTTCATTTCCAAGCAAAAGACTCACACACTGCGCCAAATGAAGTTAGAATTCGCTTGAAATTCATCATTCGGGAGAAGTTAGAAAAGCTGTTGGGTCTTCTCCTTAGCTCCATTATATTTCTATATATCGACTTTAGACCATGCCTACAATAACGGCAATTGTACGGAATCGGTAGTTCACTCAATTGTCTCGATCATAGAAAATTCTTCGTCAAAAAAAGAATATTTTATACACTAGCTAAAATAACCGGCGTTGTTCGGGTCCTAAAACTAATCTGATATTTCAATTTAAATTTAAGCATTTCATAAAAGCTATGTTGGCTTACCTTCTATGGTGGTTTACTTTAACTAACATAAACAAATATTAGTTTGATCTATGTAATTCACAATGTTCAGTAACTTAAAAAGCATTTAATCATTAATTACATAAAACAAAATTGGTATAAAATATTCCATGTTTTTCTGTGGAGTTCATAAATATTTAAATAGTTTATCCAGACTACCTATTCTGGAGCAAGGAAGCTATTTATATAGTAGATCATGCGAAAAGCATGTTTTTCCAAATTAACTTCCGCTATTTGAAGTGTCTGTTCTTGAACCACATCAATTGTCATTGAAAATTCCATCCTTACAGTAAGAGATTATCTCTTAAAATTAAAGGGGATGTCTTTGGAGCTCTTGGTATGAAGACATTTTTTTCTGCGAACGTACCATGCAATAAGTATAAACAATCGCTTCAGTAACGTTAGGCAGCATTTCCTTACAAACATCCTAGTTCCATTGCAAAGTATTGGTGGGTCCCAATTCCGTAAAAAGCCTTATTCGAACTCCACTTTTAAGTTCTAGCATGTACCATACATGCTAGAACTTAATTCGGTATTTCACGGTTTGCTATATGTTCATAATAGAGTCTATTGATTTATATGTCACGAAATTGGAAGTTGTTTTTAAATATATGAGTTAATTTCATTAATGCAATAGCTAAAATATGATTTGCATAAAGATCTTCGAAAACAGTATCCAGCAATTCCTCAAGTGACATCAACATTTTACAAAAAATCTGAAGTCAAAGTTATTCAGTTATTCTCTGGTTCGCTCTGGAATCCTATACGAAGAAGTTGGTTTCAAAATTGCTGCGCGGTTTTGTGCATTTTTTTGTATTCAACTTTTATTGTTGTACATTGCCCATACAAAATAAAATGAATGGTAATTACATATGTAGTCCATAAATGTATCGCTTTATTTAGAAAAAGAAACCCAGAATCTTGCCTTCCTCGTGTTACATGATGCCGCCGGACGTGCTCAGGATGACATAACCAAACTGGCGCGATGGCAGCAAATTGTTTTTCCACTTCTCAATATCATTCTTGGGCACATCAAACCACAACCTTATTCGAGCGATAATCGTCGACAACCTAGAATTCGTCGATGTAGCCATGCTTCATCATCACAGTAAGGAAATGAATCGAATTGGAGCGAAGTAACACTTGGCGCTTGCCGCGCTTCTCGGCGTTGTTAATGCACTTGAGTGCAAAACATTCATGCGGACCATTGTTTCGAATTAAATTCGCAAAATTTTTTCAACAGCGACCACACGAGTTGGATGTAGAACAATAGATGTTCGCTGAACTAACTTTTTTGCATGACTCCAAAGTGGCAATGCATTAGATAATCTGCATCATAATCTGTTGATCTAACATGCAATGTTTGACGGGAGTTTTGAAGTGTCACATTTAAAGCCTCCAGTGTTCTATGTTCGCCTCTGTATATAATAACATCCCATCCTGTATAATAACATACAGTTTTTATCTATCTCGAACTGGAGCCAGCTAGATTCAGTACTTTGTAACTCATTGAAATGCATCTACCTTAAAAAATTAGAGCGTTGTTATGTATTTCGTTTGAGAAGGCCTCCTTTCAACAACGTTATCAGTTGATAACTGGCTTCACAGCCAAATTGTCAAGTCTCCACTTGGTTTATCAATCTTCTCAATGTTTATTAATAGAGGTGTGGGGAGAAACTCAATCTGGTATTAAATGCATCTAAAAACGAACTAGTGCTCTTCAATAGGATGTATAAGATTCCTACTCGTTTCACAAAAATTAAATGTTTTGCCAATTTTATGGAATTAATACTGGATAGGAAGCTAGATTGGAACCCAATTTAAAAAGAATGAGTGAGGAAAGCTACTGTGTCTCTATATGTGTGTGTGTGTGAAAATCATCGGCGTAAGATAGAGCGTGTCCGAAAACAGTGTCTATAGATTTAGCACTGCAAATTTTAGACCGATACTACAATATATGTTGTATTAGTGTAGCAGCAGTCGTTTGATAAAACAACGTATTCAAGCAAATAAGTAAAATGCAAGGAACTACTGGACTGTGCATCGCGATGGAACCTACTTCATTAAAAGCATTCAGCGTATTGATTTCATTTTTTAGTTTCACATATTTCTGTTGAGCTGACTTCGGTTAGCAGTGTTTTGCCACGGTAAGCACCCGAGCCCATATTTGCTCTAGATACTATTAACATTTTCTACCGTTGAATTTGATGGGTATATAGCTAGGAATAACTGTGGCAGTTAGCATGAGAGACGCTAAAAACAGTCATTTCAACGAGTAAACCATTTATAACTGAAGTCAGCTACTTAAGCTTCTCGATGGGACACATTAGTAAAGCCTTCACAGCACTTCTTCCTTCTATGAAGAACTGGATCTGCTCAACGTGCCTTATTAGTGAAGTCGTCTTCGTTGCTGATTAATAACCAAGTTTGCGATGTGTAGACTATTCTCTGGAACTGTACCTGTAGCATGTGCTTTTGGCTGCCAGACCACTGTAGTATTTCTCAAGCAGTATTTCTGGTCACTAACGAAGCCATTATTATTTGAGGACTTTAGATAATGAGTCAGGATAGATTAATATATTTTCAGTTAGCCAAGCTGCTATCAAAACACTTGACAAGCAATTCGAAAACTGTAGACAACTGCTGAAGATCTCTTAATAACATATGCACAGCAATTTGTCAATACTCTCATATGCATGACAGACCACACGAACACAGAGGTAATCTTTATAGCTGATGAACTTGTACCGTACAGTTCCACCTGGCAGGGATGGTATTGGTATTTTCATGACCATGCTTAACGTCATTGTACCAGAATATTATGAATGCGGGGAGGACATAAGATACTATTATTATCGCAACTTGCGCTTAATTGACCTAGGCGAGATAGGAAATGCTCAGAAGGGCAGTACTTATCTTTCGAGTCGTTAGAGTGTTTCATTTTAGCATGCTAAACAGCTCTTATAACGAGTAATGCAAGAGCTGCTGGGAGCAGAACGAGGAGGAAACTACATTTCTACATTTTCTCTGTTCGTTTCCAGCTCTTAGCAGTGCTAGACCGAATCGTTTATGTAGTTCCTTTACACGTAGCCAGAGTTCAGCTGAGACGCCTATCCACTACAAATTGAATTTACAAACTTAAAATTGCCTTTGCATTTTTAAAAATCTTACTTTACATTACACTTACAAAACACTTACAAAACAAAACTCAATCTTAAGCCATTAGAGAACTTATTTTCCATCCAACTTAAAGTCTAACTACACAAAACTCAATTTCAGAACAGAGAAACTTTTAATCCCTGCGACATGACTAATCTCAATTCAATACTTTACCTTTGACTCAATTTAACTGCGAAGCTGGCGACGTTCACTATGACAATGACGAGGTCGATGGTGGTGATGGTGGTGGTGGTGGTGGTGGTGATGTTGGCGGCCATTAAGATACTGTACGATGACAACAGCAACGACAAAAGGACGATAGGACGACCACTTCTGTCACACTATTTTGCATATTGACTTGGTGTGTGCGAATAAGAGTATCTCACTGTGTGTGTGTGTGTGTGTATTCAACGCAATCATCATCGGCAACATCATCAGCTGTACGAATACGTGCAGCAGTTGATAACAGCAACAATATTCCAATCCAAGTTCGTTTTACTTTACGTTGTCCTTGTATCGAATGCCAGACCGACCATACACGTCTGATGCCTGCCTCACCGAACGACTGACTCACTACTCTGACTGAATCTTTGGCAGTCTGTCTGACCGATTGTCTGTCTGTCTGTCTATCTGAATCTTTTCTTATCTCATACAAAACACTGGTTGCTGCTCTGGCTTTTCAACGCCAAAGCTATGACATTAGTAGTTAGTTTGTCTTGTTGAAACTAGTTCAGTGGAAAAAAAAAAACAAAGAAATAAAGAGAAGAAAGGCATAATAAAATAAACTACACAAAAAAGTATATGCTGTATAGTTAAAAAAATAAAGTAAAGAAAAACTTTAAATAAAATGCAATCTCAAACTTAAATATAAATTCTGTATCAAAGTTGAGTTTTCTTTGCTTTAGCATTTTTGCGAATTTTCAACAAGTTTTCATTGGAGATTATCTTTTTTTTTGTGTATGTACAATATATTTTAGATAAGGTGTGATTTCAAAGTTTAAACTTAGATTAAAAGGCACCAATTTAAACGATGTTATTTAGCTTTAGCCAACAATTCTACTTACAAGTATAAATATGTCAGCATAATAATATACTGGGTGTCTCAAAAGAAAGTTCACATTTGATTTGCTGATTGCGTGAACGCAACTATTCCGAGTGGCGCGTAGGTATGACAATCGGTAGTCTAGTTTTTGGTAGCCTAGTTAATTTAGTCGCTATGAAGATTTTCTCGGGACCGGACCGTGCGACTGTAGCGCGTAGAAAATTCTGCAGTATTCGACATGTTCGTCATTTAAATGATGCGCCAAGCCCTCGAGAAGAGATCGGTTCAACGCTGGAAAAATCAAAATCCGGGCGTCCACGGTCTTCGAGAACGTTCGAACACGTAGACAGTGTTACTCATTATGTTCGTGACAACCCGGACCTTTCGATTCGGAAGCGTGCTGTTGCTTTAAACGTGCATAGATCATCAATGTTCCGCATTATTAGCTATTTAGCTATTTTTCACACACGTCCAACAGGTATCTACCACGAGTTCATGAAATTTTTCCTGGCAAATTCATCTCCCGGAGAGGTGGCATAAATTGGCCTCCACTAAGTCCCGATTTAACCCCTATGGACTTTTTTATGTGGGGTTACGTCAAATCATTATTCATTTCAGTTTATGGTGATGATTGTCCCCTTATTATAGTGCATGAGTGGTTTAAGCGGTTCAAGGCAAGTCGAGAAAACCTACAAGACGACGATATTATTTAACTTTTGATGATCCAATATAAAACGAGAATTCAGGAATCATTGCAAACAAATATGTTGTCTGCTCGCTTGTAATTTAAAATGAATACACGAGTTTCAAACAAGTTTGATTTTAAGTACTAATTTTTATTACTTCTAATTTGAATTATTTTAGAAACCTAACCATTTTAGAACAGATGAATAAAATTAGTAAAATAAAATACTAAAAAAAGTAAGCAAATAAGCTTTTATAATGTACTTAAATGGTAGAATAAAAATTCCACAAATTTTAAAAAATAATAGAAAAGCTCTAATAGAATGATTAAAATTCAAATGAATCTGAAAATCATTCAGGCATTTAATTAAAATAATTTGAATCATTCTGGTAATGTAAACATATGTCAAAAAAGACTACATTTTGGTGGAAGATTTTTATTGGGGAAGCTATAAATTTGTTTGAAATCAGGTGTTTTTTTCTTATTGATATTTATTATGGAGATTTGTGAGCACATTTGACAGGATGATTCAAGAAATTTGGCTACTTCATTTTCAACATCTAAATAACTAATTTTATTAGGCTCTAATTTTAATGTCAACTCTAAAGTCATTCCGTAATAATAAACAGTTTGTTAAGCGGTTGTCCACAAAAAGGCACCATATCGCATTTCAACCTAATATTGACTTTACCAAAGAAGTTTCACATAGAAAAACACAAAAGGCAGTGAGTTTGTATGAGGGCTACCTCAAGAAGTGAGCGGATCACATCCATTAATGTATATGTCAAGCATCCGTCTACGAGAAGCTACCATATCAATTATTAAGTTGATATTGACTACAATAAAAGAGTTTTCCATACAAAAAGTCAAAAGTTGACGGTGGGTTTGTATGTGGGCTACCCCAAATAGTGGGCGTGGCGGGACAATCTAGATAATCTATTAAACTGCAATAAAAAGAAGTGTACGCGCAAAATTTGAACTGGATACCATTAAAATTGGTCCCCAAAAAATGCGCAAAAACATACAGACAGACGGACATGGCTAGACCGACTCGTCTCGTCGAGCTGATCAAGAATATATATACTTTATGGGGTCTGCGATGCCTCCTTTAATGTGTTACAAGCTTCCAGACAAAGTGATAATACCATTTCTCACTATGTGTGAATGGTATAAAAAAAAAAAAAACTAGTAGAAGAAACTAGACGATTCGAAAAGATAAAGAAATCAAAAAATGACATTAAGAAAAGCTAACAAGTAAAGCTTCAGTAGTGCCTCATATTGCTGCAAAATTAGAAGTCAACTTGCATTTTGCCAAAACGTCAACATGAAAATCAAGTCACAGCCGACTTTTTGAGATAGCGTCGACTCTAATCTGCTAATTATTAAGTCTGAAAGTCTTTAGTACAGTATGGTAAACATTAGTTAATATATCCTTAAAGTATTTTCAAATTGAATGAAAAATAAGAAAAATTAAAAAAAAAAATAATAATACTACATTCAGTTTTATAAATTTTATAAGATAAAACATTTAAAGAATTAGATTCTTTTATACAGAAGTTTTTCAGTTCTAACTTTCGGGAAGATTAAAATGTAAATTTTTACATATGGAAAGATTTGATTTGAAGTGGCATTGATCAAGTGTAATTCATATTATTCAAGACGAGTAAATTCAAAACGCAAAATTATCTCATACGTGAACAATTTTATCGAATTCACTTTTGCAAAATTTTCCGAAACTAAGAACCGGAATTGGCACGTTAATGATTTTAGTCAACATTCTTGATTCTTTGTTTTAGGAGTACAAATTAGTTCGTTCCTTTTTTTATGTGTGGTCAAAATGCATTTATTTCAGAACAAAATGAATAAAAAGATTACTCAAAATATTTTCCAAAGCTAGTTCCTATTTTTTCCAACCTCTCTTTATACTCTATGAAGTCTCCGAAGCTTCCTTCAATTCGTTACAAATCCGTGACAAAATTATTATACTATTTACACTATCAGTGAAGAGTATAAAAATGATTTCTAGGTACTCTACCATAAAAGAATAAGGCTTTGGTCCCGATCTCCATGGTCGAATAAAAAATAAGTTGCTCTTGGATAGAAAGTTTTACTTGTTATTATATCTTATTGTATCGATACAATACTGAGATCGATGAAAATTTTTGCTACCGAAATTGTAAATTATTACTGCTATGTCAGACAAAGAAAAGAAAGTATTCCCAAATCAACAAGAAATACTAAAATCAGATATTTATTAGGTGACAAGTCCACACATATTGATTTTTCTTTGGGTTGTTTCTGACGAACTGCAATCAATCAATTGTTTTTTGAGTACTCGTATATGAAGTGTTTTCGGTAGCAAAAATTTGGTGCCTAAAATGGTTGATTGTTGTTGGACAGCATTTTTTTTAAATATGCAGTTTTTTCGGTATCAAAAAATTTGCATCGATCTCAGTATTTAGCTTTAGGGACAATTGTACCTTTTCTATATTTGCCAAAATTGAGTTACGTAATACTTGAACGACTCTATAGTACTGATAGTATTTGACATGAAATCAAAATAATGATTTAATTTTCAAAAATTTATTGAAAAGAATCTTTTAATAAACTAAATTATAGATAATTTTTCCAAAAAAAAAAAATACACTTTACAATGAAATTATCAGTTCACGCAAAGTTTATGAATTCATCGACGATTTTTCATGCTTTTATTAAAAATTTTATAGACCGCATTTTGAGAGTTATCTCCATATATAAGATACCGTTTAAAAGGTGAATTTTTGATTCTCATAGACACTAATTTAGCTCGAATTACTACCGCGCTTGAATCCAAATAATAAAAATATGCCAAAGTGACCATTGGAACCCACCTACAGCACCAAACGGCCACCTAGAGGAAGCCCATAGTAGGCCTTAATGTGCCTCCAATTTTGCTTATTACAATTTATATTATTAAAGTAGGCTAAGAAATTATGACAAAAGAACTTTTGAGGTAAATCAAGGCATATTATAAGATTACAACAAGTTTGACAAACAAATATCGGATCAAATGCGTTTAATTAGCTGTGAAGAATGAAATTTTAAAATAAACTTGAAATAGTGCGGCCCCTAGAGAGTTTATACCACAAGTTAGGTTTCTCTCAGTCTTCATTAAGTTTAAAAACTTTTCTAACAATTAGAATTACAGCTAGACAGACAGCTAGATCGACTCGTTCGCTTTGTTAGCTACATTTTGAAATTTTAACAAACCCAATATATCGTGTTTTTTTGTTTTTGCAGAGCATAAAAATCGTCTTAAAGTAGTTGATTGACATGAAGCACGCCTCAATGTTGCCAACTTTTTAAAGTTCACGTTAAGTGCAGCATACTTTTTACGGCGTACAACTTTTATGTTGTATATATGTATTTGCATATGTGTGAATACATATGTTTTCTAGAATTTTGTTATGCTTGGCAACACTTTATTTCTGTCTATGTAACTTTGAAGCGATGCTTTCGTTTTCTCTTTGGCAATAATATTTCTCATGTTATAAGAGAGTTTCTCTCATTAATTTTTACTTTCTCTCGCTCAACATTTTCTCACACATACATGCACAGTGTGAGCAGAAAAGCAAAATCAAATTAAATAAAATAAAAATTCACAAAACAAAAAAAAACTCAAAATGTTATCATCATCGGCGCACCAGCTTCTTCTTCTTCTGCTACTGCTTCGTGAACTACTCAAAGTCATGCCGTATCCGTGCAGAAACTTTGCTTTTTAGTATACAAATGGCCATCGAGCTGAACGCAACGCGCTGAATACTCTCTCAAAAAAGAAAAATAATAAAATGAATCATATTTGTGAATTTATGCTGAACTTGAGTGCGTAAATACATAATTTGATATCTCAATTGATAATTGAGATACAACTACTTAAAATAAAAGTATCTAAATAACAAGTTAAACCGAAATAGTATTTAAATTTAATTCAAGAAAGTAGTGGTTTATAAACTTAAATAGTAAATTTAATAAGTTAAAAAGTTTGTTTTTTAAATTCGTGTTCGTATTTAATGTGGTCCTTTCGCTTGTGGTCAGTTTAAATGAGAATTTATGTTTAATTTAATTCAAGTTAAAATGCAATTTTTAAATATTCGTTAGCTTGTGTGAAAATGTGTTTTTTTGTTACTGAAAAAATAAAATAAATAATTACAAAGTTGATATTTATGTACAAGGTTCGATCTAATAATAACCGAACTTTTAATTTAAATCGTAGAACACGTAGCGCCATCTATTAAATGTTGACCGTGTTAGAAAGGTGCTTATTTCTTCTTTCGTTAGTAGCTAAGTTCATGCTAATCGTTTGACATGTTACAAAATGACACACGTTTTAATGACAGCAGTTTTTGTAGTTGCGTCGTAAAAACAAAGAGCAAATATTAAATTTTGTTTTAAACTCGATAAAAAATTTGCTGAGATTTACGAATTGTTAAAAAAAAGTTTGTGATGATGATTGTTTGAGTCGTACTCAAGTTTACAAGTCGTTTACACATTTAAAAACGGTCGGGATGATTTAAATGATGATCAAAGACCTGGACGACCCAAAGCATTTAATCGTGCTGAGTTAGTGGATAGAGTAAGTGAAATAATCGCTATCGATGCGAATTTCACTGTAAGAATACTGGCAGAAGAATTAAATTCATCCTACTGTACAGTCTACAAAATATTTACATACTTTCTATGATTCCAAGGGTATTGTTCACAAGGAATTTGTTCCAGAAGGACAAAACTGTTAATGGAGATTATTAGTTACAAGTTTAACATCGTTTGTGGTCGAGAGTTCTACGTGTTGTTAATGCAGCATCTCACAAGACTAAAAAAATCAATGAATCTTTGATGAAAAAACAGATTTCTCTCTTCGACCACCCTCCGCATTCGCCTGATCTATCACCGTGGGATTATTTTCTCTTTCCAAAAATGAAAACTTCAAAAGCTTTTTACGATGACATTGCAGCCATACAAGCAGCCATGACACAGGTGATAAATTGGTTGAGCGTTCCAAACGTTGTATTGAGTTAATTGAATCGTATTCTGCATAAATATTAACTTTGAAACCTAATACAGGGGGTATGTCAATCGGTAGCCTAGTTTTTGGGAATTTAGTCGCTATGGAGCGTTTCTCGCTAGCGGACCTTGCGTTGTGCGTACGTGAGTTTTACAAAAACGGTAATTCAGCGACTGTATTCGACATGTTCGTCATTTAAATGATGCGCCAAGCCCTCGAGAAGAGATCGGTTCAACGCTGGAAAAATCAAAATCCGGGCGTCCAAGGTCTTCGAGAACGTTCGAACACGTAGACAGTGTTACTCATTACGTTCGTGACAACCCGGACCTTTCGATTCGGAAGCTTGCTGTTGCTTTAAACGTGCATAGATCACCAATGTTCCGCATTATTAGCTATTTAGCTATTTTTCACACACGTCCAACAGGTATCTACCACGATTTCATGAAATTTTTCCTGTCAAATTGATCTCCAGGAGAGGTGGCATAAATTTGCCTCCACGAAGTCCCGATTTAACCCTTATGGACTTTTTCCTGTGGGCTTACCGTCAAATAATTATTCATTTCAGTTTATGGTGATGATTGTCCCCTTATTATAGTGCACGAGTGGTTTAAGCGGGGTTCAAGGCAAGTCGAGAAAACATACAACGATAACAGAAAACATATTATTTATTTATGATCCAATATAAAACGAGAATTCAGGAATCATTGCAAACAAATATGTTGTTTGCTCGTTTGTAATTTAAAATGAATACACGAGTTCCAAACAAGTTTAATTTTAAGTACTAATTTTTATTACTTCTCAGTCGAATCATTTTAGAAACCATTTCATATGACGCATTTAGTTAGTTGCTTGCACAACACTAACCCTTTGACACATAGTTGGTGGTATTACACTGCCGTCGAATAAATATTAATTGATAATTATTACTTAAAAATACGAAAACCAAAATTAAATTATATTAAAAAACTTAAACAAAAATGGAGCTTGAGAAACCCATAAGATTTGTCCCACATTTTATGATTTGTGCATATATTATATGCGAATTGTAAGTTTTAGATAATACTATACAGGGGTGTAATGAGTTTTTAGTTCGATTCAATTTCAAGAGCATTCTAATTTTTGGTATACTGAGTCACAATTTCGATAATGTTTCGATCGAAATCAATTCTGTCGGTGGAATGCGATTGGACTGGTCAATTGCAATAAATGTTTGCACTAAAATGGTGGTATAAACCTTTGTTATACGCACCATTTAAAGTGTTAGTATTCCCCATAAATAAATAAAGTCAAGTTTTCAAGGCACAAGGCACACAAGAACTTTTAACTTTCAATCGAATTCTAACACTCCTGGAATCATTTCGATCAAATTTAAGTTTCGATTGTATGCACTTTTCGATAGAATTCCATCACATGGTTTGAAAGTACAACGTCTGTTCCTTTTCGTTATCATTGTATAACAGAAATTTGTGGAATACACAGGGTGTTTTTCAATTAAGCATGGTATAAAAGGAATCATTAGTAATCTCGAAGTACAATCTCTGTTGTTCGACGCAGAAACGTGTGCACTGCCAACGTCGTACTCGTATACCGCATCCTTAACAGTGTTCGAGATAAAGTCAACCACATACAATTTCAGTTGCTGCACTGGGCTGGCCATCTTATACGGATGGACAGCGGAGCTGCAGCACAAAAGGTTTATATGAAAACGACCAAATCTGGGAAGATCTCCGCAAACTTGGCACTAGACTATACGGCTTATACGGCCATGTGACCGATAAACTACAAACACCTATTTACTTTTTTTTAATTAACCCTGGATTATTGTTCTTCGTCAAATCGACGACGACAAATTTTCAAAGTGTTTTTTTTTTTTGTGTTTGTGCTTTCTCTTTTGTGCTCATTTTTAGTACAGCTCTAGTCATCACTGAGCTGTTGAAGAGTGCGGACGTTCAGTTGCGTAGACTTTGTGTAAGTAGTAGTTTTAAAAAATTTCGTCGTCGATTCGTCGATAAACAACTTTAGTGTGATTTTTTTGTTTAATTTTGTGATGTTTATTTAATACTGATATTTTGGTTTTTCTCTTGATAGCTTTGATTAAGTTTTCAATGGATATTGACGAAATTTTTAATTTTCTTAAACTAGTTGACGATGATGAAATTAGTGCGACTGAGAACGATGTAGAAAGCAATGAGGAAGTTGATTCTTCCGAAAGTTATTCCGATGAAGATGATATTCTGCTTAATATTTTGAAAGCAACATCGCGCATCATATCGTTTTCAAAATCTATACTACGAAAAAATCTTCACAAGTGGGCAACAAAGACAGTTTCATCTCATCGTTATGGACAAAATATTGTTCATCAAACCCGTGGACCAACCCGACCATATAGAAACATTATTGACCCGCATGATGTCTTTAAGCTTTTTCTAAAGGATGAAATTTTAGAAGAAATAGTTAAATGGACTAACGTCGAAATCGGCTGCCGCAGTGAATGCGGAGAGAAAGCTACTAATTACGAAGAAATTTTAGCTTTGATTGGTGTATTGGCGTTGCCAGCTGCCATGAAAGACAATTACTTATCTTCCCAGGAACTTTTTAATCCTTCATACGCTGGTCCAAAGTACTTATCTAAAATGTCGCAATATAGGTTCAAATTTTTGATGTCATGCCTTCGTTTTGATGATAAAGCAATACGACTAGCTTTAATTGCCGACAAATTTGCAACCATTCGGAAAATATAGGACCTTTTTATACAAAAATGCCGTGTACATGCCTAATAAACCTGCAAAGTATGGTGTGTGAGATTCGTTATGATGTGTGACAGTAGAGGGAGAGTATTATGTAAAAGAATTGTCCAAGTCAGTGCATGGTACAAACAAAAAAGTCACCATGGTTAACTGGTTTACTTCACTACCGTTAGCTAAGTCACTTCTTAGAGAACCATACAAACTAACATTGTTGGGTACATTGCGATCCAATAAAAAGGAAATTCCACCAGAACTAAAAACTACAAAAGGTCGTAAATACGGATTATCTATGTTTGGTTATGACAACGAACTTACACTTCTTTCATATAAGCCGAAGCCTTCCAAGCTTGTTTTTTTACTATCTTCATGTAATGAAGAAGGAACGATTAATTGTAAGAGTGACAAGCCTCATATAATCGAATTGTATAATGCCACGAAGGGAGGAGTCGACACCTTTGATCAAATATGCAGTACTATGAGTTGCTCTTGTAAGACAAATCGGTGGCCCATGTGTGTTTTTTATGGAATATTAAATATGGCATTTATTAATTCATACATTATATACGTTTTTACTATGTTTGTCCTAAAACAAAAGCCACTTAACCGCGTTAACTTCATGAAAAATTTACACTCAGCTCTTATTAAAAAGCATTTGGAAAATAGACTCAAAATAGTTACTCTTAAAGCCTCTACAAGTCGAAACGTCGAGACCATGCTGACAGATAATATTGAAAATACAGAAGGAAACAATACCCAATACTCTGCTGAATCAAAAAGAAAAACATGTACATACTGCCCATCGTCTAAGCGCAGAATGACTAGGACAACTTGCACGAAATGCAAAAAACACATCTGTGGCGAGCACAAAGTTGATCTCTGTGCCTCTTGCATAAATTAACAAAGAATGCTTATAAAATTAGGTTCATTTATTAGTTTTAAATATATTGTGTTAAAGATCTAATCAAGAAACTGAACTGAAATTTGATCTAAGTTACTAATTTTTGGTGATTAGAAAAAAGACTGTTTTGAAAAGAAAAACCAAAACTGATGAAGTTATTATTTGTTGATTTTTAAATAAATTAAGCACTAAAAATGTTAAACAATGCATTAAATACATAATAAAACAAATAAATAAAAAAAACTATATACAAAAACAATTATTTTAGTATCATTGTATTATATGGCACCAACTTAAAATCGGTCGTAGTCGATTCGACGAAGAACAACGTTAGTGTTAAAAAAATAGGAACAACCATCCAGGGTTAAAATAATCCAGAACACTATATCAAGAATACCTTTCTAGTTTATTTGCATGAAAAGTTTTTATCTAGCTTACAATGTACTTGATTGTACTCGTAATTCTCTATTTATTTACATTAGCACTTCGATTCTTGTGTTTGCTATTAAAACTTTAAGGCGTTTCAATGAAACATAAAATATGCTCAGTTTTAGCAATTCATGCCACATGCCACATGCCACAAAATGCTGCGCAGACAAACTTAACATGTCAGACAATGTAATTCAGACTGTCCATCATCAACGAGTTTCCAACGAATTTCGAAATCTTATTTTGTATGTATTTATTTCCTTTGAGATTTTTATTTTTCTTCTTCAGCTTTTACTTTTTTTTTTTATTCTTCTACTTATTCTTTGTGCATAGTACGTAGTGTATATTAGTTTTCTTAAGTAATTTGTAACATTTAAAATGTTAAATTAGACATCACGTACTTATATGAATCAACTGCAGATCAATTGGATAAGATAAAATGTAGTATTTAGTAGTGTTCATCTATTTTTATATAAATAAAGGAATACTTCAGTTTTCAGACATCATACAAATCTAATTAAACATATCTGTTCGCAGCACGGCAGCCAAAACTAGCCTAACTAAAGCAGCAATGTTAATTTTTTGCTACCGTTTTTTCAGACTCATGTTGCACTCGATGCAGGCGGTTGGTCTCATTTATGTTAGATTATCTAAAATAACTGTAAAGTAAAACTATATAATTTTTGAGCATCGCTTTGCGAAGTAATTATTGTTGCAGTTACATCTCAACAGCGGGTGACTTAGGCCCCAAAACACACATAAACTCTATTGCCACGGGTGTCTGGCCCACGGTTTTTCAATCTGTCGTCCACGCCACCGTGGTCTGCACCCGGCATCTTTTGAATAAAAGTCCTAATGGGGCCAAAATAAACATGTTTTCAGATAGCCAAGCGGCTATTAAAGCACTATCATCTTGGAATTTTGATGATGGATTTGATGATGGTTCTTCAATGTTACGACATCCTCCAACAACAGTCAATCTGCCGTAAAGTCGCTATTTGTTGGTTATCTGGCCGTAAGGGTATCGCGATTAACGAAAGTGTTGATGAAGTACCAAAGACTGGTTCGGCAACTTCCTTCATAGGTCCGCAGCCTTTTTGCGGAAATCTTTCAAAATCTTTCATAGTAGATCGGTTTAAAAGCACTGCCTCCCGGTACTGGTTGCAATATCCTTGTCTACGGCTGGCCAAGCTACTAACCCGTCTTATATACAAAAAAAACAGCGCACTTTAATAGATCTGACCTGATGGGCTACCTCACCGGCCATCATTCACTGAGATATCACTTAAAAAACTGGGTAGCTCCTCAGAAACAGAGTGCAGACTCTGTCTAGCGGATGACGAAACTAGTTTACATCTGCTTTGTGATTGCACGGCTCAGAATTGAGCAGATGAATAGACCCTTTATTATATCTGATGAGATCATAAACACGCCGTCTAAGTATATTTTCCGTTTCATTAAAGAGACGAAGAAGATCCTAGATGAATTAACTTAACCAAATACGGGCTAGCGTACAAATGACATCATTTTCCGACGCAGTGCTTTAGGATGGCCTTCAGACGTTCTAGCTCTGATACTGCGTCTTAGTTAGCGTTACAGGCTGGATATGGTTATGTTTATATCTCAATATAAGCAAAGTTTTTTTTTATTCGATAGCGTAAAATTGCTAGTAAAGAGTATCAATGTTTCGGTTCTAGCGCGCAGTATAATTTTTTTAGGTTTTCGATGTTGCTGTTCAGATTATTTCATACATAACTACTTATAATACGGTCTGTCTATTTTGTCGACATCTTTGAAGTCTTGTCGGATGTTTTACCATATTATTATTATTTTTTTTTATTTTTTTTTTTTGCACGCCTCAACAACAACAGCATGTGCGTCCCAGACAAGTGGTGCTTCATTTTTACATATTTTATGTCCATTTTTTTTTTTTTTTTGAGCATTCACAAAATATTTTTTTTGGTTTACATGTGTAAAAAAACCGGAAAAAATAAGAATTTTGTGTAAAATGCCAAACAAATTCGCAAATAGAGAAATTTTTGTTTGTGAGTTTGCAATTAGTGGAAAAGCGCAGGAAAGAAAAAAAAATATATGAAATAAATTAGAGCAAAAAATGTTTTATGAAAACTATAAGTGAAAAGTTTCTTGTTTTGACAGCGACAGAGTGAAATATGTTTATTTGTTTATAATTCCATAAAATGTTTGCATCACAGAATTTTACGAGTATACGAGTGTATGCCCTGTTTTTATTTTTCTTTTTCTTATATGTTAAGTGCTTGCAATTTGTTTCATCTTGGGAGCTGTGAGATAATACTTTTGCCTTTTGCTTTTTTTTGCAACTACAAAATTGTTTTACATATGAATTGTAGTATGTTCAAATAAAGTTTTGCTGTTTTAGGCATTTTTGTTACTAAAATGTGCAGTAATGCTTGAAAAAATGTTGAATGCAGCGACCTACATACATGAATTGCACAAATTGTTTTTAGCTGTTATTATTCTACACAAATGTATTTAAAATTTTCAGCTAAAGTTTAAGACAAAGTTAAACGCAGTTCTGTTGAATGTATATAATTTATATACAATTCAAACCTGCGTCAAAAAGCTGAGAGCTTAATTTCCAATTAATTTCTTTAAATACGCGACTTGTTGGACCTGAGAAATGATGGTCAAGTACAGAAAAACTTTGTATAAATTAAAGCTAGAGAAAATAAAATATTATTTTAACCCTTTGTATTAGAGCACTGCATGAATGCGGCCAAAACGGCAAATGGCGCATTCACACTAAAATGAATTTGAATGAAAGTGCACATTCTTCTAATGAACGTGAATTGAATGAGTTTCTAAAGTTTGTGGCTTGTGATTTTTTGATGTTTGAATGCTTATGAAGTTGAATGTCATGAATGAATGAATGAATGAATGAATGAATGAATGTATAAATGAATGAATGAATGCGATAGCTTCGAGTGTTATGAATGTGCTTCATGTTAGTGTCTGTTTCTCTCTGTCTCTTTCCATTTCTTTCCATGTCTTTCAATATCTCTTTCCATCTCGTTTATTCTGCATATAAGCAACAAGCTAACTGTTGCTAGCTACCACTAGCTACCATCCGAAAATCAGTTGGACAGCAGAAAGTCTTCGGCTGCTGAAAGTGTTTGTCTTGATATCGTAAGCGACCGACAACTAAATTTATTCGAACCTTCAACGCATTCGAATGAATGAATGAATGTTTCGGTTAACCACGCATTTATAGTGAAATGAATTGACATTTCATTCATTCATTCAAAGTGAATGCTAGTGACGTTGAATTTATTCTGCATTGAATCAAATGAATGTTGACTGTTTAGAATGTATTGCATTCATAAAATGAATGAATATTCATAAAGGAGCTTCAATGAATTAAGTCTTGCTGCACTCTACTTTGTAGGTGCTTTTTCTGTACTTGAGACTTTCTTAACAGCTTCAGGCATAAAATAGTTCTTGAAAATAATAATTTATTTAGTTTTTAAACACCTAAATGCAGTACTCACTTCGAAAGAAATGGTACAGAAATAGAAAATTCAATTAAAGAACATCAAAATCGCTTTAATGTTCTGACAACTTTATATGGGAGCTACTTACAACTTCTAGTGGCCACATAACTGTAATTTTGAAAAGCATATTGCCTCTGGATATAGAAAGTCCAAAACCATGCCAAACTTCAGTGTCAAAGCTTGCATGCCTTAAAAATGTCCGTACATATTGGGCGGATTGTCGTACGATTGACCTCGACAGTTTTCTATATCAATGCCCAAGTCCTTCAAATACTTCACAAAACAGCTGCTGTCATCTCCTTACCGGTATATACACAATTCGGTATCAATGTCAAAAAGCATTCAACTGTATTATTTGATTTCTTCCTCGTATATGACAACCACAACCACTCCCAGTGGATCTATGTTTCCTTCATCAGAAGTAGAGTTAGTAGGTATTGATACTGAATATTCTCCTATCCGTGGCTTATGTGGTAGAGCGTCTGAGCTTTAAACAGAAAGTTCACGGGTCCGATTACAGTGCGGGAAAAATGACTGGTTTTACTCTGCATATTGCCACTACTGATGCTTTTCATCTTGATCTTTGCCCTCTTAGCGCTTTCTTTACCAACCACATTAGCACATTAGGTTATAGGGTGTGTTGGTTATGGGAGGGCTAGATCAACTGAAAATCACACTAAAAACAAACAAAATGTAAAATCCAAAGAAAAAATAACAAAAAAAACTTTGCTTTTCTCATTCGAGTATAATCTGTGACAATACTTTTTCATCATGCTTAAGTTGACCGCACGACTGCTTCCATTTTCTTTTTAATGGCTTGCAAGAAATCGCTTCTCCGAAATTAATTCGAGTGTTCCAAGAAAATGTCAATTATTTGTTGAGTTGATATTTTCATTGCAACCTGTGTGTGAACTTAGAACCTTGATTTGTTACAATGTGTTACAATGGGTTGGAGGTGATGATTCAGTTTGTTACATAAAATTTCTCCAGTTATTTTCATTGTGACCAATATATGAAGTTTCTAGTTACTCTTGTAGCAGTGCGGTACAGACGGACATACACGACGGACACATACGACGGACACATACGACGGACGGACGAATGGACGGACATGGCTACATCGATTCGTCTTGTTGATCATGAAGATATATACTATATAAGGTCTCCTAAGCTTTCTTCGCCATGTTACTCAACAAACAACATATATCCTATTACAAATATATTATGTATAGGGTATACAAAAAAACTAATCGTTTATATCAGCCAACAATAATTATGCTAGTCTACAGCTAAAAAGTGCATTCGATCCAAAAATTATTGCTATAGGTGATTACAATGCTAAAAATCCTTGGTGGACCTGGATGGAGCTCGAGAGGAAGTGAAGTATTGAACATTGAAGCTTATGAAGTAGGCTTTCACATGAATACAGTCACAGGCTTATCCAATGCAATTTAGTCCTAATTACGCCATCTTTTTTGAGTCCTTTAAAATTAATTACAACACTTAATATATAAGTGTGTCCTCACCAATAGCACTTATCAACACTTTCTCATGCTCCATTTTTGTTTCAGTTTTTTTTTTTAATTTTAATTTCATTTTGGTTTTCGTATTTTTAAGTAATATTTATCAATTAAGATTTATTCGAATGCAGTGTAAAACGAATAACCAACTAAGTTCGTCATATGCTCACACTTTTGTATATTTGTGGAATTTTTACTCTACCATTTAAGTACATTATAAAAGCTTATTTTCTTAATTTTTTTAGTATATTATTTTACTAATTTTAATCAACTGTTCTGAAAAGGTTAGGTTTCTAAAATCATTCGACTGAGAAGTAATAAACATTAGTACTTAAAATCAAACTTGTTTGAAACGCGTGTATTCATTTAAAATTACAAGCGAGCAGACAACATATTCGTTTGCAATGATTCCTGAATTCGTGTTTTATATTAGATCATCAAAAGTTAAATAATATCGTCGTCTTGTATATTTTCCCGACCTGCCTTGAACTGCTTAAACCACTCCATGCTCTATAATGAGGGGACAATCATCACCATAAACTGAAATGGTTAATCAACGGAAACGTTTTGCCAAAAGTTTAAAACAAAACTTAATTTCTCTTTGTTTCAACGGATTTCAGAAACACAGACTTCACTTTGGGCGTAATATGGCCGCTTCCAGTGGACCAAATTTAATGAAGTTATTGATTGGAAGTTGGAAAAAGCGTGCATGTAAAAAACATTATTTGAATATAAAACGAACAATCATATTTGTTTGGAATGCTTGCAAAAATTTTTTCATTATTATATTTATTTTTCATTTTGACCATCAGCGGCTTAGATTTACCTATCAAAAGTTATAGACTATTCTATTGTGATCGGATTTGTACCATTAGGAGTGGTTTAATTTTTTGTTTCAAGATTTGAGCATGACACACACAAAAACACACACAAACACACACAGTAAGTTTTATAAGTAAGTTTTGTAAGTAAAGTTCTATAACAAAAAAATTTTATCGTGCTGCGACTTTTTCGGTGTCTAACTATCTATTCAAAAAGCAAAAACTTGCACAGTTATAAAAAAATCTTCAGCCAAATCCATCACCCTTGATGACGTAGCCAACGTAAATACACATCGAATACTCGGAATGACATTTAACAAAAGATACAGTTGAAGCAACTGAATATAAATTTATGATTCTTCTCTATTAACTAGGCTTAATGTAATAAAATGTCCATCATACAATAAATTCAATTGCTGCCAGATCAATGCAGTACAACCTTCAAATTCATTTATGGGAATGCCTCTACCTCTAACTTAAAGAATTATTTTCTAAAGCACATCACACACAGACTAGCTCTTGGGTTTTCTCCAATTCACTACAATTAATAACCTGTTGCTGTAAAGTTTTCATAGATTAACCCAAAAATTAACAGGTGGTTTGTATGAAAGCTACTCCAAAAAGTGGGCGTGGCATATCAATATGGTTACTCTATATCCCCACTTTTAACTGGACATCTTAAAAATTGTTCACCAAAAAATGCGCTACAACATCCAGACGGACAGACGAACGGATATGGCTGATGGATTCATCTCATCAAGATGATCAAGAATATGCAATATATACTTTATGGGAAATACCAAGCCTCCTTTAATGCGTTACAAACATAGTAATATGCTTAATTCTTTTTAGTTGTGGTCTTGTAAAAAATCTCAATTTTAACTCTAAAAATTTTTATAATTATCTACATAACATGTTCATCTTTAAGTGAACAGCACATATTTTTAATAAATTAAAGTTTTAACTATTTTTACTTCTTGTTTTATTTAATTTTTGTTCTAATTTATTTGATTTGGAATGTTATCTTACGCTCAGAAATGCAAATGGGACAGGTTCTACCATTTTATACTTTTCTGAACTTATTAAAGGCCCAGAGGAAAGATTGACTGTGCCTCAAATTATAGCCAAGGAAGTGGTTCAAGCAGTCGTAATTACAAGTCAAAACATTAAAGATAGTGTATATGTGAAATTAGAATTTATTATAGTTCAGTGTTAGGGATAGCTTTTTTTTTAATGCAGTTTAAAGCAGAATGGAAGTAGATAAGAGATTTTGTTATAGGTATAGTAAAGAGACCGAACCGAGTCATGGTAGGCATAACTTGTTGTGCAAAAAGGCGTATAGTGTCGCGTAGGCCTTGAGGGAGAATTTAGTAATACCGATTGAAGCAAATATGGAAAATCAACTTCCCTACTTAGGAACTTATGAAGGAAAACTACAGAGAGCATCGATGACGTGCAGACAAAGTTGGACGATCAATTAGTTTTAACCGATTCACATATGGTGGACGATGTGTGTCAGAAGCATGATTGCTAAACGGAGATCGTTTACAAATATGACAAAGTGTAATGAAACAAAATGGCTGACTTGTGGAACTTCAAAAGAGACTAGACGTCTATTTTTACATAAGCAATTATTGAATAAAACGTTTTGATGAAGTCACGCTCTCAATTCGCCAACATGTTGGGAAGTCCGTCAGTTGCGTCACTCACTTTTACCTCACTATATTTACTTATTTTTTTAACAAATTGATAGAGCGGAGGGATGGAGATGGTTTGCACCTACCTTAGACGGAGTAAATTTGAAAAGAATTACATTCGTCCATGCTCCTCTTCAAAACATTTCCACAAAAAAAAAAAAAAAAAAACAAAAAGGCAAGTATGTTGTGTTTAAGGGTGTTAAAAAGGGTGTACATTTTTTACACTTGCCTATTTATATATAGCTGCTCCGAAGCTGAGCTGATATACATATGTATATATTGTTTACAGTTGTATATTGAGCTGGGGCAGTACAAACTATTCCTGCTTCATGAATAAGGTTTGTGAAAGTCTCCACAGCCATATCAATTTCTAGGCCAGACTTTGGAGATATGTTTAAAGTTACTTTTTCTTTCATCCGGGTCTGGAACGATAACCTATTCGTTTTTGATGTTATAACCTTGTCTGTATATGCAAAAGTTGAAAAAGCAGCGGTATAAGTAACTCTGATTGGTGAATGATCCGCGCTTAACTCATAATTATGCGTAACATCAAGGTGATGCATTGGTATTCTGGAGTCAATAACAAAGTCCAAGAGATCAGGAAATTTACGACGATCTGAAGAACAATGCGTTGGTTTTCCCATAGATAATCTAAAATATAAATAGGCAAGCGCAAATCCATTTACACCCTTTTTAACATAATATATTCGCTTCTTTTTATACCATTCACACATAGTGTGAAATGGTATTATCAGTTTGTCTGAAAGTTTGTAACACATTAAAGGAGACATCGTAGAACCCATAAAGTATATATATTCTTGATCAGCTCGAGGAGATGAGTCGATCTAGCCATGTCCGTCTGTCTGTCTGTATGTTGTTGCGCATTTTTTGGGGACTAATTTTTATGCTATCCAGTTGAAATATTGCACATACACTTCTTTTTATTGCAGTTTAATAGAGTCTCAAGATTGACCCACCACGCCCACTATTTGGGGTAGCTCCCATACAAACCTACTGTCCACTTTTGACTTTTTGTAAGAAAACTTCTTTATTAAAGTCAATATTAAGTTGAAATGCAATGTGGTGCATTTTTATGGTCAGCCACTTACAATACATAGACTAACGGGTATTTGGGGTAGCTCCCATATAAACCTATGTCCACTTTTGACTTTTTGTATAAAAAACTTCTTTATTAAAGTCAATATTAGGTTGAAATGCGATATGGGCGTGGCCAGCCCACTTTTTGAGGTAGCCCCCATACAAATCTACTGCCCATTTTTGTGTTTTTTTATGAAAAAATTCTGCATTTAAATCAATATTAGCTTGAAGTTCGATTTGGTGGATTTTAGTGGACAACCGCTTCATATACATATACAAATGGGCGTGTCCCGCCCACTTTTTGAGGTAGTCCCATATAAACCCACAATTCACTTTTATGCATTTGTATGGAAAACGACAATATCAACTTGAAATTCAATATGGCGGCATCTTACACCTCTACTGCATCGCTTTATACACATCTACTAGTGGGCGTGTAGTACCCACTTTTTGGGGTAGCCACTATTTAAACCCTATTTATATTTTACAATACTATTTAAAATTTCGTGTGAATGGTATTAGAGCTAAGGCTCAACCGAAGTTAAAGTTTTTTCTTTTTTCGTTTTTTTTATAGGAAGTTTGTGAAGAGCAGCGGGGACGAATGTAAGTTTTTTTTTAAAGTATTGTGTCTAAGGTAGGTAGAAACCAGGTAACGCCCTTGGCCAATCACAAATACTCTCTCTCACAAAGCTCTCTCTCTCTCTCTCTCTCTCAGTTCTCTCAATTTGCTATAACTGCAACCTTTTTTATTTCTTTCAGTTCCTTTGGTTTCAGTTGGAAGAATAGAGAAAAAATATTCTCCATCTCTGTCGTGCTGTAAAGGACGAATCACATTGTAGAGCATGTCGATCGAGCAGTTGACGTTAGGCTCGAAACTTTTGTGGGCGCACTTGCAAATATATTGGCGAGCATCAGTTGTGTGTGTTTTTGATAGTATTTGAGTTGGTTTAAAAAAAAAGAAAACAAAATATTTAGAGAACTGCAGAACTGCGCATTATTATTGATTTGTAAGCTTACACTGAATGAAAATATTTATCCATATGTGTAAAAGTAAATATTTACCATTCGTCTATTCAATTTTCAAGACAACATCAACCGTTTATGTTACTTGCTTGCAACAAAATTAACTTTTAACGATCTGCAAATAAATATGTTTATTACATGTGTATAATCTTTTTCTCTATTTATAGCGCAAAAAAAGTTAAATGACAAACAAATCTACATATATATACGATATATAAAATATACATACATATATCCATCTACATGTGCTACAATATCCGTAAATTAACGACTTTGATAACGTAACTGAAAAGTGAAATAAAATAAATTCCAGTAGCAGTAGCAGACAACAGCAAAAAGTTTCTGAATTCAGATACACACAGATATATAGATACAAAATGCCAACTCATTGTTGTGCTTATCCCTGCTACTGAAGTAGAACTGTATGTATCCTTCTACTCATTCCTTCAATGATATTTGTTGCAAGGAGTCGCCGTTGCCGTTGTCGTTGCCGTCGCCGTCGCTGTCCTTGTAAGGGCCAAGCTGAGAATACATAAAATTCAAAGACGAATGGCAACAAAAATGCATAGTAAAAAAAGTTATGCTCGCATAAAAATCGCCAGGACAACAGACTACGGAAATACGCAACAGCATTTGTACGAGGTGCGGCAGCAGTTGCAGTTTGTCGAAGAAGATTACGAATTACATAAGCTGCGTACGGAACGGGAAGCGGAAGTAGAAACGGAGTTAGAATTAAGAGCGGAACCGGAACCGGTCTACAACAATGTGCTTGGCCAACGTATGCGTACTGCTGGCAGAGGTAAATCCAGTTTGTCCAGTCTTAAGATAATCGCCGGCTGTTGCTATTTTATTGTAATCGTAATGTTGCTCTAAAAGTCATCATAAAACACGCGCAGCAATAAGACTCTATTAACTAAACTAAACTACACTAAACCGAATGCTAAAAATCTAATAATGAAATAAAATTTTTTATGTATCTCATAATAAAATTCAAGCGCAACAAGCACAAAAGCATTAAAGTGTCGACACAAAAAAACGAAAAAAAAAAAATTAAGTGAAGAAGTCAAATTGTGTTTTAATAGATGTCATGCGAGTGTTACTAACAAACAAATGACTACCTTTTAATACAACTAAGAATTCGCCTGGAAACCAAACTATAACTAAATAAAACTAACTAATTCGCAAATGTTGACGTGTTTATTTACTTCTTTTCAATGTCACAGCTTTTGTTGTCATAAATTGAAAGAAAAAATTCAACCTAGTCATAAAACAGGTAAATAAATAAATAAATTTTGTTATGTCACAAGAAAAACAAAAAGCTTACAAATACTCAAACTATTGCTTTAAGATTGTTTGTACATATTTCACTGCTTAACAAAAAGTTGAATTTGTTTTATTATAATAAAATAGTTTCAAGGATTCGTATAGAATACACTGTGCATATACAACTTTTCAAATTCCGACAACGTGCTAATTTTGTTGTAATAGATTTAAAACCTTTCTACATTTCGAAAAACTGAAAAGTTTTAAATTTGAGACTCACTGAACCTATAAGATTTATCTGACTGTTCATATAACTCTCGAGAAAATAAGTATTTACAAGGCAGTATGTTAGAACAGGGTTGTCAATTATCGATATTATTCATTTGCGATACGATAATATCGATCCTATATTTTTAGAATGTAGTAAATTGAATATTAATAACACAGGTCTACAAATACCGGGGTCATGTCAGTTGTTGGAAAGCTGAGGGTCATTTTCGAAGTAATTTGCTGCGTAGAATTCGAATCCGAATTTTGAGATATTTGAGGTTATGTATCCCAATGAAGTCGAAAGGATATATTTCGTAACATCGCATAGCCATAACTTTGCGAAAAAAATATCGTAATTGATCTCTTGAACTCTTAAAATAAAGGGGGGTACTAGGGGTACTATTTATATTTCGGGAATAGCAAATAATAACAAACATTTTTAAATGAAAATGGCTTTATTGTTTTTCAAAATATTCCCCTTGATGATCAATACACTTTTGCATTCGTTCAAACCATTTGTCATATCAGTTTTTCTATTCCTCTTGAGACACCTCCAAAACATGGTTCTTGAGCGCTTCAACTGCTTCTTCGGCGCTCGTAAACTTTTGTTGGATTTGGCTCGTCTTGGAATACCCACACGGTCGATTGCTGTTTTGTTTCCGGCTCATACGCATATATCCACGATTCGTCATCTGTCACGATTATATAAACGTCTTGTGAAGCACTACGGTCGAGATTTTTAATCATTTCCTTACACCAATCGACGCGACCCTGTTTTTGAGCGATTTTGAGCCCTTGGACGCCCGGATTTTGATTTTTTCAGCGTTGAACCGGTCTCTTCCAACTTCTCGACCCATTTTCCAATGAGTCGAGGGCTTGGCGTATCATTTAAATGACGAACATGTTGAACACTGCAGAATTTTCTACGCGCTACAGTCGCTAAATAACCGTTTTTGTAAAACTCGCGTACGCACAATGCACGGTCCGCTCCCGAGAAACGCTCCATAGCGACTAAATTCCCAAAAGCTAGGCTACCGATTGACATAACCCCCTCGCCCCTCGGAATAGTTACGTTCACTCAATCAGCAAATCATATGTGAACTTTCTTTTGAGACACCCTGTACAACTGGATAATTTGACTGACAAATTTTAGTTTTTAATGCTGGATCGGTTTTTCTATAGATGTTAATTTCTCTATTATTTTAAAAGTTTAGTCTACCATTTGAACACATATTAATAATTAAACTTGAGAAATGTAGAGACTTATAATTCGCACTGACTTTATACTTCGGTTAGTTAATGCTAGAATCTAGAGATTGAAGCGCTTATGTGTTTTATTGTATATTTATTTTACTATATTTGTTTTATTTATCCATTTAATTATTTATTTTATTATCTTGATTGTGGCTTTGGATTATCTGGAAACCAAATCTTTTGGATCCTACAAATTGTTTTTTTATTATTATTAATCGCTTAAAATTAGGCTAGGTTCGCTTGAAAAAATGAAAAGGATATAAAAAAAATATATATATAAAAAATATATATATTGACATAACCACCTCGCCCCTCGGAATAGTTACGTTCACTCAATTAGCAAATCAAATGTGAACTTTCTTTTGAGACACCCTGTACAACTGGATAATTTGACTGACAAATTTTAGTTTTTAATGCTGGATCGGTTTTTCTATAGATGTTAATTTCTCTATTATTTTAAAAGTTTAGTCTACCATTTGAACACATATTAATAATTAAACTTGAGAAATGTAGAGACTTATAATTCGCACTGACTTTATACTTCGGTTAGTTAATGCTAGAATCTAGAGATTGAAGCGCTTATGTGTTTTATTGTATATTTATTTTACTATATTTGTTTTATTTATCCATTTAATTATTTATTTTATTATCTTGATTGTGGCTTTGGATTATCTGGAAACCAAATCCTTTGGATCCTACTAAATTGTTTTTTTTATTATTATTAATCGCTTAAAATTAGGCTAGGTTCGCTTGAAAAAATGAAAAGGATATAAAAAAAATATATATATAAGAAACTTACTTAGCCACCTCCACAAATGAGTAGAAAAGTGCACCAATTCGGTCTAGTTTAGAGCATGCTGGTAATCCGGAGCTTCTTGAGTTGCTCATAAAACTGACGCCGTCCACCAATCAAGTTAAGATTTCGGTCGTAAAACTTTAGTGCTGGAGCTTCAAGGTTCATCCGGATGAGGTGACCAGCCTAATGCAGCCGCTGGAATTTAATGCGCTGGACTATGTCAACCTGATTATACAGCTCATACAGCTCATACAGCTCATGGTTCATACGAGTCCTAAACTAAGGGAACCAAAAATCCTACGAAGAATCTTTCTCTCGAACACTCCTAAAGACGCTGTATCCGTTGATGTCAGTGTCGATGCTTCTGCGCCATACAGCAGGACCGGTATTATCAGTGTCTTATAGATTTTTATCTTCGTAGTTCGAGAGAGGGCTCTACTTCTAATTTGATTGCTGAGCCCAAGGTAGCAGTGATTAGTAAGCGTGATTCTTCGTCTGATCTCTCGGCTAACATTGTTGTCGCTTGGTAATTTCTGTTCCCAGATAGACGAAGTTTTCTACAACAATGAGGTTGAAATTCTCCATACTCACAGACCGTCCAAGACGCGCTGATGGTCTGCCAGTGGACACCAGGTACTTCGTCTTGTCCTCGTTCACCGCTAGGCCCATGAGACGTGACTGTTTCTCAATCTCCGAGAACGCCCTGCTTACTCACCGTTCGTTGATGCCTATGATGTCTATGTCATCAGCATATGCGAGTAGCATCACTTCATTATGGAAGATCGTGCCCGATCGTTCTACGTATGGGCATTGTCGTAGGATAAACTCCATCAGGAGATTGAAAAAGTCGCACGATAAAGCATCACCCTGTCTGAAACATCTCATGGTATCAGACAGCGGGGTCTCCTTTCTTGAAGATAAGACAAAGAATACTGAGATTCCAATCGTTGGGCATGCATTTGTCGGACCGTATTTTGCATAAGAGGTGGTGCATACGTCTTATCAACACTTCGCCACCGGTCCTGAATAACTCAGCTGGCAGCTCATCTGCGCCTGCCGCTTTGTTGTTCTTTAGCTTTTTAATTACTGAGTCGATCCGGTTATAAACCGGTCTCTCTACAAGAGGGTCATCATCAATTGGTGGTTCTAGAAATGCTTCTCTATAGGCCATATTTTTCTCTTCATTGCACACAGGTAGGTTAGAGAAATGACTTATCCATTGTATCAGTGATTCCTGTGCATCTGTAACTAGACTTTCATCATAGTAATTGCAGAAAGACACTCCGGGCTTCAAAACCTTCGGTCAGATGCTTGACGCTTTTTGATAAAACTTTCGAGTTTCATTCCTATCACAGAACACCTCAACATCCTCAAGCTCACGCCTTTCTTGTTCCATTTTATTGCATCTCTTTCCATACAAAGTGCAACTTACTCAAAGATTGTTGCCAGAGGACAACAATCCGCGAATGGAATTACCGTCGCACGAATATTTGATGGCGAGCCTGAACATTTTTACACTCTTTGGCAGCGTCAATAAACCAAAACTGTTGAATTTGAGGAACAGAGAACCTATACGTCATTCATTCATCCGCACAATGTGAAAGTCACAGTTTGGGTCGGAATGTGTTCAGAAACCGTCATCGAAAGTTGCAGAGACCGTCGACGGCGCACTTTGTGTGTTCGAAAATGCGTGAAAATGTTCTGACAAACTTCTATTTTCACACTGCAGTTCTAGCAGCTCAAGTTCAAGAGACAAGTTGAGTCGAAAAACGATGATTTGAACTGGCCTTCTCGTTTTTCGGATTTAACAACATTTAACAGTAGACCAAGAATTATTTTATAAATCTAAATCTATGTATACCATATATAAACTATATCAAAACCACAATTAAGAAACTAAATACAAAACCAACAAATTGAAATCTTGTTTTAAAAACTTGTCGCCGTGTGTATTTATTTTCACTGCACTACTTTTTTTAGCATATTCCCTCGCTTTTATTGTCCTTATTTGTTTTTGCTTCCTTTATTAAAATTGGTGTTAAATTGATTTATGGACAAACTCGCGCCAGCGTTACTCATACGTCGCGTTGTCTACTTATACGAGTATCCATCGCTTTGTTTCGTTTTAGCTTGATTACTCATACGCTTTGTTGTACTTAGCCGTAGTGAAAATTGATTTTACAATTTTAGATAGATCGAAACATGCAAAGTGTGCAAAATTGAGCACCCATTGTTTGTATTTCTGACCTAAATTGAAGACTGCACCTGAAAGTTGTCGCCGTTGTCCATCGCCATCGTACACTCATGTCATTTTTTATATGGTCGTCGCCGCGTGTAATTCCTTTACAACTACGTATACGACGTACATACGGGTATATATGTATATCACTATATAGAAGGTTATATATAACGTGCATAGACGTTTTAAATGCATAAATTTTATTTCATGTAAGCGCAGTTTGCGCTACTTTTGGAGCGACAGTGGTCGCCAGTGAGTTATAATGATGATGATTTATATTTATAAATTATCTAAAATGCTTTTTCTAAGCCGCGTGAAAAATAAGAGAAGTAGTAAAGTACTTAGAAATAAGCTTGCATAAAAACTTATAAATAATATTTTTTGAGGCGATTTTCTCCGTTCACATTTGATTACTGAACTGATCATTTCTGATAGAAGCAAATTTTGAATGTATACAGGGCATTTCCTTCGGTTAATATTCGCAACATTTTCAAAGAATGTTGCCATTTAACTCTAATGATATACACGTTTTTCGATGAAATGACCAATTTATTATCAATATCAATATCAAACAGCCAAACAGCTGATATGTTTGCCACTCACATGTTTTCGATAACGAACATTTGCAAGTGGAAATGGGAAAATGTTGAAAATGTTGTGCCCAATTGAAATGCCCTTATGCAAATCTAGCACATCGTTTTTGACACACTTCCACATATTTAATAAACAGGCCTGTTGCGGTTTTTTCTATCAGGAAAAGTTTGTGAAAGTGAATTCGTTAAATACTTCCAAACGTGAATAATGGATAATTTTACAATAATAATTCACTTTCGCAAAATCTGGCCGAATGTGAAAACTGTAACAGGCCAAATCCATACTAATATTATAAGTGCAAAAGTAAATCTGTCTCTCTGTTACGCCTAAATTGCTAAACCAGTCTTTCTGAATTTTGGTATAGAAATAGTTGGGACCTTGGAGAAGGACATATGTAGGTTACTTTGTGTCGAGAAACCAAAACTTGAATAGGATGAAAAAATCCAATCCATATGAACGCGTAAGATATAAAGAAAATCAAGATCATCCTTATGAAGAAGTAAGACTTAGAAGTAAGAATTAGAAACAATCAAAAAATATTGCGCACTAAAAAGACTAAAATAAAAAAAAATAAGAAGAACAGCAACAAACCCATGAGCCGCATACACATCTTTATTTCAACAAAAGGTTCCAGTATTAAAAAAAATTAAAGTACTCGTATAAGTTCTGGCTCTGGTTTTGGTTCTCAATTTGAATCGGTTAATTTTGGTTTTCCGGTTCTGGTTCCGGTTTTATACACTGCTTTATGCATTTCTAAAATAAATATAATAAACTTAACTATTTTTTTATTGGTTATTTCAGTTCCTGTGAATTGTATAGTATAGGTATTATTAAATAATTCTGTTAATTTGTAGGATACAAGCAAGTAGTTTTCATACATTCCGATTATTATGATTATGACTCATTGATGATTCTTTATATTAACCATCGATTAGTTCTCATAGGGAGAATGGATGAAATATGTAGACATTGTGAAGCACTCAAGTGGAAAGAAGAAGCGCCGGGTATTAGTTTGTTCTGGTGGAAAAGTTTTAGTTCGTAAATTTGGTGAGCCAGAGGAATCACTGAAGTCTTTACTTCTGGATGATTGCATTGAAACGCGGCATTTTTTAAACAGAATAAGAAAATATAATTCTTGCTTTCAAATGACGTCATTCTGTGTAAATAGAGAGGTAGTTATGACAGTGTTTTCATTTACTTTTACAATCCAAGGTCAAATTTAACATACAAATGATTCTATGCTTCCTACAAATAATGAATCATAAAATTTTATACAGATTTCGTTCATGAGTGCTAAAAACAATGAGGTTGACCGAAGGTCTCCAAACATTCAAGAAGTGGAAAAGGTAACAGTTCGCAAAATACAGAGATTGCATGAACATAACCGTCATAGCATCATGAACACTTTCAAAGTAGCACTAGAAAAAATACCGGGAGAAGACTATAAAAATTAGTGAATATAAAAGGCGATGTGATATAGCTTTAATAAATGAAGTTACAGCCATGCTTTGTGGCGAACAGTATGCTTCTCGTGATATAGTTTTACCAGGGGCTTATCCAAATCGTTCTCTTGGGGTGGGGGGAGGTGTGGTAGGTGTAGAGAACTCAAATACTATTAGGTGGAACTGAAAATGAAGTTAAACAAAATTTTTTTGCACTGAAGAAAAATGCTGTTGGGATCACCTTGCATCCACCAATGGTTTTACACGTCTATCTGTAAGGACACATTAACCAGGGTGCCTGATACACATAAATGTTAGGTTATGTTATGTACATTTAGGAAGAGAAAGTGAAAGAGAAAGAGAAAGAAGAAAACTCACTTTTGAGTTTTTGTATGAAAATATTACATCAAAAATTGACATGGTGTGAAAGTACTCTTTACATATGTATCAAAGAGTATGATCCCTCAACTTTTTGGGTATCCCTCGCACGCCTATTTTTGCTTTCTTGTATGGAAAACGTTTTTGTTCAAGTTAATATAGACTTGAAATTTGACAAGACGGCTTCTTATGGACGAACGTTTCACATAAATGTCAAGGGGCGTGTCCTGCTCAGTTTTACCCATAATACTCTTCTCGTCCGATTTTGGTATTTTGAATTACAGTCAAAATTAACTTAAAATTTAATATAGTGGCTTCTTATGGTCAAACGCTTCACATATAGAGAAAAAGCTGCGATTTCCTCTTTTTGTGATGGCCCCTATACAAATCCACAACTTACTTTTGGGATTTTTCAGGAAAAATGAAATTGATTTGACATGTAAAGTGGCTGGCATGGACGAACGCTACATATTATTAGGTTCATAGGTTGCTATATATATTTGGCGCCCAACAATGAAATAAACAAATATTTGCAGTTGAAAATGTTTTTATTGTTTTTCAAAATATTCTTTCTGAGATCTCTTTTGCATGCGGGTGAACCATTTTTTGAAACACTTTTTGACTTTTTGTTTTTTTTCAACATTTCCTTGCACCAAACGACACGAACACTTTTTTAAGCGTTTGTCAGATTATGCGATCTAAAATGCGAACAGATCTTCTTCAAATCTTCTTCGATAAATGATCATGCTAAATCTTATTGATGCTTGTCATACTATTACCCAAGGACGGTTCAATCTCAGAATATGTTATATGACCGTCTTGCTTTATCAGTTCACTCACATCATCGATGTTCGCTGGCACAACAATCGATTTTGGACGACCTTCACGGAATATTTCTTGGAGAGAGCGACGAAAAATGAATGAACTCATTGTACCAGTTTTTACGGTGCTTAAATGTTGGTGTTTGAATGCAGTAAAAATATTTTATTTCATCGAAGCCTAGATAGTCCATTTCGAAAATTATGGAAAATGAACGCATGAAAAATGATTCACGGTTTAATTAAATTTTTTTCTCCTAGATGATTTTTTCTTGTCATGTCTAGAAAAACCAGGGGACAATTGTCTATTTTTTAAAGTAAAAGTACAATTTGCAGTCTTAGATCTATTGATTTTAATGTTCCAGCTCATTAATAAAAAAGATTGAAAAATTCTTGGAGATAATTCGAGGCAGCAATAGAACAGCATGAATACAGTATAGTAGCATACGAATACCAGCTGGTTTAGCCATATCTGCAGCATATAATGAAATAAATAGAACTGCTACTTGAAAACACCGCCCAAGAAGAAAAGATTTGAGAAATAGAAAATAAGCTGATGGTGGAAGCTCTTTGATTTTTACTAATACACCCTCAAGCCATACACGATCAAAAGTCTGCTCCACAACCAAGGAAACAGCAGAACTCTATTGCTTTTCATCAGCCAAATTGTGTCAATAAATATTCTTTCAAATATTTATGAGAATACAGGAAGTAGGCTGATCGGTTTAAAAGAATCAAATTTTCGTTAATGCTTGCCAGTTTTAAGTATCATAATAACTAATGATATTATATAATGATATTATATAAAAGTACCAAGAACAATAGTTCGACTGTCAATGCCCTCGTAACCAGAAGCTTTCCGCGACTTTAGTGCTTGGATTTGCTGCTTAAGGTCATCATAAGTGACATGTATAACATTATTAAATGAAGAACAAACAAGAAAAAACGTTCACTTCGGTTGAACCGAAGCTCTAACACGAAACTTTAAATAGTATTGTAATACATAAAAGGGGGGATTAAATAGGGGGTGGTACACGCTCACAAGTAGATGTGTATGAAGCGATGTATAAGATGCCGCCATATCGAATTTCAAGTTGATATTGACGTTTTCCATACAAATGCATAAAAGTGAACTGTGGGTTTATATGCGACTACCTCAAAAAGTGGGCGGGACACGCCCCTTTGTGTATGTATATGAAGCGGTTGTCCATTAAAATCCACAAAATCAAATTGCAAGCTAATATTCGTCTAAATGAAGGATTTTTTCATAAAAAACACAAAATTGCACGGTGGGTTTGTATGGGGGCTACCTCAAAGAGTGGGCGGCCCACGCCCAATTATCTATGTATGTTTAGCGGCTGTCTCTTAAAAGGCACCATATCGCATTTCAACCTAATATTGATTTTAATAAAAAAGTTTTTCTTACAAAAAGTCAAATGTGGACCATAGGTTTGTATGGGAGCTACCTCAAATAGTGGGCGGGCCACGCCCGTTAGTCTATGTATGTTAAGTGGCTGACCATAAAAAGGCACCACAATGCATTTCAACATAAAATAGACTTTAATAAAGAAGTTTTCTTACAAAAAGTCAAAAGTGGGCAGTAGGTTTGTATGGGGGCTACCCCAAAAAGTGGGCGTGGCGGGTAAATCTTGACACTGCAATAAAAATAAGTAGCGACACCATTAATTATTCTGAATTTGTAAAGGAGTGTTACCTAAAGGTTGTCTTTTAATTTTACTTCTAAATCTTCACAGATTATATCCATTTGATTTGTTTGCATCAGTGTTGCGAAGCATATTATTAAAGAAATCACTTTTCTTTTCAAAAAGTAATTCGCGCAAATCAGTCACGACCTTCTTCCACAATCTATTATCGTCTAAGCCTTCACTTAACCCTAAGAAGATAAAGAATATCTGGATTTAAAAGAGGGAGAGAGAGAGATGAAAAGTAGGACAGGGACGATGTTGACCACGAGTAGCAAAATCAGCAGCCTCGTATATGTTACGTGAAAATTTCAACAGCATCATCAATGTCATGAATATTTTTAAGCCACATTAAACAATACATATATGGATCGTACGAGGGGTACTATTTATATTTCGGGAATAGCAAATATAAATAGTATTAACATTTAATACTATACTATAAAAGTAATATAACAGTAATAACATTTTTAAATTAAAATGGCTTTATTGTTTTTCAAAATATTCCCATTGATGATCAATACACTTTCGCATTCGTTCAAACCATTTGTCATAGCAGTTTTTCCATTCCTCTTGAGACACCTCCAAAACATGGTTTTTGAATGCTTCAACTGCTTCTTCGGCGCTCGTAAATCGTTGACCACGCAGTTTACCTTTGATACTCGGGATCAAGAAGAAGTCATTGGGTGCCAAATCAGGACTGTACGGAGGATGAGTCATTAATTCGATGTTTTGACTGCTCAAAAATGCACTTGTTTGACGAGATGTGTGAGAGCTCGCATTGTCATGATGGAGAATGATTCGTGTTTGGCGGTTGGTTTTACGAATTTCTCCGAAGATTTCCGGCAAACAAATGGTCATGTACCACTCAGAATTGACCGTCCTACGTTGCTCAAGCGGAACAGTGGCCACATGAACCATTCGGCCGAAGAAGCAGGCGATCATTTGCTTCGCTATGCTTGTTCCACGAACAACTTTTGTTGGATTTGGCTCGTCATGGAATACCCACACGGTCGATTGCTGTTTTGTTTCCGGCTCATACGCATATATCCACGATTCATCAATTGTCACTTTTGAAGCACCACGGTTGAACTTTTTAATCATTTCCTTACACCAATCGACGCGAGCCTTTTTTTGAGCGATTGATAAATTATGGGGTATCCAACGAGAGCAAATTTGGTTTACAGCCAAATCGAATGTATTGAAGTGAAACTAATGTGCAAGGATGCCTCTATCTCACGATATGTCAAATGACGATCTTGCATTATCAGTTCACGCATCGATGCATCGATGTTTTTGGATACAACAACCGATTTTGGATGACCTTCACGGAATTCGTCGGCGACCGAAATACGACCACGATTGAATTCACTATACCATCGATATACTGTGCCTTTTGATGGTGCTTTATTGCCATACAAAGAACTGAGTTCAGTGACACATTCTTGTTGAGATAATCCACGTCGAAAATAGTGAAAAATAATCCAACGAAAACCTTCTTTGGAAATTTCCATTTTTTGGCCAAATTGCTTTTCTTAACTCACTCAATTGTACATCAAAACTTTGTGAGTACGTGAATTCTCTCATTATTTCTTTCAATGAAATCTGTAATTCTTTAAATAAGAAAGCCTTCCAATATTTTAGCCACACAGTTCATATATCAAATTCCTGCAACAGCCATCGAATGCGATATAGAAAAAGTTGTTAAATTGTTATTTTTTTGGTAGACTTTTTCAAAATCACATATTTAAAATATGCTTTAAATTCTTAAAACGTTTTTTCAAATTATAATTAAATTGAATATTATTTCTCTGTACTGCACCGCATTCCGGAAATGCCACTTGTAAAAAATGAAAAGGAAAAATTCATTTTCATTAAAAGCGGATGTCAAACAGAAATTATTTTCCTTTTTTTTTATTTTTTTTTTTAAACTTTGCATGTATTTTTTGTACAATATTTTGTGTCTTGTAATTTATGCGAAATTATACATGTTAAAATACTTTATGCCTGTTGCATAAAAAAGTAGCGTGCGAAAATGTGGGTGTAGACATACAAGGGCATTTTTTGCATACCCGTGCGTACAAGTATGTTTGCGTATAAATGTATTTATGTTAAAATGTGTTTACATACATGCATTCATATATAAATGTATGAAAGTAAGTATATTATATATGCTTAAAATATATATATGACTTTCTGATAGGCGCTTGCACTGTGTTTATGGCGCACGTTAAATTCACAATTCTACTAGGCTGGAATATGTTTAAGCATAAAAATGCCTTTTTCCATTTACAGACGAAATTTGTTCATTTATATGTGATAGCGTATTTTATAGCTCGCATGTATACGAGGGGTACTATTTATATTTCGGGAATAGCAAATAATAACAAAAATTTTTAAATGAAAATGGCTTTATTGTTTTTCAAAATATTCCCCTTGATGATCAATACACTGCATTGCATTCGTTCAAACCATTTGTCATAGCAGTTTTTCCAATCCTCTTGAGACACCTCCAAAACATGGTTCTTGAGCGCTTCAACTGCTTCTTCGACGCTCGTAAACTTTTGTTGGATTTGGCTCGTCTTGGAATACCCACACGGTCGATTGCTGTTTTCTTTCCGGCTCATACGCATATATCCACGATTCGTCATCTGTCACGATTATATAAATGTCTTGTGAAGCACTACGGTCGAGATTTTTAATCATTTCCTTACACCAATCGACGCGACCTGTTTTTGAGCGATTGATAAATTTTGGGGGTATCCAACGAGAGCAAATTGTTTTTACAGCTAAGTGTTCATGCAAAATCGAATATATTGAAGTGGAACTAATGTGCAAGGATGCCTCTAACTCACGATATGTCGCATGGCGTTCTTGCATTATCAGTTCACGCACTGCATCGTTGTTTTTCGGCACAACAACCGATTTGGAAGACGACCTTCACGGTATTCGTCGGCGACCGAACTACGACCACGATTGAATGCATTAAACCAGCGATATACTGTGGTTTTTGATGGTGCTTTATCGCCATACAAAGAACTGCGTTCATTGACACATTCTTGTTGAGATAATCCACGTCGAAAGTTGTGAAAAATAATCCAACGAAAACCTTCTCTTGAAATTTCCATTTTTTGGCCAAATTGCTTTTCTTAACTCACTGTAAACAAAACAAATAGCAATTGTACATCAAAACTTGGTGCGTACATTTATGCCAAAAAATGTCAAACTTTATTATGGTGTTGCCAGATTTTTAGCTTTTGACATTAGTGTTGCCAGTTCCGGAAATATAAATAGCAGCCCTCGTATCTACAATATATCTGTGTTTTGTACTATACATACATAGATACTGGCAGTTATATCTCACAATTTATATATAAGTATCTTCACAATCTTATGGAAATATCCCCTGAGCATTGAGCATTGAGATTGGACGAAATCAAATCACTGGTTCAGTATTCGATTTATTTTGCTTTTATATTTTTTCTCGTAAGTATGTACATACATACAGATTTTTGTGTAAACCCTGCCCGCATAATTTTTCAGAATCGTTTTCAAAATCAGCTAATTTTTAAGGGTTACCTCATCAATCTGTCATATTGTTCTGCACTTAAATTTCGGTAAACGAATTTTACGTGAAGGCATGTACCAAGCCAAACCGGCCCGAGCGCACTACGTCGTATAGTACATTGACAATTAAATCACTGACAATATAAAAAAAACCAACTCTGTAGTAAATATTTATATGGTATGGTGAAGTACAAGAATTCTAAAAGTTTCATATGAAAATTCTGAATCCTACGAATTTGAATATACTCGTACTATAGCGATCAAAGTTCGGAAATATTCTTATTGTTATTACAAGGAAAAAAATGTTTCTTTTAGGTAACTCACTGCTAAACGGAATCACTCAACTTGTACCCCTTCAAGAACACACCTTCTGATCCAACTCTGCCTCTCCAAACGAGCAATTGCCAATAAATTTAGCTATGACCACTAATAAAACACAAGTTTAGATGCTCAAAAGAGCAGGATTGTATATACTTACTTAATTATATGGCTCTACAACCGCATATCGGTCATGTCCATACGTAGGAAGGCGTCATGTCGCTGTATTTTGATGCACGCTAGCGCCGTTGGCAATATCACTAATGCAGAAATTGAGGTCAAGCATTTGCATTTCACGTTGCACTGTGTTTATATTTATTACTGAGACAGCAAGAAAGATCGATTCAGGAATACGCATAGCTAAAATCATGTGATCGGAGAAACAGCAATTTGATTGGAAAAATTCGATATCATGATCATTATCAGCAAAATTAGTGCCGAAGTAGATGCACGATGGAAGAGAACAAGAATTGCGTTTAACATTCAGAAAGTCAGAATATGACTTTGTTTATAATTTAATGTTTCTTTGAATATTTCGCAAATAACATTCGTCAGCCACTTAGTTATATTTAATAAAACTAGTGTTTGCCCTGTGCTTTAAATTCAAACATTATAGCGACAATACAAAACAGTTCAAGGCTATTTGATAATATTGAGAACGTTATGTATGTCCTTAACATGTTGCACTTAACATGTTGCGACAACAGGCTTGAAGAAATATTCATTCCTCTTCTTTTAAAAGTTTCTCAACAACACTATGAAGCCACACTCTCAACTGATGCTTGCCAACATGTTGACAAGTCCGTCTGATGCTTATTTCAAATTGAAAGAACTGAGAGAAGTCGAATTTTATTATATCGGGGATATACAAACATGGCACATAAAAAGGCTCTAATCTCGAATAGAGTAGACTCATGATTTTCTAATTCGGTGTATAAAAGTTTAACGAAAGCAGTAGCTTTTTTACCAATTTGAAATTTACAATAAAGCCAATTAGCGTAAAAGTTTCCCAAAAATAAATAGCTCATTTTGAAGTTGAGTACAATTTCATTAATAATATCACAGACAATACAAAACATTTCAAGGCTATTTGATAATATTGAGAACGTTATGTATGTCCTTAACATGTTGCACTTAACATGTTGCGACAACAGGCTTGAAGAAATATTCATTCCAGACTTTTCTTTCTATAAAAAGAATCAGTATTTGCTACTGTTGAAATCTAATTCAACTATTAGGACAGCTTAAATACTGAATTATCTTGTTTTTGTAATTAAATTTACATTGTATATTAATAATGTGTAAGTAGTCCTATACAAATCGCGCATCGCTAAAATATTTAAGTTTCAGATGTTGAAGCGAAGTGGCAGTTGCCGAAGGACGTGTGGAATTGTCGTATGCCTACAACGATCAACACTTCGGTTCAGCATCTCATCACGGCAAGTTGACTCTACTTTTCGATCACGACCTGCACGCAGAAACCAGCCCTAATTATAACATCATTGTCGAAAATAAATGTTTAATTATTTAATTGAATCTGTAGTCTTAAATCTTGTTGCACTCTATGCTTAATTGGGATACCTCGCACTTATTACAAGTTGCAAACACACTGTATAGCACCTGCTCTCCAAGGGACGCCACTGGCTTCAAATTAAACAGCTTCCGCAAAGCTGGCGCAGAAGTTATACACGTTCTTCTCCAGCATATACTCCAGCATCATATATGTAGGTCGAGCTCCAACAAGTAGAACAATCAATTGGTGGCTTCATTAACTTCTTATCTAGCATTAGGTAGCTTATGGACGGCGTACGAAGTTTTTTGACAAAAACTCTGGCAGCTAAAATGGCTTTTGAAAAGCTGCGTTAATAATGCCAATACACATATTGTCTGTATAGGCATCGGCGCTCGAAGTGTAACCAACTTCACGCTGTTGTAGCAATCAAACGGTCTGTTATGTTGTTTACAAGTCTACGGAAGCATATCGTTTTACGTCGCAGTTAAAAAAAGTTATCGAAGTGGAATTCAAACGCAACAGCATTCTTCTAGCATTTTAAGCCAATCATCAGAAATTTTCATTACAAAGTAGAATTGTGACTACACCATGTTTTTTTTAAAATGTTTTTTAGGTATCTAAGCGTGATAGGCAGATGTGCCACCAAATCGATATCTAGTGATATTTTCTAGAGAGGATTGACTTAAAATGGTAAAAATAAAACCATTCGAGAGAGTGTGAGATAGTCCGAATCATTGGGCTCCCGCAAGAGGATATGGATCAAAGATCTTGGGAACTAAGGCGGGAACATGATATTTTAGTTAGTCACCTCATTTGTATATGTTCCAATTGGCACATCTTCACTACAATTCTTTGGGACTACTTCCAACCTACAGGAAACCGCAATAAGTTTCTGGACTATCTTTTTTGGTGCCACTTTCTGGAGAGGATTAGTTTAAAATGGCATAAAAAACCTGAAGCTAGAGTTGGATATAGTCTCAATGATTAGGGTCCCGTAACAGAAGAAGTATTACTTAAAAAAATCTTGGGAATTGATGCGGGAAGATGGTAGTTTCGGAAGTCATCGGTTTTGGATTAATTTTAGTGCCAATTATTGGTGATTTCATTTCCGATTCCAAAAATTGACTTGATCATAATATTTTTCAGATGGACTCTATCTCCAAGATAGAGTCCATATATTTACTACAACTTGTAGGGTCTAAGGAAATACTACGTGAAACTGCAATCTTATGCTGAAAGAGTTGTGTTTTGATGTCATTTTCTATATAAAAATCTTAAGAAAATATCAGAAAGAAACGTTTAAATTTCTATTCCTGCGTTCAACACATTGCTTGCAGAGATAAAAGCCAACGAAGTATAAATATTTATTTCAAAACAAGTTCTTAAATAGATTTATTAAATATGAAGTACTCTCCTGTGAACACTACGTGTATGATATAATGTATCAGTTCAGATATAAGTTGCCACTCGATATTGTTATTCACGGCGTATCGGCAATACTTACATCATGCATATAATCAACTTGATACGTTGATACTTTTTGTGCTGCTAACACTAAATGCATGATATATTACTCATAAGCCGTGAATCACAGAGGCACTAGTAAGAAACCAATGATACTCAATCACTGATATTTTCCATATCGAGTAGCAACTGATATCAGCGGTTTTTCAGTCGCCGTGATTGAATCACAGATACTTACATATCGCTCAACTCTAGTGTGCAGCTAGAACAAGAATGCCTCGAATTTGTGCATCACTTGCGATTAATAAATATTTCGAAGTTTAACTACTTCGTTAATTTTTTCAAAGTAGTCATAACTTACTTACACATGTGCGTTCAGAGTCACAGTCTATTAGTATAAAATGTGTAGAATAGTATAAGATCAAACCATAGTTGCTTCAGTTTATAATACGAAGATGGTTTTACAGAGAACCATTGTAATAAATAATAATATTACTTGCGACAGTTTCACATAATCTAACAAAGTGTAAGCCGTTTAAGTCTAATCCAAATATCAAAATGTCATGTAACTCTAAGTTCAACTCCATGACCCTACATTAACCTTTTCTCGAATGCGTCGGAAAGCATTTAACGGTGTTGAAAATGCGGTTAATGTGTTTATATATGCAGCGGCTGTCTTCGCCGAAGCTTTATTTAAACACATGCATACATTCTCACACAGATATATTAACTTTAATCCATTTACATATACATGTAAAAAAGAAATACGTGTCAATGCCAAACACAATCCTTTGTCCACCTACACAGCTGATAAAAAAACGTGCAACAAATACAAAAAAGATACATCAAAATGTTGTAAAAAAGCGCAGAATTCAAATGAAAGGGCAAGAAACAAAATGTGACAAACGGGATATAAATAAAACAAGCGAATATAATTTCAATAGAACCGAAACTTTAATACTCTACACATGAATCGAAAAAGTTACGCCCAAGTCTCTAAAACTTGTAGTGATTATTTGAAGCGTTCAAAAACGTTAAATTTTACAAAATCTTCAAACGCATTTTATATTATTCTAAGAATTCTGACAATTCGAGGAATGCAGCGAATATAGCAGATCGATGGTCACAATTTTTAATCAAGGCTACGATGGTGCGATAGTTATGGAAGGTGAATTTCGAATAGCTCAAGCTTACTTTAAGGCAAAATGCACCTACGCTATGTCTTCATATTTTGTGACACACAATTTCAATTTGGTGGTGAGTGATGCATGCAAAGTGACCCCAATCACAAATTGCCAAGGCACCGTTGATAAACCAACAACCTTCGCAGTGAAAAAAAAGAACAACAACAACTGAAACAAACGTGTACAACAAGATGGGTGGAACAATAGGAGTCAACTGTAATCTATCTTCATCTAGAACCAGCAGTTATGGGCTTCTTGGAGATTATATGCAGCACTTTTACAGAACCGAAAACTACTAACGGTGCTTTTTAGTTCTTGACAGCAATATAAACATTGCAATTGCAGATATCACGCCACGTTATCCATTCAATTTATTTATTAAATCTATTATTAAGTATAACTAAGAATCTAGATTGAGTTGATATCATTGGCAAAGGTTGCAAAGTATCATTTTGCGATATATCTGTACATTCAAAACTGAGACAGACGGACATAACTATATCATTTTGTCTCATTGAGCTTATATTCAAACTATATATTCTTCCCATCCATTCCTTTAATGCGTTACAAACTCTGTCTTCAAATTATAATACTATCCACACTACATGTGAAGCGTATAAAAAGCTATCAAAAACGCTCTCGGCTGATTTTAATATAAAAATGTCGATAAATTCAACTCAAAGCTGATACATTCTCATCGACATTTGTAATTTGTATAAAAGCATTGGAATTTTATTACATATGTTATTGCTTTTATTTTTACTTTTTACTTTTTACTATTAGTTTTTTTTTTTTTGGTAATACATTAAAGTAATCGTAATATTATCACTCCCATAACATTTCGTATACGCAGTGTTGCTGTGCATGTTCATCAGTTCACTCATCTATTTAAACAGAGCGCTTTCATTTTGATTCAATTCGTCAAGTTTGGGGCTCATCAAAGTGCTTTAATGAATAATTTAATAGTGTCATAGTTACATACTTCGATTAACACAAATATACTCCTACAAATGAATAAATTGAAATTGGTTTTATTGTCCGGTTTGCGGTTGAAGTTGTCTGTTCAATTGTCTTATATATAGTTTCTGTTTGTGACGCAAGGTCAGTTTTCGGCATTTTGAGGACAATTCATTAATATTTTATTGAACATGTGAGTAAATGTCGTGCACTTATTTGAGAATGCTTAATTTTATGTATGGAAATAAGTTGTTTGAGTATGTTGAGACTAGTTATCAAACTTTAATGGCAGGCGATTCAACGCATTTGTGATCTAATATTTGAAAGGTTCGAGTATTAGTTCCAAGATAAATTTATAAATATTCATAGGCTTCGATGCGTATTTTAATTTAATTGAGCGCTTTAGCAATTATGTGGTCTAAATTGTTTGTATTAAGACGGTTCTGGTCAATGACCATTTAAAAATACACATTATTTATTTGACAGTAACACTTGGTGTGGCTCGACACACTTTGCAGGCAAAGAATTCAGACTTCTAGAATGCATATAGAGGATGAATCTAATTCATCTAATTCGCTCATCTGTCAAAGCAACATACAGGCCTAATGATTCCCCAACGACTCACTGACGTGTTGGGCATTGCTGCGTCTAAGAGCATTGAAGCCAACAAAATGACAATCAATAGTTGCCTGAATCTCTGCTCGGATGACGGTGCAGTGTCTGTACTTATCAACATGCCAGTTGGATGTATTGAATAGACCTGAAAATTTAGAAGAACATTTAGGAAAAACACCACCATGACGCTAATTCGCTCTTTATTGGAGAATGCTGTTTAGCCAAACCTAAATTTTAACTCAGGTGCAGAAATTGAGGATGGCATTGAGCAGATTATGCGAAGCATTCGTGAAGCTGCAAATCTCTAAGCTCCGATTGCGATCTTCACCTTTGCTCCATGGAGATAGTTGTCAAGGTGCGAGAAAAGACAATCTAGTGACTAGTTTGGCATGCTATCAGTAAACCGCTTGACACGACTGCCATAAATCAAGCGACGAAGGTGCTTACATCGAAGCAGATGGTAACTTTCTTGCTGAAGCAGAGCCTGGTAGTGCGGAGCATAGCCTCTGGAACGCTATGAGGTACCTCAAAGCGCTAACTAAAAGAAGGTCTCCCATGCAGAGCTCAAGTGGAATCTGTTGTAGTTCGAGTGAAGAAAAAGCTAAGGTATTCGCCAATCACCTGGAAATTACCTTCACAGCTTTTGACTTCTGCTCGCATGCGTATAATGAAGATAGCCTAGATTTCAATTATTGTGGCTCAGCCACTGCCCTGTTTAATGGAAGTGCGCCGCGATCATCATGATTGCCAAACCTGCTAAGCCTAAGCACAAGCCAGGCTATTATTTTCCGATTAGCTGGCTGACAATACTGTCCAGAAATATTCGCAGAAATATTTCTGAATGAAATACTGTCATTGCTGTACGAAGGTATAGACCATCAGTTCGGATTCTGATGACGCCACGGGACCCCAAAGCAATGCCATCGCGTTGCACAGCAGATTTTGAATATTCTAGAAAATCGTTAGTTTTGTTCGGCATTGTTTCTGGATGTTCGCCAAGCATTTGGCCGAGTGTGGCATCGTGGACTTTTGCAAAAGCACATATTTCTGCAGCCGGCACCATACTATTTGGTATTAAGGTTCTACCTTGACAAGAGGATTTTTTTTATGTCAGCTGCGAAGGTTAGGAATCTGACTTAAAATCCTTACGAGCTGGAGTTCCGCAGGGCAGCGTGTTAGGCCCTGTCTTATGCACACCTTTACTATTGACCTCCAGTTAGTAAGGTAATGAAAGCCTCGTTTGTCGACGACACTGTTATCTTGGCAATGGATGGCGATCCGGTTGCTACATCGAGACTTCTGCAGTACAAGCTTCACTCACTAGAAACTAACTAACTAACTAACTTTCCCAATGACACACACCAGCTGTCATCTAGTTTTTCTCAAACGCGATCCCATCCCCATGAGCACTATAGCCGTATGTCTTGGCCTAACACTAGACATACGGCTTACTTAGCAACCTTACATAAAGCTATAAAAGCAGTTGGATCTCAAACTCACTTACTTAAATTTGCAGCTGATTTTTAGGAACAAGACCCTGTTTAATAAGACCCTGTTTAATGGATTTTGTAAGACCCAAGTACAATAATTAAGCCAGTATGGAGATACGGTATACAGCACTGCGGTACGACTTCCAACTCTAATGTGAATATCATGAAAAGGTTTCAGTCAAAGCTATTGTTTAGATTCATTGGTGCGTTGCAGTTTTATAGAGTATCAAAATTGTCTGAAGAAGTTAACTGAAGAAGTTTTTCATACAAATGCATAAAAGTGAGCGGTATGCTTGCCTGTGGGCTAACTCAGAAAGTGGGCGGAACGTGCCTACTTGTATACTCCTTCAGCAAGAAAGTTACCATCTGCTTCGATGTAAGCACCTTCGTCGCTTGATTTATTGCAGTCGTGCCAAGCGGTTTACTGATAGCATGCCAAACTAGTCACTAGATTGTCTTTTCGAACCACTTCGAATTTGAACCTAATATTGCCTTTAATAAAGAAGTTTTTTATACAATACAAAAACACAAAAGTAGGGGTGGGTTTGTATGGGTTGGGCTTGCATGCCCCTTTGCTGGGCGTCGTTCCGGAGACTAAAAATTTTACGTACTATTGCATAATATTTTACAGAAAGCCTTTCATCCTATTAAGAAGAGAAATTCTCAAGGTTATGGGATAACTAAGCAAACTACGGAATAGGCTTGGTACATTTTATTAAATATTTAATTTTTGTTTTTAAAAAAGACCAGTAAAATTCAGTCCGATAGGCTTTCACATTTCCTGGAGTTGCTATTTAGCCTCCGAATAAATTGCACGAGCAGATGAACACAAATTTAGACCAACCGCACAGCAAATATCGGCATCAGATGACATAGTTGAAGTTGTTCTTCAAGCACTTTTAGATCAAAGAAACGAATAAGATAATATAATCTACTCTAATACCCTATTATAATATTGTTAGAAATTGGTATTTCCATGTTTTGGCCAAGATATCTATGTGTTTCGTCGAGATGATGAAGAAGATGAAGAGTGGAGTTTGGGGCGAGAGCTCCACAAAATTTTTAATTGCTCTTTAGATTGCGTATTTTTAAGCCTATATAAGTACTTCGAATTGATGTAATCCGATTCACAATACTATGTACTGTATGTATCACTAATGGTTGAGTTAATCGAGCGCAAACTAGGCACATTTTTGTATATTATTATGTTGAAGCGTTTGTTACTTCTTTTTCATAGCAGACCAAACAGAAAACTAAAACCAGCGAGTCGGTCACCAAAATAATATCGAGGCGTATACAAAGTAAAATTCATAATCATCTATCTCTTTCCTGCTCGCAGAGTCTTATCAACTTATAACTGGCTGCTCGTATGTCATTGTTTAATAGACTTTAATAGTGTGGGTGCGTTTGTATTTCATGTAAAGTCTATGTTGGTTTGATTCGCTATGTGAGTAACGATTGGTTAAGCCTTTTACGCCCAAAATACTCAATCGATTTTGATAAATTTGCAAATTAATGGCATTCAAATGACATATTTTTTGCCGAAATAGATTGTGAACTGTGAGCTTAGCATATATTATGTTTTACCAAATAGATCCCCAATTAGAAAATCGTGCAACGCAGTCTGGTAGTTCGTCAGCATGAAGTTTTCAAAGTGGTTTACCTATTCTTGCGATTTGTTATTAAACTTATATTATAGTAAATAAACAACTTCAAGTGATTTCTTTTGCTAGACAAGTATATATTTAAGAGAAACTTTTCCCTTAAGTATGGCTTCCAATTTAAATGTATTCAACTAACATTTTGTTATTGCCTATGCTAAACCAAAGTTTAACTGAGCAACAAATTTGTCTTAAACGACCAGTAGACGTGAATCAAAAGAAATGAATGAAAAGTGAGTCGTTGTAATGCAAATATTAACGAGGTATTGCATTTTGCGCTTAAAGTGATGTCGACTTTGTGAGTATTTTTTTGACGCTTCTGACAAGCTTATTGTCTAAGTAATTGTGGCTTTTCTTATATAGATAATATAGTAAATATTGAAAAATTATTAAAGTTTTGAAATAAATTTATATTTTAGTTATTATCATAGTCTATATTAAGAGTATTGTTAAAAAATTTCTGTTTTCGGATACAAGTTGTAGCGGAAATATTAAGAATTGTAGCTAATTTTTATTATAGATACATTTTGGAGCACCTATGTGTGCGAGTATAAGTATATTTATATTTGAATCATAGAAGATTTCTGTTTGTGTAACTTTTTATCAGATACAAAGCATTAGTGCACTTTTTTATATATTTCCTACTACTATTTATAAATTATTCTTAATAATTTCTCTTTTATATTTCAGCTTCCTATCGTGCTTAACTAAATCTATAAATTCTATGCATAAATTTAAAATCTGTGTGTAAATACATTATTTGTTACTAGCTCTGTGTGAAGTATATCTAATATAAAGTAAAGTATCTAGAATCTTAAAACATGTATTTGAAAAATATATCTTAAAACTAAAAAAGCGCACAAAAATTAATATTACAAAAGAAAGAAAGAAAGAAAGAAAAAATATATTTAAAATTTGTTATTCGCTGCTCTATGTGTAAATTTAATCGCTTTTTTTTATATGTGTCTGAATGTGTGTTTATATCAAAAATATAAAAAAATAAAATTGTGGTAAAGTAGAAAAATTCAAATAAAATTACATGAAATTAGCCTAAAGTGAAATGTCTGTGTAAAAGTTTTTGTTGTGCATTATTGTAAACCAATAATTACGCTAAAGTTCTACACAAAATCATGCAAAACGCCTAAAAGTACAACGTTTCATTCTACAGAGTGAAAAAAATATACAAAACTGCAAACGTCTAAATCGCAATGGAAATGAAAATTGAAAGCGCACATAAAGCCGGCGACAGCACAATTTATAAAACTAATGCTGACTTAATGTAAGTATTATTGATTTGTACTCATTGTACTTTAGTAGAAGTTCGATTATTTGTATTTAGTAACTATGTATATACATATGTCTATTCGTACAATATGCTTATCATTTGTAATATGACTGAAATATTTATTAATGAAATATTTTTCTATATACTTACTATAAGCAAAACGTTTGTTCCATTGAGTAGTTTGTTTAGGCGTATATATGAACTTAGGTGTAGTATTTCTTATAACGAAGTACAATATAAAAGATAGTTTTAGAAATAGAATTATCAAATAATGAGTAGCAATACTGAGTGTTTAAATATACATACTATTTATTGTACAAATTTTAAATGTATCTACAGTAAATCTTTCAAAATATACAAGTATTTCCAGCAAAAATTTTTAGACTTCATCATGTATTTTATGCAAATTTCACCTAAGACTAAGTTTATCATTAAATAAAATTCGAGTTACTTATTTAGTTTTAATTCTAAAAGTTTTGACAATGCTGTTTTTACAGATATTATTCCGATATGATTGAAATAATCACAGTTCTTTTATAGGTTATTGCCTACAGAAAAAATATATAACTTTTAGGCAAATTTTGCACAATGTAAACCACGGTGACGGTGCATTGTCGTACTAAAAAAATCCATGAATTGTCTGCCCACCAATACGGCCGTGTACGACGAATTGCTTAACGTAGACGCTTCAATAGGGCCAAGTAGTATTGACCGTTTGATCCTCTGGAACGAATTCATGGTGAACCACACCACGGCAATTGAAGAAAACGGTCAGCATCACCTTAATTTTCGAACGACTTTGACATGGTTTTTTCGGTTTCAGCTAATTTTTGGTGCGCCATTCGCTAGATTGTTGCGCAGTCTTGACGTCATATTCATAAACCCACGTCTCGCCACCAGTAATGATGCGTTTGATGAATGTAGAATCATCAGCTACGTTGACAAGCATCTCCTTTGCGACCTCTACTTGTCGTTGTTTTTGCAAAAAATTCCGGTCTTTTGGTACGAGTCTGGCAGGAATAGCGTTTCATATCCAAAACTACAATCAAAATGTGTTGAGTCGATCCATAAGAGATGTTTAGTGTCACTGCTATCTATCTAATGCCAACACGACGATTTTCGAGCATAATTTCCAACACTTTTTCGATGTTTTTGTTGTTAACAGAGGTGAATGAACGACTTGCATGAGGCAAGTTTTCTATGATTTCACGACCCTCACTGAATGCTTTATGCCATTCAAATACTTGCGTTCTCGACAGAGTAGAGTCTTCAAAACACATTTGTAACATTTTGAATGATTCCGTTGCCGTTATCCCATTGGAAACACAAAATTTCAAGCAATTTTTTTTCCATGTTAAAAAACGCCATCCAATCTTTTCGCGTCGTAAACAAGCAGCTGGCAAACATAGACTAATTATCGACAGTGACATACAACTTAGGAAGAAGAAAATTCAACGATTCCGTTTACCGGTTCGATTGAAATCCAACAGTCCGGGTGTATTTTGATGGTATAATATTCAACAAAATAAAATGGCGAATCGTTATAGCCATCTCTGTCTAACCGTCCGTATGAATCGTGACATTTGGGAGACTGTTAAAGATGATGGCACCTAACTTGTATATTTAGACTCTTCTAAGCTGAATTCAAATGGATCGTAAGAAATGTATGATTCTTATAGGAACCAACCCGAATTTTTAAAACTTTTCATATGAAAAACTATGGTTTGTTGTCATTCAAGCTACATGTGGATCTAAAAATAACTGAACTTTTTAGTTTTAAAATAAAACAAGCATGGTATTATGTTTCAAAGCTAATAACGGGTGTTTTTTTTTAGATGTGTGGTTTTCAAGAATAAATAAAACGCATATAATTTAAGGTTGTGGCCAAGAATTTAGCTTTATTATAAATAAATTCCAGCCGAGAGGCCCAAGTTTCGAAGACTTTTTTGCAGCAATTGGGGCCGTATGTCAGCAATAACGCGCCGAATATTCTCTTCCAAGGCGTCAATCGTCACGGGCTTATCTGCGTAGACAAGCGACTTCACATAACCCCACAAAAAATAGTCCAGCGGTGTTAAATCTTGGAGGCCACGCCACAGTCCCACGACGCGAGATAATGCGCTCACCAAAAGTTTCCTTCAATAAATTCTTCATCTTCTTCGGCTTCATTTTTGAAGAAATACGGACCAATGATTCCCTCTGCCCATAGAGCACACCAAACAGTGACTTTGGATGAGGATGTAACGACGTCTCAATAATGGCTTGTGGATTATCATTACTCCAAATGCGACAATTTTGTTTATTAACGTACCCATCCAACAAAAAGTGAGTTTCATCGCTGAACAAAATTTTCTTGTGAAAATCGAGATCGGTGGGCATCTCCTTTTGGGCACATTCACCAAACGTGCGACACGCTTGATGGTCGCACGGCTTCAATTCTTGCACGAGTTGGATTTTGTAAGACCGCAAACCAAGATCTTTCCGCAAAATCTTCCATAAAGTGGATGGGCACAGCTCCAATTGTTGCGCGCGATGGCGGATGGACTCATTCGGGTCTTCTTCGATACTCTGCTCCACAGCAGCAATAGAGTCTTCGGTGCGCACTGTACGGCGTCTCTGAGGATGCGCATTATCCACTAGAGTCACTTTGGTGCGAAACCGATCCATGGTTGCTCAAATTACCGATTCTGCTGGACGATTATGTCGACCGAGTCTATTCATTATGAAATGGCAAACCAAACTTAACATAAATCAAGTGACAGCTGCCAAAAAAACAGCTGCCGAAAACAGTGCTGCCAGATTGAAAACCACACGTCTCAAAAAAAAAACACCCATTATTTATTCAAAATACTATCCTTTTAACTCAGTACAACGTTTGGAACGCTCAACCAATTTATCCATAAACTTTATAAACTTGCTTTTTGGGATGTTCTTTACCAATTGTGTCACGGCTGCTTGTATGACTGTGAAGAGACAGAGAGAGAGAGAAAGAGACAGTTACCAACTGCAGAGAGACAGTTACCAACATAATAGCAAAGCGCATACATGTTCGTCTGTCTCCTATTTGAGCACGCTTTAATTCCTCAATCTTCGAAATATTGGTATGAAAAAGAGGACGTTTTTTAAAACCATAGGCAACGAACTTATCGAAATGACCACTATTTACGCACTAAAAGCTATAGCTTTTATATTATTAAATATTAAATGTGAAGAGTATATAAGCTTTGGTTCCACCGAAGATTTCACATCAAATTTTCTTTACACAAATTCTAAAAATTAACTAAGAGCCGATTAAAATTTAAATTTTAACTGAACATTTTGAGTCTGCTCCTAAAACTACTATGAAGCAGCTTAGATGTACACGGAATATTATTAGCTTAACCGCAAATATTAAGTATACGCATGAGTATATATTCGACTATTTGAATATCGACAACATTCATTATTGCACACATGTATATATATACATACAAAATATTATCCAACATAATCGTATTTCAAAGGCAAAATTAATTAAATTACGGTTTCTGAGCTTTATACTAGATACATTCGTGTATATGTATCTCATTTTGATACGTGTGAGTAATATTATTGCATTAGAGGCGCACGACTATTACTCACAGTTTTGGTCATGTTTAAAAATTAACTACAAATATTGATTTATATCGCTATAATTTACCACAAGCGAATTAATTAAAATAGTATATCGTATACAGATACTCGTATATTGACTGTCAAGGTGAAGTATATTTGTTATTGAAATTGATGAGGAAGTTTATATTATATACGAGTACTGTATGCATTTGAATGTTAACCAAATACGATAGTTATATCATAAAAGCTCTTTAATCAATAGATGTATTCAAATTGAAGAGCTGTGAAGTATATAGAACACATTAAAAATTTTATACAAACTTGTTTTTGGTCTACACACGTAGGCAAAAGTATTTTGAGAAAACTCTACGCAACGTTTAGCGTTGTATTTTCAAGAACTGTCACATATAACGGTTATTTTAACTGGCTTACCGTTAAGTCTATCAAATCAGTATACAGTACTTTTTGCTTATAACGAACCCGTTTAAAACGAACTTTCGCCTAAAACGAACCAATTTCTAAAGTACGCGCTTTATTTCTAATAAGCCATGCATTTTTTTTTCGCTTATTACGAACCCGTTTAAAGCGAACTTTCGTTTATAACGAACATTATTTGCATGAAAAACTTGTTTAGTTTTCGGTTAAAACGAACCAAAAAGTGGCGCTATGAACAAAAAATTCAATTTTTGCGCTGGCAACACTGTAACACGCATTGTTTTATTTTTTCAATGTTCTCGAATCCGGGAAATCCCCTAAGTTTAATGTTTGTTTGTGTGAAGATGATGTGCAGACTGCAGTTGAAAATTACAAAGTTAGAAGATGGACAGAATAGCAGTTGAAAAACGAAGAAAGTGTTTTTGTTAGAATGTCAAATGTTATACCCTGTCATAGACTGGAATATTACTCTAACTGTTAAGCATATAAACTCTGTAAGTGAATAAAATGTATTTTAGTTGCTCTCAAATCGGCACCGAGTTCAATTCATTCCACGCATAACGATCCGGCCTCCCAATAATTTTTCTTTAAAAGAGAAATACTATGAAATAATAAAGTGCTGACAACAAGGTGTAAAACAAATGCAAATATGCCAAGAAATGGGCCTCAGCAAGTCAACAATTGCTACAATTTGGAAAAATAAGAACTTGGTGCTAAATAATTTCGAGAAAAACTTCTCAAATGTAAAAAAGGTTAAAAACCTTTCTCTTCTGGAACTGGATAATTGCCTACTAAAATGGTTTACTTGGAAAAGAGCCAATAATGTGACTATAACCAATGCCGTTTTACAAGCGAAAGCACAAGAATTTGGAAAAAAAAAACCTTAACTACTGCGAATATAAGTGCAGCGAAAGTTGGATTTTTCGATTTAAAAGACGCCACAACATCACTAACGGAAAAATAGTTGGAGAGGCGGCTGAAGTCAATGTGGATGTGGTTAATGATTGGTTGCAAAATATGCGGCCAGATATACGAAAAAATTTTAGAGACGAGTACATGTTTAATATTTATGGCGATGAAACTTTTTTGTTTTATAAACTCACTCCTAATAATACACTGCGCTTCAAAGGTGAGACATGTACAGGGGGAAAACTATCAAAGGAACGACTAACAGTGCTCCTAGTAGCAAATTTAACGGGTACAGAGAAACGAAAACTTTCTGTAAGTTCGCTTTAAGCGAAAAGTATTGTATTTTAAAATATTTTTTTTAGTTACATTTTGCGTTTTCATAATATAAGCTTTATTCTCATTCGTCAGCTGAGTTTGACTGGACAAACGAATTTTGACATTACTTCTATTTTGTTCTTATTGATCGGCTGTTAATAGAAAAGCAAAACATTGCTGCGGCATAGTTTGGTTGATACATTGTTGTTGCTGATAAGCATTTTTTTGATGTGATAACGTCTATTAAATCGATGAACGCCGCCACATACGAAAAGTTGTCACGTACACCTCAGCAGTGCGTGCAAGCGAGAGCCCGGAACAAGCGATAGAGAGGCACGATCGTTAAAAGCGTTCGGCTTGTGAAGCATTGGCTTGTGAAAGCTATAGTTATGTGTGTGTTTGCGTATTAGTGTTAACTAGCGCGCGGTGGAGTGCGGCGCTGTGTATTTCAGTCTCGTTGTATATGCATAATATGCACATGGTAGAATACACGCGCATAGTAGAATATACACATACATATGTACATACATATATGAAAATAACAACAGCGTTGTCTTGATGTTGGCGCCTGTCAGTAAGTTTTAGTTAATTGTACCCTGCACGCTGTGCAACAAGCGTATAATAAGTTTTCTCGAATGTATGTAACAGACAGAATAAATATGTATGTATTACAATATATTACTATCACCGGTTATGATTTTTTGCTCATCACTAATTCGTATGTTCGTATGTAATGAAATCCATTGGACGAATAGTGTACTCCTTTTCGTAAAGGTCTAGATTATTTATATAAGTTCCCTTTTGCTGCATATGTAGTTGAATGTTAAGACCTGGTCAGATGGTGTTATATCTTTATATATAAAAATCTTCTGTACGTGTGTACGTGACTGAACTCCTCCTAAATGGCTGGACCAATATTGATGAAAATTTTTGTGTGTGTTCATTGGGATTCGATAATGGTTTAGATTCACAATTCGATCCACTGTGAATGCCCGCGAGTGTTCCTGACCCAAATAAAATTAATATAGACGAATGAAATGTTGTATATGGGATCGAAGAGGGAAGGGGAAGGGAAAGGGTAGTGTTGGGGAAGAGCCGGAAGAGAAAGAGGTGGAAGAGGGGCAGTGAAAGAGGGGCAGAGAAATAGGGGAAGAGGAAAGGGTGGTAAGGGATAGAGTGGAAGGGAAAGGGGGCAGGGTGAAGAAGGGTAGGGGAATGCTAGGTAGGGTAAGTGGACGTTGAAAAGGATGGGTAGAGGTAGTTGTGGCAGGGGGAAGGGCAGCAACGTGCAGGGTACCAGTTAGAGAGATAAAATATTATATACTACATGTTAATGCGATCGAAGGGGGCAGGGAGAAGTTGAAGATGGGTAGGGGAAGGAGTGGCAGAGGGAAGGAGGGGCAGGTGGAGAGGCAGAAACGCGCCGGGTACGCTAGTTTACGTATAAGATTGCTATCGCGCCACCTCGTGTGGCCATAAAAACTGTGAATTGATGCCAAAAGTCAGTGTTTTTAAATATGCAAAGTAAAAATCAACTGTTTCACTTTTTTCTCTGCACTTGTTGGTCGCAGAAACTATTTCCGACACCAAATGTTTTTCTGTTTATTTATTTTTGTAGCTGTCAAATTTCTAGCACACTCTTTCCACCACAAAGAATATTTTTATGTGATATTTTAAAAGTTGCACGACACACAAGTCAGATAATATGACACGTAAATATAAGACCGTCTGACCAGGCCATTAATAATTAAAACATCTTTTAAAATTCCCAGAAACTCGATTGGACCAACTTTCGTACATTTTATAAGTTTTTCTTAAATGATGCATACTTTTTCCATAAAAATTGTGTTACTAGTTTTGTATTCGATTGTAAATATTGCCTAACGCATTTTTTTCTTAGTTTGTCGAGCGAGAACTGTGGGATTTCTTCATCGATTAATATTTTAGAGAATTGTCTCCTTATATTCAATTGGGCGTTGCTAGACTTTCCCCAAAATTATTTGTTATACCTAATACGCATACATCCTGTTGCCTCAAAATTTTTTTGTATTTTATTTTCAAATTGTTTGCAACTAATTCCTTCAAACTTTTAACACACAGATTTAGCAAATATTTAACAAGTATAAATATTTAATACACTCGAAATTTTGTGAAAACGTTGACATAAATTCCGTTTACTTAGACAATATGACTGAGTTAGAGAGTCAGAAAGCCAACCAGCAGTCATTTGACTTTGTTTACCAAGTTGTCAGCTCACATTCAACGCACACGTAACGCACATGTGGACCGACGGACGGGACAGTTATTATATATACAATAAGGATATCTAACTGAAGTGTGCTATGAGTATTTGTTTGCGTGTGTGTGTGTGTGGCTGGCGTCTGTGTGCCACCACTAGTGTCAATAAAAGACAATTTTAAACAATATGTGTAATTGTTTTATTGCACACCGAAGACCAACTACGTTGAGAGCCAAATCATGCGCGTCGGAAAAATAATACACAAAAAAAAAAAAAAAAACTACGAGGAAAAACAGCAAAACAGGACGAATGTGTAACAAAAACAATAAAAACCACAAAAATAAAGCTAAAAACCAAATACTCCAAGGCTAAAACAAATATAAATACACAAAAATATAGTTTGTGGCTGTTAGATCTTTATATGAGGGCGGTTTAATAAATTGTTTCAAAAATATTATCGACTGTTCAATCTGTCTATTGAAATCGTTTTGTAACCAATCATATGCTCAGGAATTGCTTGCATCACTTTGTACTCCATTTTTCTGAAACAGATCCATTGGGTGTGGTTGTCTGTAGTTTCCCGTAGAAGAATGATTTTTCTTAGATAAGTTGAAAGAAACTCATAAATAAGTTGTAAATAACTACATAACTTTGGTTCTCAAATGGACTCCATACAGCATAATACCAATTGATGCTACCAAGTTCCATTTATGATAAGGATAGAGGATGTGCACATTTTAAACATGCTGATTGATAACAATGCCAAAAACAGATTCCAGTCTATACACTTAGCAATTTCATCAGTCAAGTCTTGTATTTATATAGTAAGCTAATACTACACTCCATTCAAAACAACCTTTGATGTTTGGGCCAAATAAATAAACTATTTTACTAACTTCCATATTAGTATAATGCAGTTCTTGTGGCAGAATTTTTTCCGACTTACGTGACACTTATTGTTATATTTTGGCCAGTTTATGTTATATCTTCATATATATATGAAGCCTATGTAATATTCTGATATATGATCCATATTATTGTAAAGTTTCATTAAAATCCATGCAGTAGTTTTTGCATGAAAAAGTAACAAACATCCACACATCCATACAAACTTTCGCGTTTATAATATTAGTAAGAAGAAGGTAGAGGCATATTTGCCAAATACAGGTTGAACAGGAGTGGAGAGAGAACTCCATACTGGGGTACAACCATCATTAGCTTTCAACACATCGACCTCTCCCCCCTTAAATCAACGTATGCCCTTTTGCCATTGAGATAGTTTAATAGCCAGCGTTTTGTGCAGGCAGTGAGTTCGAATCCAGGTCTGGAAACAATCTGGAATTAGTCCATCAGTGATTAAAGTTGTGATTTCGCTTACTGCTGAAGTCGTGCCACGAACTTTTTTGAAACCTCTGATCTGGTAAAAGGCATTGTTCTATCATCGATGGTAATAAAAATGATTCCAAAACTTTCAATATAGGTGCAAGAAGTAAAATGTGATTGTATCAGGTAAAATGTTGTTGTTTTTGTTGTTGTTTTCGTTATGCATTGAGGAAAATTTGTTCAATGTATTGACCTCAAGCCAGAAAAACTCATATATTTTGTGAGATAGGTATTTAACTGCCCTCGTATGAGTGTACTCGTACTGCATATGCAACTTGTACCACATTATCTACATATGTATGTATATAAGGTGCTTTGGTAGTTTCATGTATGAGCTATACAAAGCAGAACACTGTATAACATCACAAAGGAATTCGAAATTTGCCCGCGGCAATTAGTCAGCACAGTGCTGAAAATAACATTGATAAACGCGTCATAAAATACACTATTTATATACAATATACAATATCATATAAACAAGTATAAAAGTATTATGCGAGTATTTCTGATTTAGGTTAACATTTATAGGGTTTCGAATTAAGTTCAAGGTATTCGTATTCGTATTTGTATTTAATTTGGTTTGGTTTACAGTACCGAATGTCCAATTGGAATACAAGCACTTAAAGCATGTGTATACAATATATTAACTTAGTCAGGCACAGATATAATTCATTCGTTTTAAGCAAGTAGTTGCTGCAGATATAAACGAATGTATCTTTATTTGTTTATCAAAATGTTAATAAATAAAAAATTAAATAAAAAATTCTCGTACAATTTTACACAGATTTCTTGTACATGAAAAATAGATCAAGATTGTATGAAATGAAATGGAACGTTTTATATGTTTCTTGATGGCATGAGTTTGTATACTCATATTGAAAATGTATCTGTGTATTTGGTAATACGTTTTTTTATTTGTCTTTTGAGTATGTTAGCTAGCAAATGTGCCAGACATGTCAACGTTGAGATTTTTTATGGCATTTCCTTCTTTTTTTTTGTGAGTTCTTTTATTGAGTTAGATATATATATATATATATATATATATATATATATATATATATTTACTCTAATTGGCAGTCATATGCATATTTTATGTCTGCCATGCGATGTCTGTCTGCTCTTGACAGCTACTTAAAATGGATAGAATGTTGGCAATCGATAATTAGCTAAGCGTTAGCACATTATGTGACAGAATTTTTAAGCCTAAATAAGTTCAAAGGGCATATGTATTTAAGGTTGTACAGGGCATGAAAATTATAAATGAACAGAAAAGATATATCAAAATAGTAAGGGAATTAACGATTCATAAAAATGGAAAAGAAATTAAACAAAATAAAGATTTTGCTCTTCCCTCTTTTCCCTTTTCCCTTTTCCCTAACGAAGCACAGTCATTGTGAATTATTGACAACACTTCTATTTCAGCATTTCGGGTTTTATAGCAGTTATTTCGGCTCGTATATTAGCTTTGAGTTCGTCAATGGTCTTCGGTTTGCTGGCATATACTTTACTTTTTAAATAACCACGCAGAAAAAAGTCCCGTGGAGCTAAATCCGGAGACCTAGGAGGAAAGTCCAAACACTCATTTTTCGACACAAAGTGTTTTGGGAACTTGTCGGCAAGTACTGGCTACGAAGAGCGGCTGCAGTGTCGCATGGCGCGTCTTGTTGAAAATAGAAGCTTGTCAGACTATTGCCACGTATTTGACGTCGACGCACAAAGTGCAGCAACATCTAACGTTAGCGTGCACCGTCGACGGTCTCTCCAACTTTGAAGAAAAATAGTCCGACGATGGTTTTTGAGACCACTCCGGCCCAAGCAGTAAGATTCTTATCGTGCTGTGGTGTTTCGTGAAGGACGTGTGGATTCTCTGTTTCCCAAATTTGACAGTTTTGTTTATTGACTTCGCCAGAGAGTGTAAAAAGAGCTTTGCCAGTCATCAAAATTTTGTTCCAAAAATCAAGCTTGGCATAGTGAACGACTGTTTAGAATAGTGCACTTCTGTCGAAATCGGTTAAAATTTCGCAGAGTTATTCAACGATGACATACCGAAGTCCTAGAGGCCGCACCCTGCATATATAAAACATTAATTTCGATTTTCAGCTCGATAGCTCATTATCTGAGTGAACAACATTTTACCTAATTTATAAGGTCTCCAATGTACGAATATCTTTCGTTACGAAACAACCTTTCAGAAAAATTTACTGTGCCCAATCCATTTAATACAAAAGTTAATATCGAAAAACGAGAAATTATTTTATGTGATTTTTAAAGCCTTATAAAACAATCAAAGAGAATCTTTTTAAGTTCGCTTTCACAAATACTTTTCGTCTTTTTTTTTTTTTGTAAGTTTTTCTAGTGAAAACTTTTCGCTTGACTGATTTTCTCCATTATGCTTGACTTATTTCTCTGCACTATATTTCTTTTTTTCCATTTCCGTTTGAAACTTTCTTCAAACATATGCAAATGAAGAAAATGTAAATGAGCTTTAAAATATTTACATAAACAAATGGCAAACAAATAATTGGAAAAACATGTACTACAAAAAAATTCCACTAAAAGTAGTTACAACTTCGAAGTATTTTTGCAAGATGTGTGGAGAGGTTAAGAGGTCAATTGCGACAACGTAAAAAAAAAAAAAACTAAAAAAAAAACTGAAAAACAAGCACAAAAGTGTGACATTTTAAGTATTGCTTTGAGTAAACGCATCAAGGTCGAGGTCAACGCAGGATATAAGTCAACAAAAAAAAAAAAAAATTACAGAGTAGCAAAAAAAAAAAAAAAAATAAATAAATATATAAATCTCCAAGAACAAAAAGCAATGAGAATCCTACACGGCTGACATTCAATTTGTTAATAGCGGCTGAGTGTGCCACGGTTCTTCAAAGCGAAATTTACTACAAAGATTTTCCAAGAATGAAAAAAGTAATTCCAGCCAAAGGCAAAGCAGCGAGACACAATGTAAACTTAGACAGAAGCAAATGAAAATGAAAACTACGAAAGCGCTGCCAACTTGATGTCAGACGTGCTGCGTTAATTAAGTAATTTGGCCTACCGCCATCAACAAAAAGGACGACGCGCCAGCAGCCATGAATTGACTTTTCTTACCACGCAATGCCACGTCCCCTGCAGCGCACCGCATCAAGTTGAAATGCTCACACCTTACATCTCTACCTTATATCCTTTGAATGTCCTTGGCGTTCCACGCAATAGATGGCGCTGTGAGACGTTAAAACCGTGACCGAAAATCGATTTACGGCATTTTGTGTTTCAAAATATAGAAAGTAATAAAATACACAAATTACAGTGTGAAGTGTTAGGATAACCAGTCGGTGTGACGGCGAGGTTGTCCTGTTTGCTGTACGATACAGAATGCTGAGCGCGCCGAAATCGATTGCATGCGATGCAAAAATTAATTTACTAAATTGAATATGAATGAGATTATTAAAAAGAAAAACAGCAGAGCAAACTAATACGAATAGTATACTAGAATATATTAGGGGTTTCTGGGAGTAGCCAAGAGTGTAAACGTGTTGCATGCATTGTGTTCATGCAGATAATGGATTGAAAGTAATAGACCGTATAGAATACAAAGCAGACCAAACCACTGGGATCTTAAAGATTGTAAGCAATTTTAAAAGTATAAATTTGAAAACTGAAATTTATACATTTTTATAGGCTTTACAAAAAATATTATTTATAGGGTATATTGGGTCGAAACATATGTAACATAGTGAAGGAAACTTCGGAGATCCCATAAAGTATATATATTAGAGCCCTGCATGAATGCGGTAAATGATACGTTTACATTAAAATTATATTCAATTAAAGTGCACATTCTTCTAATGAATGTGAATTGAATGAATAGTTTTCAGAAATTCACATTCATTATAATTCATTCATTTGAGACATATACATTCATTCGCATTCATTCGAAGCCAGTGAATGTTGGATGTTCGAATGCTTCTGAAGTTGAATGAATGAATCAATGCTATGAATGCATTCGACGCTATCTCATACACATTCGAATAGCATTGGAAGCTATCTCATACACTTCATGTTAGGGTGTATATTTCTCTCTGCTTACTTCAAGAGTTTTTAAAAAAACTGGCACACGAGCTGCTCATTACAGCTCATTTCAGCTCTTGCTCGTGAGCATAGTCTCACATGTTTGTGAGCAGCTCGTGAGCAATGCATCGTGAGCTATGAGCATACTGTTAGCTCATGAGCTGTGAGCTCTCTGTTTATAGGTCACAAAATGTAGCTCATGAGCTCATAAGCATATCCTCGATTGAAATATTACAAGTATACTCATAGTTAAATAAGTACCAGTTTGTGAATGAGTTTTATTATTTAAGTGTCTACTTTGAATTCAATATTCATGCTATGCCCTTTTCTTCTATAGATTCTGGCGTCATGTACGGATGTAGGGAAAATAAAGTTTTATTCTAATATTTGCTTGGTTCTTTTATAACCAATGTTTTCTAGAAAAATACATCACAGTACAATTTTTTCTTGTATCAGTTCTAGCCAATCCTCTCCATAAATTGCCAGAAATAAAAGAGAATATTCCACTAACTGCTTATACTGTCCTGTAGTATGATCTTAGTCCCAAAGAATTGTTGTTAACATATGATCAATCCTGGAAAGAATAATGTGAGATATATATGTTCCAACGAATTTTTGGAATCTTCGCTGCAATCTGCAATAGTTGCCACTATAATATATGTATATGTACTGTTGAAATACGATCTTACCGGCTCAATTTCTAAGATTTTCGATGAATTCTCTAACTTTTACTTATATTTTCCACTCAGACTGTCGCTAGCTAGCATCTGAACATCAGTTCGAATGCAGAAAGCCTACGACTGCATAAAGCCTGATATCACAAGCGACCGAATTAATTCGAAACTTCAAGATATTCAAATAAATGTTTCGATTATATGTGCATTCATATTGAAATAAATTAACATTTCATTCATTCAGTCAAAGTGAATGCTAAAGACGTGGAATAAATGAAATTAATGTTTTAATTTTAGAATGTGTTGCATTCATGAATTGAATATGAATCAATGCATATTCATAAAGCAAGTTGAATGAATTAAGTCTTGCAGCACTGTAATATAGATTTGTGATCTGCACGATGAGTTGATCTAGTCATGCACATACGTCCGTATGTCCATATGTCTGTCGACGAGAAAAGTTCTCTGTCTAGAGTAGACTTAGATAAACTAAACGCAAGGTAAAGACCGCACTGCTACAAGAATAACTTTAAATTGCATAATTTACAAATGTTTTACCGCAATGGTTAGAAAACCAAATCAATTTTTTCAAAATATTTGTTAGAATTTTATAGTATTATTTAATTTGCCTTAAAAATTGCTTAGCCTGATTTGTAATATAGTTTGTAGAATGCAAAATCTGGAGGCATATCATGAAGAAAAATTTATCGTCTACAGGGTATAATATAGTCGAGTACGTCGATTATAGCATTTGTGATTTATTTATTCGTAAACAGTTTAAGTGCAATGTAACTAAATTATAACTAAACTGAGAGTATATTAAAGCTATAGCTACATTGCCTTAAGCTTAATGACTGTGTGTATAGTTAAATTGAAGATATGATTGTGGTATGAGGGAATAGTTGGTGAAACGTATTTTAGTATGTGCGAATGGAACTGTAGTCGAATATATCCGTATGTGTTGAAGTAGTACATAACTTTACTTAGATTATCAATTGTTAGATTATAGACAGCATTAAGTGAATCGAATGAAGGAAAATGTTTAATTTTACCACTATTGGCAGTCAGTAATGATATTTAATGTATTGCACTGAAATTGAAGTAATTGAAATTGATTAGTAGGGTACAAGGGTACAAGATAAGTTATTAGAGATTTTAGAAAAAGAGGTAGCGCTGCCAATTTTTGTACAGCCAGCGTATGTAATAGTATGTGCAGAGCATATAATAAGTACAGATAACAGGCAGTATATGTACAAGCTTCAATTCCAAGTACTAGGGCGATCAACCATTGGAATTTGAGAAATCCTGAAACTTATTTTTTATTTATTTTTGATGCCGAGGCATGTTTATTGTTCTCTCTCTCTCTCTCTCTCTCTCTCTCTCGAATACAAATTGTTTATCAAGTACAAGGAAAGGAGGCGCGAAATGCAGAAATTAAATTCTTCTCTCTCTTTCTCTCTCTCTTTCTCTCGCAACGTAAGGATTCACAGAACGAACCGCGATAGAGGAACGGAGCAAATACCTATATTTGCATATGCACATTGCGTATTTAGCTACTATTTGCTTTAGTATTGTTTTTATGATTAAAAAAAAGAAATGTGTCATGTAAAACTATTTTGTTGGTATCAATTACAATAATTCTTAAGTTGATCTAAAAATAATTGGCAGATGCACCTCATCTGTGATTTACATAGAAAAACCCACCTCGCTTTTTTATGCTAACATGCCCTTTTTCTTTTGACGTGATAACGTCTATTGCATCGGTTGGTTTAGCGCAGAAACATGACTCATTTCTGACGTTCCGTTTACCGTTACGACACGACACTAAACGAACGAAAAGCAAAAGGCGGAACATGTAATCGTACACATATGAATACATGTGACGATTGTGTCGTTTCGCCTGAACAAGCAAGCGATAGACAGACCAGCGTGCATTGGCTTGTTGAAAGCTATAGTTATGTGTGTGTGTGCGTTTGCGAATTTGTGTTATCTAGCGCGCGGTGGGGTGCGGTATGTACATGGTAGAATGTATGAATAATAACATTATAAGTGTATAATAAAGTTTGTTTCAAATAAAAGTAAACAAAGCACGCCCACCGTAGATCAAGGAAGACGACAATAACAGTTACTTTTGCATTTGAGTACCAAAAACAACAACAAAAGGCTTTTAAAGTTGCTGGTGGTCAGTCGAAGTAACGAAACTTTATATGACAAGTTGTTTGTGTACTGATTGAATTATTGGAATTACATTAGAATTCAATTCACAAAAGTATGCAATTTTTACGTAAACTTTATCACGTAAAATTATCGTCCGTAAACCGAAACCGAAACAACCATTTTTTCCAATAAATCCTACTACATTTATTACATAACTAAACAGAAAAGATTAATGCATGTCAATTTGCGGTATTATTTAGACCGCCAACCCGAAAACTGAGAATGCAATACATGGACTTGTTTTCCCAGCGAACGGTGCAGCTGCCGTCGGTCGTCTTGTTCCAGTAGCATGAGGTAGCCGTGTGGATTCCGGCGCCGTTCTTCTGCATAATCATGCAAGTGCAGACGTATTTATATGGCTTCTGCTCCTTGGTCAGGGCATTAAGACACGTCTCCACCACCTGACTAGCCCTCTTCTTAACCATGTCATGATTGTAACTCAGCTGACCGAGCGTCGATTCGATAGATTCTTTAATAATGCGAGTCACATCATCTACAAAGAACTCGCACTCCTCGCGAGCATCAGTATCAGGTTTTTCCATATGCTCGAGTTTTTCAAGATTTGTATACGAGTGAAAACAATTATATTTTGAGGGAAAATGTCAAATTTATATTATTAATTTAAAATGAAAAGCAAAGGGAACTTAATGTCTTTACAAGCTCTTATTTAACTGACCCTAGGTGTCCTCGAACTTCACATACATACAACGAAGACGTCTACAATCGCTCAAACCTAACTCATTAGTTTGCAATTTTTTATAAATATCTACAACGACGATAAGTGTCAAACATTTTAACAAATGCAAATTGCTATAGATAATCCGCTCGAATCGATAAAAAATAACATAAAATCAAGAAAAAAAATACCAAAAAAAAATTGTTTAAATAAAAATGCCAAAAGTGAAGCGCACAATCAAAAGGCATTGAAGAAATGTCCTGTATGTCCTGTAGCGTATATAAAAAGTAAGTCATTAATTTGTCTGTCTGTCTCGGTTGCCGCTCTTTGATTGTCGTCGTACACTTTGACCCACTCTGATGAGTGCGAAGGTCACTTGCACTTCATTAGAGCGAGAATGCCGTGCAAAAAACTTAGTTTGCCGCGTTGTTGAACAAATGACAATTGTAGCTACTCACATTCACAGCATGAACATTTTGGCTAGTTCATTCGGTCTTTGCCCGCGACAAGAAAATCCTTTAAGAGTTACACTAAATGTCATTTATTATGCTTAGCGTTTTCTTTGTTGTTGATTTGTATGAATTTTGCTATTTTATCGAATTGTTTATACCCTTTTGGAAAGAGTTTGTCAGTATCTAAAATAGACGAAATCGGAGACGCTATAAAATAATTCATGTCAAATATTTAAATACGATTCATGTCAAATATTTATATACGAAGTGAATGATCATTTCTATCCATTATACTCAACTGCACACACACTCTCACACAAGAACACAAAAACATATACACACATTTATCAATAGACTTTATAGTTCAGTCGGTGGCTCGAGGTACCAATGCACTAGAGATACTTATCGTTAGTCTTAACAATAAAGCAAAAACTAGTTCTTAGCTGGATAAAATGTTTACAGTACCGCACCGCGTATAACAATAATAACAAACAACAAAGCCTAACGATTTACTTAACTACTGTTCGTTAGTTCTTAGTTAGCAGAATGGTTTGGAGTACAACACCCCAAAAATAAACTCTTATCAGCATAATTCGTTCGTTAAACTTTGTGAGTTGTCGTGACGCGCATTGCTAAAGCGAAAAGTACCCACCAGTGTTTTGTATCAAGTTTCAAGTTAATCATGTTAATCTTGTGCTTTACCTGGAAATCCTATACCTGAAAACAATATACCGTAGACGGAGAACTTTTTCTCAGAAAGGAATGCAGATGTACAGACGGACGGATGGACAGACGGACGGATGGACAGACGGACGGATGGACATCGCTATATTGACTTGTCACGAATATATATATATATATATATATATATATATATTATATATATATATATATATATATATATATATATATATATATATATATATATATATATATATATATATATATATATATATATATATATATATATATATATATATATATATATATATATATATATATATATATATATATATATATATATACTTTGGGCTCTTCGATGCTTATTTTATTATGTTACATACATTTTGACAATTCAACAAACCCAATATATAAATATACAATATTATAAATATTTTTTTTATAGGGTATAATAAAGAAAAAGAAAGGCAAATAAATTTAAACCATAAAAATAACACAAAACAAATTGACCAAATTTCGCCCTAACGAAGAGGTAACTCCTTGGAACAAACGAATGGCTAAGCCCTTCCCCTAGCGAATAGCTAGCGAAACTTAATGCAACGTCTTACCGTCTGGTCCCTGTCAATGACATGTTCATGTTAAATTCGCTGGGCAATTACATGGACGGTGGTTAGGCTGAGAATTAGTACTCACTACCGGTGTTAGGGGAATTCGCTAGTGCAGCACCAGTGCAGCCGATCTACTTGGCATATACGAGGGGTACTATTTATATTTCGGGAACAGCAAATAATAATAAACATTTCAAAATGGCTTTATTGTTTTTCAAAATATTCCCCTTGATGATCAATACACTTTTGCATTCGTTCAAACCATTTGTCATAGCATGGTTTTTGAACGCTTCAACTTCTTCTTCGGCGCTCGTAAATCGTTGACCACGCAGTTTACCTTTGATACTCGGGAACAAGAAGAAGTCATTGGGTGCCAAATCAGGACTGTACGGAGGATGAGTCATTAATTCGATGTTTTGACTGCTCAAAAATGCACTTGTTTGACGAGATGTGTGAGAGCTTGCATTGTCATGATGGAGAATGATTCGTCTTTGGCGGTTGGTTTTACGAATTTCTCCGAAGACTTCCCGCAAACAAATGGTCGTGTACCACTCAAATGGGCCACATGACCCATTTGGCCGAAGAAACAGGCGACCATTTGCTTCGCTGTCCTTCTTCCACGAAAAACTTTTGTTGGATTTGGCTCGTCTTGGAATACCCACACGGTCGACTGCTGTTTTGTTTCCGGCTCATACGCATATATCCATTGGCCAAATTGCTTTTCTTAACTCACTGTAAACAAAACAAATAGCAATTGTACATCAAAACTTTATGAGTACGTTTATGCCAAAAAATGTCAAACTTTATTATAGCGTTGCCAGATTTTAGCTTTTGACATTAGTGTTGCCATTTCCCGAAATAAATATAGCAGCCCTCGTATCCATCTATTTTTCACACATGCACCAAGCACAGTTACTTTACTTTAAGCTCTATAATTTTATTTCTTTATACAAGTCTTGGACGAACAAAATTGTAAATTATTCATAAAACAGTATATTTAAGACTGGGTGTGGAAAGGCATCATCTTTTAAGACTGACTATCAATCATAATCGCTGGCACCATGAGATTAGGATATAATCTGAAGTTTCTGAAATAACTCCAGCTATTTCAGTGAAAAACTATTCATACTGCCAATTTAGGTTCATGTGTATTAATTCGTTTTTGGTGTCATAGAATTGATTTTTTTGTTGTTATACTTGAATATGTATATTTTATTTTGACTTTGTCACTAAATAATGTTTTAGGTACTCACTCACATCAAAAAACATTCGTTTTATTTTGAATTCGCTTTGTGTTTCATTTTTTTTCTGCAAGAAAACGCCTTGTCATTTCAGATATATTTCAGTCGCTTAGGTCGTTTGTAGGCGTGTATATGTTTTATAGCTTGTTCCTTGTGTCCTCGTTGTCGTTTTTCTTTTCTAAATGCCTTGGACACATGCCGTAGTGTCATCTATCAAATTGTGGAGTGTTGGAGTTGATTTGGCCGCAAGTTTTACGCCCCTTAAATGGGTGTAAATGAATTTTGTTCAAATTGGCGTCTTTTGGTATTTTTTTTGTTGGTTTGATTTAAGGGATTTGTTACACAATGATGTTAAGTAGAAATTTTTTTTGCGTGAAGTTTCGAAGCTTAAGCTGATTTGTATGATAAATATGTTTAACCGTTGCGTTGAAAACTTTAAATCAATTGATTGGTAGGACTGTTCTAAATGTAGCAAGTTTAGTAATGAAAATGCAAACACTTTCGATGTCTAGTTTTTTCTTATTATAGTTTTTTTTAGCTCACAATTTGATTGCGATAGGCCGATGCTGGCCAAAGTGACAACGTGGGGTTCACTCGTGCCGGCCATCGTAGCTTATGCATTTATTCCAGCGTAATTAAATATTTCAATTAACCGCAGAAGTAAACTCTTTCCTATTTCGAGTTAGCTAAATTGAATAAGATGGGCAGAATTAATGCAATAAATACAAATACATTTTATTATATCATTTATAAATTAACTTATTTAGTGTAGATGGCTTCAAACTATTACTAAATAGTCTAACATCCTCAAACTGTAACATGTTCTATAGTTGTCACGTTCTACCATTAATAATCACAGTGCACGAATTTTATAGTTCGTTTTTTTAACTTGAACTACGTTGGGAATTTGGATCGAAACATTATTCGACAAAGTTGGCCTAGAGTTTCGAGATATTTATATTTAAATATTTTAGGCTAAAATATATATTAATATCATATCAATAACATATTAAAAGATACACCCTTGCATTGAAAACTGTTAATAAGATTATATTTAGTCAAATGGTTTGAGGAATTTTTGGTCTCCACAGTTCAAATGTTTGTATAGGGCCTACCTGAGAAAAAAGCTGATATTGACCTAGTTAGAAGATATTGACCTAGTTAGAAGAAGAAAGAAGTTTTTCATACAAAAGCAGAAAAATGGCCGATAGGTTTGTATGGGGGCTATTTGAGCTTATGTCAAAATCCAAATGTGATGGGGTTAAATAGATATCCGATTAGGCTACAGTGACCTCAAAAACATAATGTAAACATAGTCGGAATCTTCACATATACATCAAAGGGTGTGATCTCTTTGATTTTTGGGGTAAAACCCACCAATTTTTGTATGGAAAACCTTTAGGTTGCAATCAATATCGACATGAGTGTTACTTCACAAAATTTCAAGGGGTCTCGCCCATTTTTAGGGTTTGGTATGAAAAACTTTCTTATTACAGTAAAGTTTTAGAAGTTTGTCATACAAAAACACAAAAGTGGGCGGAGAGTTTGTATATGAGCTACCCTAAAAACTGGGGGACAACACCCATTGATGCATATGTGAAGCATCCCTCCATTACAAGCTACCATATCAATTACTAAGTTGATATTTACTACAATAAAAAAGTTGTTCGTACAAAAAGTCAATAGTGGGCGGCGGAGTGTATGGGGGCTACTTCAAAAGTAAGCAAGGTGAGTCAATATGGATACTTTATTTGACTGCAATAAAAAAAAGACTAGGTGACAATTTATAACTGCATACAATATAAATTGGTACACAGAAAATGCGCAACAACATCTAAGCGAACAGATGAACAGCGAACAGATGGGCACAGCTAGATAAACTCCTTGAGTTGATCAAGAATATAAACACTTCATGGGGCCAACGATGTCTCCATAAGTACGTTAAAAACTTCCAGACAAACTGATAATACGAAAAACCATTTGAAAAAAAGAAAGAATGTAGCAGTCTTGCATTCACGACTACAAAAAAGCCTTCATCCATGTTAATGTAGGACTATGCACTCTTTAATATTTACAAAAATAAATTTATAAAAGAAGGATGAAAAAACTGTAGTCGAGCTGCTTGATTATATTATACTCTGCACACACCATATTTTTTGTTTGTAGTACATCTTGATTTTTCTCAAAATTTTTTTTTATCTACAAACTATATTGCAAAGTAGACTAGTACATTTCTAAAGCAAGTCAATGCATACTATAAAATTACAACAAATATTACGAAACATTTGAAACTGAATATGTTTTTTTTTTAACTAAAACCGTTGTGAAAAATGAAACTTGAAGTTACTCTGGTAGCAGTGCGTTACTTCGAGAGTCTATACTATCATTTTAGTTTGTCTATGGCTTTTGTACACAGAGATCTTTTCTCTTCTCAGATAGATATATGGACGGACATGGGTAGATCGTCTCGTCTTGTTATGCTGATAATAAATATGAGGGCTGCTATTTATATTTCTGGAACTGGCAACACTAATGTCAAAAGCTAAAATCTGGCAACACCATAATAAAGTTTTTTAAACATTTTTTGGCATAAACGTACTCACAAAGTTTTGATGTACAATTACTATTTGTTTTGTTTACAGTGAGTTAAGAAAAGCAATTTGGCCAAACAATGAAAATTTCAAGAGAAGGTTTTCGTTGGATTTTTTTTCACAGCTTTCGACGTGGATTATCTCAACAAGAATGTGTCACTGAACTCAGTTCTTTGTATGGCGATAAAGCACCATCAAAAACCACAGTATATCGCTGGTTTAGTGAATTCAATCGTGGTCGTAGTTCGGTGGCGGACGAATTCCGTGAAGGTCGTCCAAAATCGGTTGTTGTGACCAAAAACATCGATGCATCGATGCGTGAACTGATAATGCAAGATCGTTTTGTGACATATCGTGAGATAGAGGCATCCTGGCACATTAGTTTCACTTCAAAACATTCGATTTTACAGTCAAAAAAAATTTGCTCTCGTTGGATACCCCATAATTTATCAATCGCTCAAAAAAAGGCTCGCGTTGATTGGTATAACGAAATGATTAAAAGGTGCTTCAAAAGACGTGTACAAAATCTTGACAGATGACGAATCATGGATGTATGCGTATGAGCCGGAAACAAAACAGCGATCTACCGTTTGGGTATTCCAAGACGAGCCAAATCCAACAAAAGTTGTTCGGGTGCAAACCACTTCGAGGCAAATGATTGCATGTTTCTTCGGCCGAGTGGTTCATGTGGCCACTGTTCCGCTTGAGCAACATAGGACGGTCAATTCTGAGTGGTACACGACCATTTGTTTGCCGGAAATCTTCGGAGAAATTCGTAAAACCAACCGCCAAAAACGAATCATTCTCCATCATGACAATGCGAGCTCTCACACATCTCGTCCAACAAGTGCATTTTTGAGCAGTCAAAACATCGAATTAATGACTCATCCTCCGTACAGTCCTGATTTGGCACCCAATGACTTCTTCTTTTTCCCGAGTATCAAAGCGAAACTGCGTGGTCAACGATTTACGAGCGCCGAGGAAGCAGTTGAAGCATTCAAAAACCATGTTTTGGAGGTGTCTCAAGAGGAATGGAAAAACTGCTATGACAAATGGTTTGAAAGTGTATTGATCATCAAGGGGAATATTTTGAAAAACAATAAAGCCATTTTCATTTAAAAATTTTTGTTATTATTTGCTATTCCCGAAATATAAATAGTACCCCTCGTATATATACACTCTGGGGTCTCCGATGTATCCTTCGATATATAACATACATTTAGATAGTTAAACACAAACCCAATATACATTGTTATGAATATTTTTTGTACATATATGAATACAATCAGATTTTTGGATTTTACTATCAATTACCAATATGGCTGCCTTTAGCGCAAACTATGGGCGCAAGAGGTCGGTCAATGAGGCGATTTTTTATTTAGTGTTGTAGTTACCTGCAAAATGGCCCATATGGAGTGAATTGGATTAAACAGTGGAGCATTATGGTAACATTTAATTAAGTATCAGTATTGACTCGCCACACCCACTTTAAAAAATCTTCGAATTAGAGCCATTTTTAAATGCAAGTTTTCGTTAAATGAGTGATTGAAGTGAGTAGATTTGAGATACTTTTGAATCTATTCATCAGATCTTATTGAAATTTTAATATTATTTTTTTTAGTGAATGATAGGCTCAGACGTTACAAAAGTGGAAGCAATTTAATGAATAATGTGTTGAAAGGTTCAGAAACTATACATCAAATAAAAGCTTGTTACTAATGTGCACATATGTTGCCATATATCCTATATTATCTATATCATCGATCTATCTATATCATCGATCTACCTACTACTAGACGCAGCTCTTTATAAATGTTATCCTTATTTAAAGAAAAAGCTACAATACAATCGTTTTATATACATTTCCTCCTAAAATTACCGAAATGAAACAGTGTAAAAAAATGTATCATCCTTATGCAGTGTAAACTTAAAGTGACATCAGCAAATATCATAAAAGTCACCAGCTACCGCCGAACCAATTGCATTCTGGGCTGGAATGGCTGAAATGAGATTTATTTGTGTTTTCACTCAGCAACAGCAGCAGCAAAAAAATAATGAAAAATTGTTGATGAATGCAATTCATTTTTTTGTGTATTCTTCTGTTGACATTTTGCAGGATTCTAGCCACTTGTTATATCCGTTTTCATTCCATCGAAGCTTCACTTCGCCAGCAGTAAACAATTTGCATAGAAATTTGTCAATTTGAATTTTAAATACTTACAACTACGCTACGATGATGATTATGATGATAATGACGATGATGACGATGACGATGGTTTTGATGATGAAGTAAACGTTTCTGCAACGTTTATTCAACTAATTGAAGTTGCCAACAGTTGCTGAAATATTTTAATACATGGCGTATGAGTAATGTGGGCGTATTGAGTGAAAATTTCCGCACTAAAACTTTCATTTTAACACCAAATTACGAAATATATCGAAAAAATGGCCTTGAGCTGTAGCATATTTATGAGGATTAATTAAAAACCATTTATTCTTTTTCCTTGTACTATGAAATGCTGGTAAAATAACTTTTCTCAATTGCGGACTGACAGACAAACAGACTGACAGACAGACAAACAGACTGACAGACAGACAGACATACAGACTGACAGACAGACAATTGAAGAGTATCTGAAAATGTATTGTAAATTTCAAAAGCTGTAACATTTTTATGCACTTTTAATTAAAAGACAACATTTCATGTTTGTGCAGTAGAAATTGCAATGAAGTTTTCGAAACGAGTAGAATATTTTCTACGAAATGCGTGAGGAAGAACTCTTTGCTTCACTCAATACGTGTCATTCAATTTTACTAAGAAATACATGTGGTACTTTTGTTGCGTTTTGCAGTTTTGCTATAAAAATAAATACAAATGCATAGAAATTCTATGTCAATATATCAATATTTCAGTAAGAAACTTGACAGCTAAGTCAGCAATAGCGAAAGCGAAAATAGCACAGAAATATGCGAAGTAAGAAGAACAACTTAATTCTCTATTGAAAAGATAATCGTCTTGTTTAAGAAGCGGATATAGTTTACAAAAATAGAGTTAACAGTTTATATAAAGTGTTATACTGCTATTTAAATTATGATTTACTGTCACACATGTTCTCATTCTCAACCTTTTTTTTTGTCGTTTTGTAACGGTTCTCGACAGAATTGGAATAAAATGGCAAAAAATGTAAAAGGAAACTAAACAGCTGTATTTGGTAAATAATGAAAGCAGAGTTGCCTTCTGGAATGTCTCATTATTATATTTAATATAAATATTTGTGTACATCGAATGTATATTTTTTTGGTAAAAGAAAAATGTGTGAACATTATTTAATACATAGAACACAAAACACAGATAATATAAAGTGTTTTAAAATATTTACGAGTTCTGTTTTATATACAAGTTAACATAAAGTCAACGTGATCATCAACCGGTCCCGCCAATTCCGCCCCAATATTGCCCCACGTTGGGCGCCATTTTATCGATTTCTGGCTTTGCAGTTTTGCAGAAATAAAATAAATACTTTTCAGTTTGACTAACAAATTAAATGAAACTTTACTTAAAGCTAAGTTACGACTTCGCTGCTGATGGTGCGCTGCAGTCCTCATGTGTGCAGTGCATCAGTAGAGAGCTTGGCACCTACCAAGCCTCGAGATTGTAGGTTGCCGTTATACCTTGTTCAACGGACTTGGCGGGACCGGTTGACGATCAAGTTGACTTTAAACACAGAAGTGCAAATCAGTAAAGCTCTACCAAAAAATTCGATTTGGTAGTTTTTTATATTGTAAAGAAATTGATTTATTACTTTAAAAACACTATTTATGAATTATATGTACAATGTTTAATGTAACTGAGTTAACAATAGAACTCTAAACACATAAGAAAAAAAAGTGATTTATTTTTTAAATGCCGGAAATGCTAGTCAAATCGAATTTAAAAAAATTTTATGCAAGTTAGGACGCGAACATTGGCTCTAGAGATCGAACTACATCATTACTTTTTTGAGTTCTCAGCATGATTTCATACAAATTTTTATACTCTTCATACAGAGTGTGAATTGTCAAAAAATTTAGTTACCATGCCTTAAAGGAAGTATCGAAGATCCCATAAAGTATATATGTACAAATGCACCACTTGAACCGCTCCAAACCGTGGTGCGATGGTGTTTAAAAACCGTAACAAGTGCTTCGAAAGTAGCGTGAACTGCGTAACTGAACCACTACAAATATGGTATATGATATCGTTACTTTATGGCAAGATTATGGTAAGTTTATCTGAATTTTATGCTAAGTTTATAGCTAGTTTATGGTAAATTTGTGTTAGTTTAATATTAATTTTCTAATGGTTTGCTTGCCTGCTGTATGGAAATGTTATGGTATTGTTGTCGTAACTTCATGGCAACGTTATGGTAAGTTTATAGTGAATTTTATAGTAGCTTTATGGTAAGTTTAAAGCTAGTTTATGGTAAATTTATGTTAATTTAATATTAATTGTATAGCGTTTGGTAACTAGTATATGGACAATTCTTGATAATTTTGCTTACATTTTGGTAACATTATGGTAACTTTATAGTATCTTTCTGAAAATTTTATTGCGAAATTATGGAATCATTATGGCCTTATAGTGACTTTATGGTACCTTAAATTATGGTACGTAAAATTTATGGCCAATTTGTGCTCCATAATGGATAACTTCGATATAATTATATTTAAGTCATTCAAATTTAATAGTAAACCACTCAGTTGCATACTGTGGAACATTTTGATGACACTACATATAAATTGTATACTTGTATCAGTAAACATAGCTCAACAGTGTAGCATACTGAATAACATTTCAGATAACCTGGGTTCAAACCAAGCCAAAATTTCCAAACTTCAAGCATTTTTTTTTTGTATTTGATTCTTTCTAATTCTTTCAAATCAGTAACAAAATTATGCACACGGCTCCATTCCATTCACAACCTTCCAAAAGGCGAAACTTAAGCACAAAACAATTCATTTTTATTGAAACACGGAAAATAAATACAGGGTGTCTCAAAAGAAAGTTCACATTTGATTTGCTGATTGCGTGATGGGCGCGGGGGGTATGTCAATCGGTAACCTAGCTTTTGGGAATTATGTTGCTATGGAGCGTTTCTCGGGAGCGGACCGGGCGTTGTGCGTACGTGAGTTTTACAAAAACGGTAATTCAGCGACTGTAGCGCATAGAAAATTCTGCAGTATTCGACATGTTCGTCATTTAAATGATGCGCCAATCCCTCGACTCATTGGAAAATGCGTCGAGAAGTTTGATGAGACCGATTCAACGCTGGAAAAATCAAAATCCGGGCGTCCAAGGTCTTCGAGAACGTTCGAACACGTAGACAGTGTTACTCAGTCTGTTCGTGACAATCCGGACCTTTCGATTCGGAAGCGTGCTGTTGCGTTAAACGTGCATAGATCATCATTGTTCCGCATTTTTAGCAACTTCACACACGTCCAACAGGTCTCTACCACGAGCTCATGAAATTTTCCCTGGCAAATTGATCTCCAGGAGAGGTGACATAAATTGGCCTCCACGAAGTCCCGATTTAACCCCTCCTATGGACTTTTTCCTTTGGGGTTACGTCAAATCTAAAATTTACGGCAACAAACCGACTTCAATGGCACAATTATAAGAAAATATCCGTCACGAAATGGCAGCCATCACGGAGAAGCCTGCCGAGCCGTCATAGGAAATTTTAGTGCTGTGTGCCGTGAACGCAACGGTTTACATTTGCACAATATCATTTTTAAGAAATAAATTCCCAAAGTGTGTATTTTAATATGTAATAAACATTTTTTCAATAAACTACTTACTTTTTTTTATCGATTTTTTAAATGTGAACTTTCTTTTGAGACACCCTGTACATGTGTAGTTATCAAAATCAGTGCAGAATGTTTATTAGCACATTGACCTCCAGCGATGGCTTTTAGAAGCAATCCACAAGAATCAAGCCAATTTTTGGTTTCCTCGTAATCGCATGAGCGCTGTACAGCTAATCTATTTATTATTCGATCGGAACAAGTGTTAATCGGAAGAAGTAATAAATGGTATATTTAATCGTTCAATCCAAAGATTGATTGAATATCAATTCAAATTAATTAAATTGATAAAATTTATTAAATAATGATAAACTACTCGTAATAAAATTTGATTATAATAAAGTTGTCCAAAATGTACCATAGAGAAGCTGTAATGCAGCCATAAAGGTTTCATAATGTTACCAAAAACTAGCCATAATGATGATGATCAAGTTACCATAACATTACCATGCGATGCAAACCACCATAAAATTTATAGTGGTTTAGTTCGACAGTTCGTGGTATTTTCGAAGCACTGGTTCTGGTTTTTTGACCCGTTCAACCGTTTGTTTTGATTCGTTTCCATTGATTCAAGCGAAATGTATTTTTTTTTTTTAGTTTGAGTACTTTACCGTAGTCATCATATAGCTATCATAAAGTTACCATGAAGTTATCATAAAGTTAAGTTTGCATTAGCACAAACATGCGCTGATCTGCGTCATCGCACGTCATTGCCACGTCATTGCCACGTCATTGCCACGTCATTGCCACGTCATTGCCACGTCATTGTCACGTCATTGCCACGACATTGCCACACCTCATCGCATCGATTACATATCAGAGCCGATCATTACAATTGAGCACTGATCGACAGCACATTGTGCTGCGCGTGTAATCGTAGCTTAAGGAATTATTAGTATTGAAAGTCTAAGAATAATTGAAGTTATTGAAAAATGTATCAAACACATGGCTTTTCCGTCTGGGAGTTCCACCATCGCTATTTTTTTTTTTTTGATTTTTTTTTAACACCAACATGCATTAAATCAAAGGAATATTTTGGGAATAAAATCCAAGTAAACAAACGATTTGCTGATACAAACTGAGCCAGAAAGTGTGTGCCTGAGAATCGTTTGCGGATCCGCATACGTTAGTTTTGTTCGCAAGAGATCCGAAAAAACTTTCGGGACATCGTTTGCGGATTTTCAGTCAACTGAATACATATTGTACGTGAGTTTATAAGTATGTATAAATGTATTTTCTTTTCGCGCTCTGTAGCTTAAATGGCTTGATGGAATTTGATGTAAGAGCTATCGTTATATTTAAATTTTGTATTGTAACAAAGGAATCATTTTTCAAATGTTTTGCTTTCTCAAAAGTAACACTGCGAAACTATTTTCTTTTTTTGAAATCCCTTAATATTTGAATATAGTTATTCTAAGGTAAAGCATTCAAAATTTTTGTATCTATACAAAACGAAAGAAATCATACACAAATGAAATAGCATTATATAACTATGCATAAATGTAATATCAAATTCATAGCATTCTTCTATTTGACTTCACTATCTGTGAGTTAGCTCGTGCACATACACAACAAAATCACTTAAAAGCAATTTTATGTAAAAGTAAATACAAAATCGTATTTCATGCCATGCCACACACGAAACATCCGAACGAACTAAATATCGTATGTACATCCATATTGGAATATAGAGACGAATAACAAAGCTACAGCATTGTATATGTACAATACCATACAATGTACAATGTATGTAAGTATATAGATAGAATACGTATGCAAATATCGGCTATCAGACGTATTGCCAGGCCAGCAATTCAGTCATGTAGAAGTGGGTTTTCATGGTGCGATTCAAAAGTTGCAGCAAATTGTTTGATCTAAAGACATCTACAAAGAATTTAGACTAAGTATATTCATTTAAATTAAAATACCAATCCTAAGTCTCAAAAAACCTTTATGCATTATCTAGAGGTACAATATATTGAATATTAGTAATATTTCACCTTTGAGTAAAAATCCACATACTTACTTACTTAGGTGGCTCTTCAACCGTCTATCGGTCAAGGCCGCACGTATGAAAGCGCACCATTCGGTGTAGTTTAGTGCGAGCCGGCGCCAGTCGCCGGAAAACAGGAGCTTCTTCAGGTCATCATAGACCTGATCTTGCCATCTTAAGCTCGGACATCCACTATGACGCCGTTCGTTAATCAAGTTCAGGTTTCCGTCGTAAACCTTTAGTGCTGGACCTTCGGGGTTCATCCGGATGAGGTGACCAGCCCAGGGCAGCCGCTGGAATTTAATGCGCTGGACTATGTCAACCTGATTATACAGCTCATACAGCTCATGGTTCATACGGGTCCTAAACTCGACGGCAACTCTTCACTCTTTCTCTCGAACACTCCTAAAGACGCTGTATCCGTTGATGTCAGTGTCGACGCTTCTGCGCCATACAGCAGGACCGATATTATCAGTGTCTTATAGATTTTTATCTTCGTAGTTCGAGAGAGCGCTCTACTTCTAATTTGCTTGGTGAGCACAAAGTAGCAGCGATTAGCAAGCATGATTCTTCGTCTGATCTCTCGGCTAACATTGTTGTCGCTTGGTAATTTCTGTTCCAAGATAGACGAAGTTTTCTACAACATTGAAGTTGAAATTCTCCACACTCACAGACCATCCAAGACGCGCTGATGGTCTGCCAGTGGACACCAGGTACTTCGTCTTGTCCTCGTTCACCGCCTCGTTCAGGCCCATGAGACGTAACTGTTTCTCAATATCCGAGAACGCCCTGCTTACTCGCCGTTCGTTGATGCCTATGATGTCGATAGCATCAGCATATGCGAGTAGCATCACTTCCTTATGGAAGATCGTGCCTGATCGTTCTACGTATGGACATTGGCGTAGAATGTACTCCATCAGGAGATTAAAAAAGTCGCACAATAAAGCATCACCCTGCCTGAAACCTCCCTTGGTATTAAAGGGTTCGGAGAGGTTCGTTCCTACTCTGACGACGCTTTGGGTGTGTGATAGCGTCATCATGCAAAGCCGAACGATCTTTGCTGGGATACCAAGTTCAGATTGGGCGTTGAAGAACTTCGTTCTTATCGGCGTGTCGAAAGCGGCCTTATAAAGGACAAAGAGGTGGTGTCTGTCTTTATTGGAGTTCTTCTCCAGGATTTGGCGTAAAGTGAAAATTTGGTCACTGGTCGACCTCTTTGGTCTGAAGCCACACTGATACTGGCCTACCAGTGCATTCGTGTATGGCTCCAGCCGTTTAGACAGTACGCGGGACAGAATTTTGTATCCTATTAAAGGAAACTTATTCCCCGGTAGTGCGTGCATGCAGCGGTGTCTCCTTTCTTGAAGATAGGGCAAAGAACACTGAGATTCCAATCGTTGGGCATTCATTCATCGGACCATATTTTGCATAAGAGTTGGTGCATACGCCTTACCAACTCTTCGCCACCGGTCTTACATAACTCAGCTGGCAACTAGTTGGAGCCTGCCGCTTTGTTATTCTTCAGCTTTTTAATTAATGAGTCGACCTCGTTATAATCCAGTTGCTCTACAAGAGAGCCATCATTGATTGGTGGTTCTATGTACGCTTCTCTATCGGCGATATTATTCTCTTCATCGCCCCCAAGTAGATTAGAGAAGTGACTTCTCCATAGTCTCTGTGATTCCTGTGCATCTGTAACCAGACTTCCATTATTGTCCTTGCAGAAAGAAACTCCGGGCTTGCAACCTTGAAATAACACCTCAGCATCCTGAAGCTCACGCCTTTCTTGTTCCTTTTTTGTTCTGGTGCTACTGGTGCCTCTCTCCATTGCTGGAGGTAGCGTCGTGAAGGCTAAATTTTCCGACTGTTGGGCCAAAGATTCCTTCTTTCCCAATTTTGGCGTTGAAATCGCCAAGCACGATTTTTACATCGTGATTGGGGCAGCGCTCGTAGAGACGTCCGCATCGTCTGCGTTTCCATCGTTTTAGCATTTCCACATTTCATACATGTGTGTGTGGAAATGCTAAAATATTTGCAACTGTACCACAACAGCCTGAAATATATGGAGTACAAATCGCTATTCATAGAAGTATCTGTTAAGGGACACATCACACCAAAGGTGTTACATATCGCTAGAATCGTCTTTCAATTACGTTTAGTTGATCCCACAAAGTATATATATTTTTGATCAGCGAGTCGATGTAGCCATATCCATCTGTCTGTCCGTTTGACCATCTGGCTGTCTGTCTTGCAGTTGTTCTGAATTTTTTGGGGGATCTGTTTATAAGACTTCCAGCTATAACCTGGTACATAGACTTATTTTTATTGCAGTTAAATAGTTTATCCTTATTGACGTGCCACACCCACTTTTTTGGCCAGCTCCATACAAACCACCCGCCCTCTTATGAAATTTTGTATAAAAAAATAAAAGTTTTCTTCACAAAAAAGTTTCAAGACTGTTTCCTTAGTTTTATACCCAATTTCTAGATGCAGTGGTGTTAGATGTAGAATTGCTTCCAACGCAGTGGTTGGGCATATGCGCATTGCGCCAGTGATGTACATATATACATGCTAGTCTTTGTAGGGAGTTTAGTGACTGTGACTTGTTTTGCACTGTCTCCCCATGCGACTATGCCATATAGTAACATCGGCTTTACTACCATATTATATATAATATAGCCAGAGCATGGTTTTCGGATTGCATCCCCACGATTTTCCGGCCAACTTCCTGCACACAAGTATTGCCTTGGTGCATTTTCGTACAGTTTCCTCTGTGTGCTTTATCCATAGAAGTTTACTGCCTAAAGTTAGTCCTAAGTATTTAACTTTCTTGCTAACTTTCACAGCTACCCTACGCCGAGTATTATTTCCTTTAGTCTAGACAGCTTACGCTTCCTAGTAAATGGTACAATGACTGTTTTGGTAGTAGTTCTAGCCGATTTGTTCAAATCCTTGTTTCTTATGCTGAAACTTGAGTGAAATAGATTTACTTCACGAATTTGTTTCCCTTCTAATTTAATGAAGATGTATTCTAAAATCGATTCACAGTTCTTCTAAATAAAACAAAAAGCTTAGCGTTCGTTCGTAGAACTTTAATCTCACTTCTTGTTAGTAGCTGTGAGTGTAGTCTAAAATACAATAATATCATTGAATACTAGTAAATTTCTGCTGCTGTTGCGACGCATTTAAAAAGAGGCCAGCAACATGCCACGCTATAAGGCAGCAGCGTAAAGTATGCTACAAAAAATGCTTGTGACGAACCGGAAGCGGAAATGTGCACACTGCAAGAGGGAAGGAAGAACAAAATCGAATGGATGGGCGCAACGCGTACGCGAAATGAAACATTAGAAATGCGAAACTGTAAGCGCATTTAAAACAAAGTCAGCGTGAAATGTAACAGCGTACAAAAAAAAAAAAAAAAAGGAACAAGTGCAGCTTTTAATACGAATACCTGTGCGAGAACTTTATGAATATGTGTGTGTTTGAGTGTATGTTATGTACAAGCTGAGTTGAGTTGTGCGCTTCCGCCGGAAATTTACACACACACAGACACATATACACACATGTGGCAAACAAAAAAATTCGTATAAGTAACGCCTCCCTATACAGTCACACTATATACACCCACTTCGACACCGCCATTATCAACTGTGCGGAAAATCGCTCAAATGCAGCACACTGCTACTCGAAGAGGAAAAAGTTCAAATAGTAGAAGACGCGCTGCGATGCAATGTGATGTGTTCTGATGTACACCCGCGCGTGCAGCCTTGCATAGTAACTAGCAGGAAAACTCAAGTGGTGAAGGGTTTGCTAGCAAAGGAAGCGTATAGGAAAAACAAACGGAAATGCAAAGGAAATTTATTTTCTTTGAGTGTATTTTCTTGCAAACAAAATTTTCTTAGAAGAAAAACAAGAAGACGCAAGCCAAGCAAGAAAATGCCAAAAAAGAAAAACAAAAAAATTAATACAGAGTAAAAAAGTGGCAGCATATATGAAATGTAGAGCGAGCTAGCGAAAAACTCTGAGAAATATGTAAAAAAATTCAAAATAACAAGTAACTTTAGATACATCATTGGGAAATGTTGTTTGCACGTTTCTACGGAGTTTAAACACTTTTTATTTTATCACAGCTATTAACTATAATTGGATCGAGAGTCTTCTTGTGTGTACGAGAAGAGTTTGGACTTTTCTACGGAATTCTACGATTTGTACTTCATTTTCGTTCAAGTCTTAACCATACCATCTATACAGTCATATGCAAAATTATTTTGACAAACCCCACTTTGGATTATCAGCTTATATTTTGTTGAACTGTGTAACATAACGGTACATTTCGTTTCTTAAAAACAAAGTACAAAATGCAAAATTTTTAGTCTATAACTATATGCTCACTGACTATATATACTGATAAAAATATGAGTTTGGCTCAATTATTTTGACAAATAGAAAATACTGAAAAGGCACGCCTTTATTGTAGCATTAAAACGTTAATATTGAAAACAATAATGAAATTGTATTTTACTTATTAGAAAATAAGGCTTCACTTGGCTTAATTGAACTTTTGGAGGCGTCGTAATATTGAGTCCAGCAATAGTCGGATATATTCAGTCGGAATCTCATTCCAAATGGAAGTCATTTAGGAAATGGTTTCTTCACTGGTATTATTTAATGCCACATCGCTTTCGCTTTATATACGCTCACTTGTTTTCAATAACGTTGTAATCCAGACTTTGAGCTGGCCAATCCTTCAGATATTTTTTTGGTAATTTACTCCTGTGACATGATGTGTTGTCCTATTGCAAATTTTGATTCTGGTTTATGGAATGATTGGCAAAAATTCAACTAAGCCGTTTTAGTCAATGCATCTCCAGAACATAACAGATTCTCCACCGTGCTTCATTTTTTTTTTTTTTTGGCAAAATGGAACTTTATTTTGCCTTTGAGATTATGGAGATTGTCTAATATAAATCTTCTTTTTCGATGAATTTTATTTAAAAGAGCTTTCATCTCTCTGCTAACATTTTTCATCAGCTGATCGAGTGTGCATAAAGTTATAGACTTTTCAGACATTTTCTTGTTGATATGCAGGTTGTTTTTAGAAAAAAAAATGTACCGTTATCTTACACAGTTCAACAAAACATAAATCATAAGTAGGGTTTGTCAAAATAATTGTGCCCATCACTATATGTCCGTATGTCTGTCTGAGAGAAAAGTTCTCTGACTAGAGAAGACTTAGAGAAACTAAACTCATGGTAAAGACTGTCTATGTATCGCATTGCTACAAGAGTAACTTGAAATTGCATAACATGAAACCGTTTTTAGTGGTGGAAAACAAGTTAATTTTTCAAAAAAAGTTCAAAGTATTTGTTATAATCTCAGAGTTTGCCTTGATTTTCCTTAAAAACGTAGATTTTGAAGGCAAATGAAGTCCATCTACGCAAAAAATATGCCATGTAGTTGTGCGGCTCGACTATAGATCATTCTTTTTTATTTGGATGTGTTGCAGTGTTGCCACACTTTGAGTTGATTGTTGCCACTCACACATTTAATGGCCCAAAACTTTAACCGTAGAATAAGGAAAGCAAAGTGCTTAACCAGTTACTTTGGCAATCGTTACATTGTTGTACCGATTAGTTAACAGCCCATTTAGTAAGACATTGCTAGATAAGAGAAAATGAGAATTTGTCATTTCTCAATAACTACTTGAAGCAGATCAGATTTGTTACGATTGTAAAGGGCACCGGGAGAAACAAGACTCTGTGGAATTGTGGGTGGTGCCACTCTTCTTATATAAGAGAAAAATCTAATTTGGTCAATTTATAACCACTAGAACAACCTGCGGTACAACGCCCCATATAACAGAAAATCAAAAGGGGTATAGCAGTACAAACCAGGCACGATTGGTATTAACCCCTTGTCTCTTCCTAATATTGTGGAAATGGGCGTTTACAATGTTGAGCGGGCCAGTTAGTAGTTTAATTTGAATACATTATTACAACTAAAGGGGTCGAAATTCTACCTGTCGTCTTTAAAGTGCAAAATAAAAAAAAAATATTCATAATACATGATTGTTCAGAAAATGCTTTCGCCTCTAAATTAACGCTGTCCAGCCATAGCCCCTTGGGAACGTACACCTTCGTGTTCGCACACATACGAATGAACATGCTAAAGACTTATGACTCAGAAAGATTCGCATAAAATACCGCGCAGTGCAAAGAAATCACATACAATCGCATTTTGGATGCTCTTCGTTTGCACAACCCTGCGCTAAATCATGACCACCTAGAAAGTGAACAGAAATATGAGAGCCATTTAGTATGTGTAATAATTAATTTTCAGCTATACAATCAATAAATTCACAGTTATAAAAGAGTTTTTGTTTGCCTATCAATTCCTTCTTATCCTCAATTCCTATCCTTTAAAATTTTATCAAATAAAATATTATCAAAAACAAAATCAACTGATGAGCATCAAAAATGTTTGCAAGTACGCCCACAACAGTTTCGAGCTTAACGTCGAGCTGCTCGATCGACGTGCTCTGCAATGTGAATCGCCATCTACAGCAAGACAGAGATAGCGAATATTGTTTTCGCTATTCTTCCAAGTGTGTGTGTGTGTATCATGCTTCATTACAAAGTTACCTCGGTTGTATCAGACAACGCAGCATCTATGATGAAATTTTGCGAATTACTTAAAATAAAACATTTACCCTGCTTTGCCCACAGTTTAAATCTCAATATGCACGCAAAAATATTGAGACCGTCATGAAAAATTGTAAGATCATAGTCACGTTCTTTAAAAGAAGCCCAATCGCATAGCTAAAATAGAGAACTGCGCAATGTATTGATTGAAAGGCCATACAGCTTAAGTGAAGAAGTACCAACACAATGGAATAACGCACATCAACGATATTGCTTACAAACGGCGTAATTGCTAGTGTAATCTACAGTACTTCACAGGCACCTTAGCCACTTACAGTGGATGATATAGAAGTATTAAAAGTCTAGGTGAACTTATTTACCTCATTACTACTGCTACTTCTTAGGTATCAGGTAGTCATTTTTTCACGATTTCGCTAATGATTCCAATTACGTTTGATCTTTATAGACGCTTAAATGCTATGAAAACTAATACTTATGAGAACTATGGATGCTTCAGAGATGTGTACATATCAGATTGATCGCCTAAATTATCAGCGTTTTCCTTATGAGAGCCGAAAAATGCCCAGACTAACAACTCCATTCAAGAAACCATGTATTCGAACTAGCATCAATGCGGATAAGGCAGCAAAATTGCTAGAAACTTAATTTCTCTGAGTTTCCAACACCAAACTTACAAAGCTATTCACAAAAGCAGCCTTTTTTTAGCTTTATGCAAGAAAAGAAAGCAAGAAAAAATCGAGTAGATGCAATCATTGTACTACGACAAGTCTCACGCATCACAAGATAATAATACACTCGAGTATTGGAATGTTACTTACCTCTGCCAATAATTGCTCTTTATAGTTAATTATATCATTTACGCCCTTAAATTTCAGAGGAATGCAAATAAAAATATAAAACCTTTTTTTTTTTTTGTAAAACGATAGTACTATCGATAGTGACGATAGTTTCGACTATTGTTAAGAAAACTATCGATAGTGTGACTATCGATAGTGTGACTATCGATAGTTTTCCAGCTGAAATCCCCACAGCTCTGAACACAGAGCCTTGTTCTTTTCATGACATTTTCGATTACATTTTCAGAAACTTGTGGTTTTATCTCACTGAAGGTGCGTTTGATCTCGGCCTTGAGCTCAGGAAATATTTGTGGTTTATTCACCCCTACATCTGAGATTTCACAAAACTCTAATGAAAGCAATCTCACGGTTTTGTTGGCCAGTTGAAATCGGAATTTCGAGAGATGATACGGTCTGGAAAAAAGTTGCTCCAATAAATCGATTGTTTCATGCGCGATGTGGCAGGTGGCAACGACTAGCTGAAACCACATGTCGTTCAGATCCATACCGTTCAGTTGAGGCCACAAGCACTCGGTTATTATGCCCCTGTAACAAATGCCGTTCACAGACACTGCATTTCCGGCCTCATTTTCAAAGAAGTAAGGCATAGGAACACACAGCGAAAGGAAGTAATGGGAAGGTTGTGTGCGTGGATAGTTCAACTGCAGTCGTAGCACTAAAACGGCTCACGGTGGTTGTAGTACACTTTTTCACGCTATGTCTTTTTATCGATGCTACCGTACAGTCAATAAATAAAAAATTCCATGGCTTTGCCAATAATTTATCTATAACCAATATTTTGGCGGCTATGTATGACGATGAATGTTTTCTTTACCGTATTTATAATTGTGATCAGCATTAAAAGGCGATATTCAATATTAAACTAAATAAGCCAAACCTACTAAGACATACTAAAATATTTCCATGCTAGACCGGGTACTTGAATCAGTCATACTTGTATTATAATATCGTAAAGCTCGTTAAAATTACAAATAACAGGCATGTGGCAAAAAACTACGCTCAAGGACATGCATCGAATTGTGACTCAATTTTGTTTTTTGTTACGTGTCTGTCTAAGCGTGTTTCCACTAGTTCCAACAACACATCCTTTCTAAAATTATTTGCTTGTATAATTTTCACTTCTGGCTTTTTCTGTTTTTCTTTTTTTCTTTATTTTTTTAAGCTATTGTTTTTTTTCGGTTTATCAAACTATCGAGTTGCACTTCAATTAGTCAAGTTAAAGCCCTCAAAAAATCGCGAAAAACTTTCGCGCGTTACTTGTTTCTTCATGTGTCAGACTGTAGCATAGTTTTGGATGTTTGAAGGTCAAAACTTTAGTTTCGGAGCATTTTAACTTTTTGCAAAACTTTAAAAATAGTTGAAGGCAACACAATTTGTGTAAAACATAGCAGTCTACACAAAGTGACAGCTTCTAAAATAATACAAAATCAATATAAGTCGGATACGAAAGTAACTTTTCTATAGAAAAACTTGAAAATGTTCGCTTTAATAAAGTTAATGCGTTCCATTCCAAAACAATTCATTCATCTTAATACCAACTACGTGCCGCGATATTCTTTCACCGTCGCAACAAAATTAGAGGTAGCTTTAGATACCGAACCAGTAACCATTTCGAAGGCGAACCCAACTGACACAGCCCAGCCTAAAGTGAAACGTCCAATGAGCAACCGTTATATTGTCTTCAAGGAGAAACTTAGTGCTGATGTGGTTGGAACTGAAGAGATGAAGTCGACACGCGCCTTTGAAGACGAAGACGATTTAGAGGCATTCCAACCATGGCCAAATAATGTTAATCCGCATACCGGAGAAGTTGATGGACCGGTTGGTCCGGAACCGACACGTTATGGCGATTGGGAGCATAAGGGACGTGTAACAGATTTTTAGAGCGCTTGACATTGCGTAAAAATAAATACGCGTGCAAGTTGAGAGTAAGCTGGATGGACTATGTTTAATATTGGTAAACCTTTTCGAATTGTTTATATGTATCTACCTAAATGATGTACTTTGTTCACAAATGAATTAATTAATGTTTACAAATTTCTGGCGCAGAGAATAAAATTTCATATATGTATGTATGTATGTATGTATGTATGTCTAATCCTTTTATACGTAGTCTAGTCTTAAATAATGTCTGGAAAACTAATACCAAACGATAATACATGATATGACAAGACCACACAAATACCCAGCATTTCAGTCACACTTGCGTGGAACTAGTGAATTCACCGGCCACCGGAGGCGAGTACCGTTCCCTGTCTATGCAACGGCAATATATTCGACTGGCGAATTGAACACGACGGTGTCATTTAATGGATCTAACGGTGCGATTTTGCAGTCCCATTTGTCACCAATCCCAAAAGAGTGGCCACCTCACTTGGGTAAAAGGATTAAGAAATAAGAGAGTCTCTCGGACCAGTTCGCTAGTGCGCTAATTTTTTTGTTTCTTTTCTATTTTTAAACTGACACTATGCTGCACTACCAAGAGCTGTTGAATTCACTAGTCCGCAGTGATGCATAGCGGAACTGGTTTTTCATTTGCGTACTGGTGAGAGGTGAGATGCTAGTCTTTTAGGACTGGTGCGTGACTTGCAAAATTACATCCAAAGAGAAAAGAGAGCACTATGTTGCTGTTGTTTTTTGTTCAGCTGTCAAAAGTGTGTTCGGATTCATTCGGCATCATTTTGGAGAGAAAACACATGTATTTTTTGTTGCTTGCTCTAAATTTTGCTAAAAACCAGCCACCAGCCGAACAGCAGGATACCGACAGGAGACTGGCAAAGTGAAAACCTACCAGTGTTCAGTGAATTTAATAGTCCGATGAGGGTCACACTCCACCATCCGAAGTACAGGGTACTAACACGTATACAATATTTTTTGAAAAATATTTATGCTTTATATCTTCCTGATATTAATTTATGACTAGATTAAGTATAAAGCAACTAAGAATGCTGCAGCCGCCGTCACGATTTCGAAATATTCTGCAAACTTTCTCATGTCGACTTTGTAATTGTTTCAGAATTTAAAATTCTAGAACACAAGAAATAACAAGATGATGGTATTAGAGCTAGATGACGTTGATGACCAACGATAACTAATGAAATTATTTTTGATACTAGTTCTACGATACGCCTTCTAGATGGCGCTATTATTGAAACGTATGCAAATGAGAGACGAATAGCTCTAATGTGGCACGCATGTCAGGCGTGGCAACCGAACTGAACTCTTGATCAGCGTATATTATATTTTACAGTCTCCGTGATATCGTTATTCTAGCAGACAGATGGACGTACAGTTGGACGAACAGATGTATGGACAGATGAACGGACAGACGGACTAGAAATACGTACTCAGAACTTGTTGCCATACTGTGTTCGAGTAGAAATTTCAATCGTGGCCGTTTTTTGCATAAGGACAAATTCCGTGGAGATCCACCAAAGTCGGTTGTAACGCCAGAAATAATACACGTGAAATAATAATGTACGATCATTATATTATTTTTTATGAGATTAGGGCATCCCTAAGCATTATACTTCCACACATTCAATATTTCTTAAAGATTTTATCCTCAAAATCATGTGTTCTCGCTGGATTAAAAAATATGATCGCGCTGTTTCAAAATGCATCTGTGAAATTGTAAAAGGTGATTAATCATGGCTTTATAGCTAGGTTATCGAAAGTAAGAAGCAGCCGGCTGTTTAGGAATTTTCAATGAAGCCAAACCCAACCTGTTTATTTGGGTTAACTGAAACGTTGCATTCCGAATATAAGACGAAGAAAAAAGAAAACCAAATCGGCGACTTCAAATCACTCTGCACCATACCAACGCGAGTTCAAACACTACAACTCAAACAATAAACTACAATTGAGCACTCAAAACAAGCCGAAGTTTGTCTTTTGGTTCACAAAGGAAAATAATAAAATAGTTTTTTTTCAACGCCTGCTGCCGAAACTGGTATGAATATTTTTTTTTTTTATTATTATTATTAATTTACAATCTATCAATAAGACAATAAGTAAGTTAGTTGAAAGTTCATAATATAACAGAAATAGCTGTACTCCAGTGAGAACAGCTATTATATTCAAAATTCTATAATTAAGAGTTTATTTACAATATATACAAAATTTAATCTCTAAAAGGTAAATCTAACACATGATTTCTTTTAAGTCTTCGAGTTGTATCGCTACTATCTAGTAGGTCTATTGCCAAAACATTTAAATGATCATGTAGTCTCTCAACATACCTTGTGCTTATTCTACGTATTTCATCTTTTATGTATGGAATATTTAAATCTTTGTGATTTTGGTCATTAGCCACAAACCAGGGGGCGTCAACAATAACTCTAAGCGTTTTGGACTGATATCGTTGAAGAATTTCTATATTTGAATGGCTTGCAGTTCCCCATAATTGCATAGCATATGTCCACACAGGCTTTAAAATAACCTTCTAAAGCCGAACTTTGTTCTCCAAACTAAGCTGCGATTTTCTCCCAAGCAGCCAATACATTTTTTTTTGTTTTTATGTTGAGTTTCTTTGTCTTGCCTTTAATATGACTTTTCCAAGTTACTCTCCGATTTATATCGAGTCCAAGATAATTTGCGGAATCACTATGAGGAATTTGTGAATTATTTAAAAATACTGACGGAAAATCTCCTCTTCTCAGAGCAAATGTGACATGTTTCGATTTCTCAGTATTAACCTTTATTTTCCATTTCTTAAGCCATAGCTCTATTTCAACTATTTCATTTTGAACATCTTGAGATACTTCTGCCGCAGTGTCTTTAGATGCAATTATAGCTGTATCATCAGCATAAGTGGCTACTTGAACATCACTGACAACAGGAAGATCGGCAGTGAATATTGTGTAAAGGACAGGTCCCAGAACACTGCCCTGTGAAACACCAGCATGGATACTATATAGTTTCGATGTTTTTCCTTCCATTTGAACATAAAAGTGTCGATTGCTTAGATACGATTTCAATAAGAGGAAAAATGGAGCAGGAAGCAGTTTTTTCATTTTATATAACATGCCTGGATGCCAGACTCGGTCAAATGCTTGTTGTATATCAAGAAATACTGCCGCAGAATACAGTTTCTTCTCGAATCCACTTGTAATTATATCCACTATACGATGACATTGCTCTGGAGTCCCATGACCTCTCCTAAACCCAAACTGATGTTCCGGTATTATATTGTATTCATGCAAAATTGGTAACAATCTACTCATAAGTATTCTTTCGAATACTTTGGAGAATGTCACCAGCAAGCTAATAGGATGGTAGGACGAGAGAATATTTTCAGGCTTGTTTTGTTTTGGAGTATGAATATTTCATCATGAAAAAATGTATTGATCTTCATGGAGTATATTTTGGAAGTCGTTTTTGGAAAAACACATTTTTTTGAAGTTTGAATTATAAAAACTAACCCTCTTAATATATGCAAAACTTCTGTCACCAAAAAAAAAAAAAAAAAAACGTTTTCACTTCAGAATCTTCACATTTAATTCATAAAACTAAATTTTGTTGATATTCCAAGATTTTCATGCAAAAGCTTTTTCTGTGACACCCCACGAGTATGATGAATTTCTACTTAAATTAAAGTTTCCATGTATGGGTTGATATGAGACCTGATACATATATTTGTCGTGGAATGCTCTCTAAGATATGTATACAATATCCGTCCAAAAGAAGCCTTTATACCAAACTTCAAATTGATGCTGCTTGTAATTGATATGCATAAAAAAAAAACTTTAAAGAGGCTGTAAAGCTTCACAGAAGTGAAATATCTGTCAATACAAAACCTCCATACTACATTTCAAATGGGATACCGACTTGGAGATTTGAAATAATTTGTGTTCGTAGATATCCCAACGGTTCTTTCTGCAACGGTTCTTTCTGCAACGGTTCTTTCTAAACTCAGCGTTTAATAAAAGTCTCTATACCGAGACGAGTCGATTTGGCCACCGTTTCTAAGTCAATTTCTTGAAAGCAGATATTATGTTGGAATATGAGCATTTTTTTTTAACAATGAACATCAAACAAACTCCACTCATTTTTGTGCTATTTATAAAAAACAAACTTATTTTTCAAGCTAAAATCTGTTCAATTTCGTGCGAAAACATAGGCTTACTTTCAAAAATGGATCCATACAGTCCTGTAATTTAATTCGAAGTTCTCAACAAGACACTTCTTTAAACTCCATCCTTGAAACTCCATAAGTGTACAAATGCTTTGTTTCTATATTCTACTTTTTTACACACACACACAAGTATTACATGAATTTTTATGACTCAAATACAAATGTTAATTGCATATAAGTACATAGTACACTTTGTCCTCGCTCAATTTCCATGAGAAAAAGCTTCATTACTTAATGACAAACAAGAAAACATAAATTGTCGCATGTACTTGTATGCACGAGTGTATTAAATGCATGTTTCGATAATTATTCAAGCAATTTACAAGCGTATAAACATGAATAACTTGACCATTGCAAAATTTGTCTTGCCAGAATGTTCGCAATTAATGCTAAAGCGATGTAATTTATGACAATGAAGAAGACTTATACAGCAAAGCGAACAAGTTGTGTGCATTTGTGGTGCTACTTTACAAACATAATTTAAACTTTACGAGTATCTTTTGCATGGAAAACAGAGTGAGAAGAGCTCGAAAAATGCGCAAACAGAGTTCAACTGCAGTGTTTATTTATATATCAGAAAAAAAGGGATAAAATAATTATAAAATAATAAGCCATAAGCCAACGCATAATGTGCTGAATAAGTGACGCCATTATCGGCGTCACAGCCATATCGATTCCCAACGCTTTGCTCTTACAAATTTATAAAGCATGTTCAAATTTATGTTGCTTTCCTTCTGTTGTATTATACTAGTTTGCAGCGAAAAGATGGAAACTTTCTCTTAAATTTTTTTTTAATAATTTCATGGGAAAGATGGAGAATGGTTATAAGTATGTATGTTAGACGTGAGAAGTTGGCACCCAGAAGTACCAATTTTTTTTTTTTGTTTTTTCTTTGAATGCAGTTTGTTTGCTCATCGTTAGTTCATGTTTGTCCAAAACTAAACTTCGTTTGCCAAGCGCGCAAAAATTAATAAAGAAGAAAATTAGTTTTGAAGTATAAACTTTTTTATGTGAAGCCAGCACCCCGAAGTGTGAAATTTTAATTCGTTTGTCCAACGTTAGTCCGCGTTTGTCCAAGTGAGAACTTCGTTTGCCCACCCACGAAAAATAAAGAAAAGAGGGAAATTGATTTGAAAAATTAATTATTTTTTGTGAAGTCCGCACCCCGAAGTGAGAAATGTTAATTTTTGTAAATGCAATTCATTTGCTCATTGCTAGCCCAGGTTTGTCCAAAGTTAAACTTCCTTTGACTTGGACAAATCTGAACTAACGTTGATATTGTTTGCAAACATTAAAATTTTACGCTTCGGGGTGCCAACTTTTAAACGAAGTTTAATCTGGGACAAACATAAACTAAAGTTGGGCAAACGAACAGCAAAATATTCAATAGTTAAATCATAGAACATAACAAATCATTTACACGTGTTTTACACGATTTAAAAATGGTCGTGATGATTGTTGAAATGTTGATCCAAGATCTGTACGACCCGAAGCATCTAATCTTGCTAAGTTAGTGGAAAAAGTAAGCGAAATAATCGCTATCGATGCAAATTTCAGAATTGAAAATTGAGAATGCTGGCAGAAGAATTAAATTCATCTTACTGCACAATCTAAAAAATATCAACTGAAGATTTTTGAGTAAAAGAAAGTTGTGTGCACGTTTTGTTTCACATTAGTTAAATAATTATCAAAGACGCACGTGCACATTGCATTGCAAAGACATCATTTCAACAGCTGAAAACGATCCAGATTTTCTTGATTCGTTCATAGCTGGTGAAACATGGTGTTTTAAATATGATCCGGAAACTAGGGTATATTCTGCAGAATGGAAGTGAAAAGACGAGCTAAAACCAAAAAAATTGCGTTTTCAGAAGTCAAGAGACAAGTTAATGTTAATAACCTTATATGAGCCCAAGGGAATTGTTCACAAGTTATTTCTTACAGAAGGTCAAACTGTCAATGTAGATTATTAGTTACAAGTTTAACAACTTTTGTGATCGAGAGTTCTACGTGTTAGGCGCGAATATGCCAAAAGAAAGCGGCTGTTTTATTGCATGATAAAGCACTACCGCACAAGGCCAAAAAAGTCAATGAAGTTTTAATGAAAAAAAAAAAGATTTGTCTCATCGACTATCCTCCGTATTCGCCTGATCTATCACCGTGCGATTATTCCTCTCTCTATTCAAAAATGAAAACTGCAATGAAAGTAGCATTTTGAAGAACATCCCAAAAAGCGAGTTTAAAACGTTTATGGATAAATTGTTTGAACATTTCAAACGTTGAATTGAGTTAAATGGATGGTGTTTTGTATAAATATAAGCTCTGAAACAGAATACCATGCTTGTTTTATTTTATAACTAAAAAGTTCGGCTATTTTTAGATCATACCGTGTATATATGATCATCTGAACAAGGCTTAACCATCTGCTTAGTTGGAACAAAGAAATACTTTGTGTATAATTCGTTATGAATCGTTGAAAAAAATCAACATTATTTGCTTTTTGACTGCTTTCCATATTTTTTTTTCTGCTTTGTCGCTTTGTCTCTGGATCATATTGAAAATGGTCAATCTGTCACAATGTTTTAGAAACATTTTTATTATTTTCTCCACCATGATGATGACAATAGTTGAATTCTGTGTAAATTTTTGTTTATTAGTAAAATTCTACGCAACAGAACAGTCTGTGCAGTCTGTTTCGGAAGGTCAAATGTTTGATCAGAATGCGTTGGTTGATGGTTTCAAAAATATTTAATTAAAATTCGACATTGGTTCAATTATACACTTGCATACAGAGCACAGAAATGTCATACGGTACTAGTACTCGCAGGCCAGTGGTCAAATTTTAATATTTGAGAATGGTGTTCAGTTGAAAAATGTTAGAACGGTTGTGTACAGTGTTAAACTTTACATTTGTCTAAGAACCAAAAAAATATTTCAAATATATTGAATTATTAGAATTTTAATTAAAATGTTTGAATCTCTGCATCCCGAAGTTTAATGTGTAGAAGTACATTTTGAAATAGCCAACATAGAACGAAGTTTATACTTGGACAAATGATGTTAACGCTGGACAAATGAACTGCAGCTTCAAAAATCCGATTTTATATGTAGCTTCTGTGCATAGTAAGTGTGACACGCTCTTTAGTGTATACCTATTTGTAGCAAACACGCGTAAGAAGCCACCATGTCGAATTTAAAGTTATTATTAATTATAATAAAACCGTTTTCAGCATAAAAGCCCCAAAAGCAAAATGTGAAACGGAATCGGAATCGGATTAAATGTAGTTCCGTGAAGTATATTTATAGTTTAGCAATACCAAAACTGTTGTTGTAGCATAATATTGCATTTTCCATTTGATTTGATTTGATTTAATTTAATTTCATTTGATTTTTATTTCTGTACTCTTTGGCGTCCTCCAAGGTTTATGCATATTTCCGCTTAAAATGTATTTTTGGCTGACATTGTTTCTGGCGAGCGCAGAAATATTTCCGTTTATAATTTATTGAATTTGTCATTCATTAGAGTTGTATTGTTTTATTTAGTCTAAATATTTTTGTATTATTATATAT